>JAUCMX010000008.1:2400050-2557550 GCA_033459395.1 Hemibagrus guttatus | reverse complement strand
TAGCAAGTAGTACTACTACTACTACTACTACTAATAATAATAATAATAATAATAAATATTTACAGCTTTCATTTGTTCCTTTTTCCACCCTAAAATTCGATTATTATTCTTAATAAATGTTTTGCAATTTATACCTTTAATTGCCTTTATACCTTTAATTATTAAAGATGTCATTATCATCTTATAATATAAAAGTTATATTTTCGACCTATTCAAGACGTGATTAGAAAAAAAGTCATGATATTTTGAGAAGGTAAAAGTCATAATATTTTTAAGAAAGAGAGTTGAAATAGCTCTTGCATTAGGGGAAAAAATCACAATGTTTAGAGAATAAAGCTGTAAATTATTTAGAGAACAAAGTAAAAATACTGTAATAAAATGTAATGGTCATGGGTTAAAACAAGGGGTGTTAGGGATTTGCTTTCAAGGCTTTTGATCTTATCAGAAATGGAAATTCTATGTTATGGAAAATTATTCTATTAATCAGAATTTTCGGAATTATTCTCGTTCACTGGGTTTAAACAGCGTCCGTGATAAACTCCGGATAGGTGGAGCTCAGAGAAAAAAAGAGGTAGAAACAAGAAAGCCTCATGAGGTTTGAATGTAAGGGTTAAAAATTGAAAAGAACAATAAAAAAAAAAAAATTGTGAAAAAAAAAAAAAATGGAGAGGTTTTGGCCCTCTGCCAGGAGCTGCCTTCTTGAAATTTACATCTGCTTACTCTGCTTCTTAAATCCACCGGTTTCTGTGCGCCTGAGCTTTGCTGACCCCTGCATACACGCTCGGCTCTGCTGCGTGTTTCGGGGAATAAATTATTATAATGTCGCTCCTCAAATGATGCTGTAGTGGCATTTCCGGTCCAGTAGGAAATTTTTACCCAGCCGTTTCATCTCACTGTAACTACAGTTCATTTTTTTTTTTTCCCCTTTTAATTATCTTTTCTCTCTGTGAAGCGCTTAGCAGTTCATGCATGATCATGGCTTCACCTGACCCTCATTTGGCTGTTTGTATCTTTCTCTCTCTCTCTCTCTCTCTCTCTCGCTCTCACTAAGACAGAACTTAATTCCGCTTCTTTCGAATGCTAATACACATCCTCGCTAGCGAGCGTATTAAAGTGATTCATTTTTTATTACCCAGTGTCCTCATTACAGCCGCGGTGAGAGCCCGGCCTCGGTGTGGAGATAATGAGGGAGCGTTAAGCCACCAGGGGGAGGTAGGGGCAGCTGTTTGAGACGTGGAGACATCTCACGCACGGTTCGACTCACCTGGAAAGCCTCTAGGACGGCCTGGCTGCTAAGTCAGGATTATGGATATGCTAATAGTACACCTTGTGTTTACTTTTCTTTTTTTTCTTCTCCTCTTGAAGCCTCTTTAACACTCAGTTGGTTTAATTGCTGTTTTTGTTTGACGGTAGGAATGCGGTGAAGCCCCTTAAACTATGTTGTCAAACTTGCTTTGTCTTACGGCCTTAATTACGCCTTCGCAGTCTCAGACGTTTTTTGAAATATGGCGCATAATATTTGCTTCGTCTTCGACAGCAAATCTCCATAAGCTCCGCTTAAATCATGCTATCTAATATACGTTTATTTAAATAAATATATAATTCTGTCTTGCTCTTGCTCTCGTTTACTCGCTAACCGCGAGTATGCTAATGACCTTTTCATGAGGCATTGTTACATCACAGTGCTGCTGGAATCTGATTGGTCAGGAAGGCGTGGATTAATCCATGCGTTTAATGGATGCTCTGCAGACTAAAAACACTAAAGAGACAGAATACTCAGTCGTTGGTTTGGGTTCGTTTTCCTTAAGGAGAGGTTTATTTAACATTTAAGGAAGGAGTCTCCAGTGTCAGTGATGCGTGACGACTGTAACTTTAGAGGGTTTCCGGTTTCTCTGGGATTTTATCAAGACAAAGGATAAAAAGAGGGGCTTTGTTTTGCTTGATAGAGTAAGAAAACGTAGCTCAGGAACTAACTTGTTTGGCAGACATTAAAATATAACTATAAACGGATAAAAAGCACACATCATGTGTTACCAGGTAGACAAATTGCGATCGTTTCCAAATTGCTGTGGTGTAGGAGGAATAAAACATAGCTGTTGCTGCTATATTATTAGATCACAGTGCTGTTGGAAGGATCGAATCTGATTGGTCAGGAAGATGTCCTATGGTTCCGTTTAAAAGAAGCAGCCTCCAGTGCGAGTAATGGATTTTCTCTGGAATACATGAGGCTGTTTTTCTGGATTATCAGACGTCTTTGAGGCTGTTTTACTTCTGCTGTACCGTAAAGGCAGGACCTTGTGTGTTAACAGACGTTAAATAGAACGATAAATGGATAAAAACCAGATTTCGGTGGTGTAAGAGGAATAAAGCAGCAGCTCTGATTCCCAGCTTGTACTCAAGTCAGACTGAAGCATTTTTTGAAGCTTCAAAGTTGCCGTGCAAACGTAAAAGAAATTTATGACTTTTTTTTTTCTCTTTAAGACGAATTGTTCCTTTAGCACATGCCACATTTCAGACGTAAAGCCCCGCCCTTCAGATTTACTGTATTTCATGGTCCTGACTTCATAATGACCTGCTACGCAATGACAGTCGGAAGGATGAAAGACTGTTGTTTGTGTTCCTAGAGGAGAGAGAGAGAGAGAGACAGAGGGGGAGCAAGATAGACACACATACACGCAGAAAGAGAGAGGGAGAGAGACAGACAGACAGAGGGGGGAGCAAGATAGACACACACAGAGAGACAGGGCAAGATAGACAGTAATAGAGAGAGAGAGAGACAGACAGACAGACAGAGGGGCAAGATACACACTCAGAGAGAGCAAGATAGACACACAGAGAGAGAGAGAGAGAGAGAGAGAGAGAGAGAGAGAGAGAGAGAGCGCATGATACACAGAGAGAGAGAGAGAGATAGAGAGAGAGGGAGAGAGCGCAAGATACACACTCAGAGAGAGAGAGAGAGAGAGAGAGAGAGAGAGACACCCACAGAGGGGGGGCAAGAGAGAGAGAGAGAGAGACAGACATGGGGGGGAGCAAGATAGACAGAGAGAGAGAGAGAGAGAGAGAGGGCACGATAGACACACACCCACGGGGGGGCGAGAGAGAGAGGGCAAGATAGACAAAGAGAGAGAGAGAGAGAGAGAGAGCACAAGATACACACTCAGAGAGAGAGAGAGAGAGAGAGAGAGAGAGAGGGCAAAATGGACACACACCCATGGGGGTGAGAGAGAGAGAGAGAGAGAGAGAGAGAGAGAGAGAGAGAGAGAGAGAGGGCAAGATAGACACACACCCACAGAGGGGGGGCAAGAGAGAGAGAGACATACAGAGGGGGGGGAGCAAGATAGACACACACAGAGAGAGAGAGAGAGAGAGAGGGCAAGATACACACTCAAAGATTGAGAGAGAGAGAGAGAGAGAGGGCAAGATAGACACACACCCACAGAGGGGGGGACGAGAGAGAGGGCAAGATAGACAGAGAGAGAGGGCAAGATAGACAGAGAGAGAGAGAGAGAGAGAGAGAGAGAGAGAGAGAGAGAGAGGCAAGATAGACACACACCCACGGGGGGGTGAGAGAGAGAGAGAGAGAGAGAGAGACAGAGGGGGGAGCAGGATACACACACAGAGAGAGAGGGCAAGATAGACAGTAAGAGAGAGAGAGAGAGAGACAGACAGAGGGGGGAGCAGGAGACACACAGAGAGAGAGAGGGCAAGATAGACAGTAAGAGAGAGAGAGAGAGAGAGAGAGAGAGAGAGAGAGAGGGCAAGATAGACAGACCGAGAACGGAGGGGGGTATAATTCTGCCCCTTTAAGCTTTAAGACACACACACACACACACTGCCGGCATTACCTGTCCTCTCCGAGTCACAGGCCTCGGTGCTTCTGTCTGCATGTCATAATTAGAGTTTGTCATTTTCACACTGCACTCTTTAATTACAGCTTTTTAAGCCCGTCTCCGGGACCCACAGGCCTGTGAAAAGTTCTGCAGCTCCTTCACCGAGCTCTGACAGCCAACCGCCGCTAAATGGGTGTAAAGCGACTGAAAATTCGACTCGGCCAGCAAATTAGACGTCTCTGCGCTGGCCGCAGATGGGTGCCATTAACCTCCCCGGACACAGTGTCACACCATCGCAGCGGATTCGGCGCACCTCGCGCTGTCAGCAGCCTTCATTTCAAACCGACGTAATTAGGAAGTTCTTTCTGTGAAGAACAGATTAAGGAGTCGCTTCACACTCTCAAACATTTCCATAATTCCGCAGGCCGGAGAGCCTGACATTTCCCCGGCTCCATGTGTAATTGATAGAAGCAAGTGTGAGAACTTCTTTTTGTCTGTGTGTGTGTGTGTGTGTGTGTGAGTGTATTTGTTCGCTTCGCTCTTTCCCTCTATCTGTGGTTTAAGTCACTGAGAAGGTTAATATACAGACACACAGAGGTCAAGCTTGGTTCCAAGACATCAAATCACGTAATGTTTAGATCTTTACACGTCAGACATGTGACGTCTTTACACGTCAGATATATCAGACGTCTCTCACATTCAGTGAACGGGAAAAAAACTCACAAACTGTAACCATGACACATCTATTACTAGCTCTAGCTCGTATCTGCTAGCCTAGCTCGTTCATTTACAGTATGGAATAAAGATTCATCTAGCGTTGATCTCTTCTTCTTCTTCATCGCTAATATTTCTACACTTCAAGGCTGAAGCTAAGTTTAGTCACTGCTAATTTTCACACGGCTAATCTTTTTTTTTTTATTAGCATACTGCTAGGTAGCTAATAGCAGCTAATTTGCAACAATTTTGGTTTACACAATATGTACTGTGAGTTAGTTAGCATGGACCAGTGATTAGCTTTATTTGTAAGAGTTAATGGATGTGAAAAAATAAAAATTATTTCAAAGAAAAAAAAACTCTATAAAATGCTTCAAAAGCATAAAACAAACATCAGTTCATTAATTTTTTAAAAATCCTTTGAAGAAAATAGTAATCTATTTTTTATAAAATAATATTGTTATAAAATTCGACAAAAAAGTCTACTATTTCTATTATAATTCTAAACAATATTTTTTTATTAGCAAGAAATATACACTTTTGAGGAAAAAAAAAGACTTCAAGGCTTTTTAATAAACAAATAAAAACTTATTTGCTTATTAAATATTTTTTTAATTAAAAAAAGAATAACATATTAAACTAAAATAGCATTCTGTTAATTTTTATTCTAATTTTAAAAAATATTTTTTATTATGAAAAATGTTCAAATAATTTTATTATGAAAAAAAAAGAATTTTGTTGTGAACAATGTGAAAATGAACACTCAATTAATTTAGGAAACAAAATCATTATAAAAAAATGTTCAAATAATTTCTATGGGGAAAAAACACTTCAAGATCATAAAACATATTTTTACTGAATAAAGAATTCATTCAATCATTCATTGTCTACCGCTTATCCGGACTACATTCGGGTCACGGGGAGCCTGTGCCTATCTCAGGCGTCATAGGGCATCAAGGCAGGATACACCCTGGACGGAGTGCCAACCCATCGCAGGGCACACACACACACTCTCATTCACTCACGCAATCACACACTACGGACAATTTAGAGATGCCAATCAACCTACCATGCATGTCTTTGGACTGGGGGAGGAAACCAGAGCACCTGGAGGAAACCCCCGAGGCACGGGGAGAACATGCAAACTCCACACACACATGGCGGAGGCAGGACTTGAACCCCCAACCCTGCAGGTGTGAGGCAAACGTGCTAACCACTAAGCCACCGTGCCCCTCGAATAAAGAATTCAGTAAAAATATTTTAGAATGCAAATCATATATTCAAATGAAAGCAACATTTGTTTTTATTTATTTATTTTTAATTATTATAAAAAATAAAAAACATAAAAAGAATTCAGGTGGGGGGAGGCAGATGGGGGACTTTTAAAAAATGTCCAGAGATTTTTTTGTTTTGCTAAAGTTTCTATATGAAGTGATATTGTGTGTAATTGGGTGTGGCCAGGGAGATCTAACAAACGACATATATATATATATATATATATACATACTGTATGTGTGTGTGTGTGTAAAATAATCAAGCTAATGTTGTATGTTATATATGTCGTATGTTAGATCCCCCTGGCCACACCCACCTCACCTCTTTTGCTTGGCTAATTTTTGCATAAATGTCAAGTATGTGCTACTTCAAAGCACTTGGTGTCCAGGTTTATAAGGCTGCATTATCAATCCGTCACCTCCAGAACATTCCAGGGCTGGAATTCATCCACCTTAACCATCTTTCTTTAAGAGCATTTTGGACCGGAGCCAGCCAGGGAAAGCTACTCGAGGATAATCTTAAGGTTTAGCAGGAATGATGGGTGAATTACCGTCGTCTGGAGTGAGGAGACATATCACAGCAGTGGCTTTAATCTTCTCGCTCGCTCTGCTTTCTCCTTTCACACACTACACACTCCAACACACGTGGAGGAAATATGATCCCGGCAGGTTCCAGCCATTCGTTAACTGACTTCATCGTAATCACGCTCATGATTTATTTCCTGACGTCAGCTGTAAGTGGAACAGAAGGTGCTCGGGCTTGTCCGGCGGTGGGTTTCCTCTCTCTCTCTCTCTCTCTCTCTCTCTCTCGCTCTCTCTCTCTCTCTCTCTCTCTCTCTCTCTTTCTCTCTGTCTCTGTCTGTCTCTCTCTCTCTCTCACTCACGCTCACACAGAGACTTGGGTTTTAATCACTCAGCGTGAGGCTGGAAACAAAGGTCAGCTTCATTGATTAACTGGGAGGAAGGGGGAGATGTCGTTTCTCATAAGGTAGATAGATAGATAGATAGATAGATAGATAGATAGATAGATAGATAGATAGATAGATAGATAGATAGATAGATAGATAGATAGATAGATAGATAGATAGATAGATAGATAGATAGATAGATAGATAGATAGTTTTTATTATTTACATTAATGTGATGTACTTTTTATCCATTTATGTTGTGGAATGTTTATGAACACTATCATTTATAGCAGATTTAAACAGATCTTTCATCTCTCTCTCTCTCTCTCTCTCTCTCTCTCTCTCTCTCTGTCTGTCTTTTACTCTCACTCGCACTCTCTCTCTCTGTCTTTGTCTGTTTGTCTGTCTGTCTCTCTCTCTCTCTTTCTCTCTCTCTCTCTCTGCACATGCGTGAGTGAGCGGGTGTGTGAGCGTGGACGGAGCGTGCGAGTGAAAACTCTATTTTCTATCTTTTGCGATATTTTTGTGTTGTGTGGTGTGTAAAGAGTGTGAGTGGTGAGTGAGCGAGTGAGTGAATGTGTGTGTGTATGTGTGTTTGGGCTTGTGTGAGCGTTTAAAACCTTAACCCAGAGACACAGGTTTAAAGTGTTAGCCACGGCGGCGTGTTCGGTAGAGGAGTGTGCCACGGCGGTGGCTAAACTGATCGGGGCGAAGGGCATCGTCACTGCCACGCGGATGTATAAGTCTGTGGTCATGTTTGCGGATGATATTAGCAAGGCTGAGGCTGTTGTTTTAAATGGCGTTGTTGTTAACGGGACTTTGATAAAAGTCTTTCCTCTTAGCTCCCCCATTGGAAGAGTGTCCTGTCTAATGTGCCCCCCTTCATTGACGATGAAGAACTCTGTAAACTGTTGTCCAGGTTCGGTAAAGTGGTATCATCTGTTAAAATGATACCGACAGGCTGTAAAGACCCAGAGCTCAGGCATATCTACTCCTATAGGTGACAGGCCTTTATGATTCTCAACAATAGAGATGAAGATCTAAATGTAATATTTAAAACAAAGTTCGATGGAGAGGAGTATACCATCTATGCAACCTCTGGGAGTCTGAAGTGTTTCGGGTGTGGTCAGGAGGGACACCTGGCTAGGAACTGTCCCGAAGGACAGGCAGCAGGTGAACAGGAGACAGGAACAGTAACAGAGAATAATCAGTAAAAGGGAACAAGGTGAAAATAAACAGGACAGTGGAGAGAACAACAGAGGATCAGGAGAACAAACAGCAAGAAACAACCACAGAAAGTCAAGAAGGGAGAAAAAATACTGAGCCAGAGGTAAATCACATGGAGTCAGGAGACGAACAGTCTCAGGGTAAATGTTGCTTTCGGCTGCTCGGGTTCACCACAACAGACCAGCACAACAACTTGGCCAGATGCCCTTCCTGACGCAACCCTCCCATTTTTCCAGGCTTGGGACCGGCACTGCATCCGGTGGCTGGGAACCGAACCCGGGCCTGCCGCATGATAGGCGAGAAACCTACCACTGAGCCACCAATGCCCTAAATGAACAGTCTCAGGGTAACGTTGATAAAGACACTAAGGACAGCGCACAGTTAGCTAACAGCCAAAACACAGAGGAGTGTGAAGGAACAGACATGACCATAGACCCAGAGTGGCTTCACCCCGGTCAGGTCAAAGAGAAAGTTAAAAGTAAGATGCGACGGATCACAATCCAGGTAAAAAGGTCTAACGGAAAAAGAAAGGCAGATCACAACTGGTAAAGAAACTGAGACAGAACCGAGCAGCGACCCGGAGACCAATGTAGAAACTGACAATGATGAGGACCGAGAGACCGTTAACGAAAAAACAGGAACATACAGGGATAAAGAAATTAAAGAGTTTTTTCAAAAAACAAAAAACATGAAAGGAGTCAAAATAGAGCAATACTTCCCAAATAAACTAAACTTTGTGGAAGCCGCAAGCATCGTAATAAAGAAAAAAACAAGAACTTCACAGATCAGGAAATATATAGACTGAAGAAGTTTGTGATGAGAACAAGGCAAGATCTGGTACAGGAAGATGAGGACAGTATATATACAGCCTGTGAATGACGGTTACTTTCCTCTCTTTATTTTTATCTTTATTTATGACTGATTTCAACATTGCGTCCTTAAATATAAGGGGAGGAAGGGATGCTAGAAAACGAGCAGAACTTTACGATCTGATTAAATTACAGAAAATAGATGTAATGTTCATGCAGGAAAGTCACAGCGACAAAGATTATGAGTCTAGATGGAGGTTAGAATGGGAAGGGGAAGCAGTGTTGAGTCCGGAGAGCTCAGTGACCGCAGGAGTCGGTGTTCTGTTCACGAGACACTAAACAGGAAGTGACCGCTGGCAGACCACTCTTTCTTAGTGCAAAATATGAGCTTTTTAACCTGACACTAATCAATGTATACGCTCCAACCAGAGGTCCTGAAAGAATTTTATTCTTAAACAGAGTGAACTTTTAACCAGCTGTGATCCAGAGGATTATTTGTTTATTGGAGGAGATTTTAACTGTACACAAAACGACTCAGTGGACCGGAACCACATAGAGCCTCATGCAGCATCTAAGAGTACATTAACACACCTCATAAAAACTCATGATCTGGAAGACGTATGGAGAAGACTACATGGCACTGAAAGACAATACACGTGGGCACATTTTAGAGATGATTTTATTTCGTTAGCTAGATTAGACAGATTTTACAGTTTTAAACATAATTTTAATGAATTTAAAGCTAGAGAAATAACGCCTATTAGTTTCTCAGGTCATTCTTTAGTCAGATGCAGAAGACAATGGTGGGACCATGGCAAGGTTTTAATTCAGCAGCTCTGTCGTGAGTGCACTGTCAGCATCACAAGGGACATCACCAAGTCGCTAAAAGACCTGGAGATAGGAATAGTGGAACTTCAGGCTGTAGCTGAGTCCACAGGAGATAGAAGGCATGTTGAGGACCTCAAAGTGAAAAAGGCGTTGATGGCGGATCTATTGGGTACAAAAGTGCAAGGTGCTCTCATCCGGTCCAGATTTAAAGGAGTTAACGAAATGGATGCTCCATCAAAATATTTCTTTGGACTGGAAAAAAAGAATGGACAGAGCAGATTCATACACACATTACACACCGGAAATGGACAATACATAGCACACACTGACGAGATACGACGGTACGCCACGGACTTTTACCAAGACCTGTACAGGAGTGAACACAGGGACAACAAGGAGCTGCTAGACACCTTCTACCAGGGACTTCCAAAGGTTTCCTCAGAGGACAATGCAGCATTAGAAGGTCCGCTGGTTCTGGAGGCTGCGCTGAACACCATGCCAGGAGGAAAAGCACCTGGAATCGACGGCCTGCCAGTGGAATTCTACAAGTTCTTCTGGAAAGAGCTGGGAGAAGATCTGCTGGAAGTTCTCGAGGAAAGCTGCAGAGAGAGGTGCCTACCCCTGAGCAGCCGGAGGGTGGTGATTACACTTCTCCCCAAGAAAGGAGACCTCCAGGACATTAAGAACTGGCGTCCAGTGTCACTGCTATGTGCGGACTATAAAATCATGTCTAAAGCGTTGGCTAACCGTCTCAGAGACATCATGGACTCTGTTATTCCGTCAGACCTAACATACTGTGTGCACAATAGGTCCATCATCGACAATGTCTCCTTGATTCGGGACATTTTGGACGTCTCCAGGTCATTGGCAGTCGATCTTGGTCTGATTTCACTGGACCAAGAAAAAGCTTTTGACAGGGTTGAGCAATACCTCTGGAAAACTCTGGAGGCGTTTGGTCTCAGCCCCAGTCTTATAGCAATGATGAAGGTGTTATCCCAGGATGTAGAAAGTGTACTCAAGATCAACGGAGGGTTAAGCGCTCCTTTTAAAGTACAGAGGGGAATAAGACAAGGTTGCTCGTTATCAGGTATGTTGTACACTCTGTCAATCGAACCTTTTTTACACAGACTGCGAGCTTCCTTGAATAGTTTTACTGTACCTGGTTTTAATGTTTCACGTGATTTATCTGCTTATGCTGATGTCATGATTTTAATACAAAATCAAACTGAGATCAAGATTTTAGAAAAAGTGGTTTCTGATTTTGGTTCAGTGTCTTCCTCTAAATGCAACTGGAAAAAAAGCGAAGCCATAGCATTAGGCAACTGGTCCCATGGTCTGCCACAGTTACCAGGTGGGCTAGAATGGAAAAGAGGAGAATTTAAATACCTGGGTATTTACTTAAATGAAGAAAAGAAAAATTGGGAAGGAGTCAAGGAAAAAATAGAAGGCAAACTAAAAAAAATGGGAATGGCTTAAACCGAATATGTCCCTCAAAGGGAGGGTACTGGTAGCTAACAACCTAGTAGCCTCAATGCTGTGGCATCGCTTAGCTTGCCTAGAGCCTCCTACTGGTTTGGTTGAGAAGGTGCAATCCTTGCTTGTTAATTTTGTGTGGGATAAACTGCACTGGGTTCCTCAGAGTGTTTTATTTCCTTCCAAAGAAGAAGGAGTTCAAGGACTGGTAGACGTTAAAAGTGGGACCACAACCTTCTGTTTCCAGACTGTACACAAGCTCCTGATTAGTTCTGAATCCTTGGTTTGGGGAGATGTCACGGGTTTTATCTTAAGGAAAGTTAATGACTTAGATTAACGTCTAATTTTTATAAAAGTGTTTTTAAAGCATGGACTCTGTTCAAACGTGGATCTCAAGGCCCTGCTGTCTTTCTGTACTGGCTCCTAGAAGAGCCTCTGGTGGGAGGAGGATGTATGGACGTTAAGGACAGTTCTCCAGGTCTTACACACATCACACACTCAAAAAAGTTCACAACACTCAGGAGGTTAGTGGACACTGCAGGACCAGAGTTCAAGGACACGAGAGCGGTGGCGGAGGAACTCGGCCTGAGGTCACTACGGCATACAGAAGACATCATGCAAAGATGGACCAAGAAACAGTCAGAGGACGAGCTGAACCTGATAAAGGAATACGATGATGGAACAGACCACGGTGGACACAGTGTAGAGACAGGAACTTGGGGTTTTAGATGACATTAAGCCGGTGTGGAGAGCGTTTTATAAAACGCCGCTCAGGAAAACAGCTGGTGACCTGCAGTGGAGAATCTTACATGGTGCAGTGGGGGTCAGTGTTTTAATCTCTAAACTGAATCCAGATGTTTTACAGACATGTCTCTTCTGTAACGAAACAGAAACTGTGTTTCATTGTTATTCAGGATGTAAAAGACTTAACCCTCTGTTCGAGCTGCTGAAAACTATTTTTAATCTGTTTGGTGGGAAATGGACTCGGGTACGGTTTATTTTCGGTGCTGGACACCGACGAGCAAAAAAACAGAAATGGGAGCTGATCAATTTTATTGTAGGAGAAGCGAAAATGTCCATCGACATAACTCGTAAAAATCAAGTGGAGAGGAGACGAGTGGTCAGTCCCATTTCTGTGTTCAAAGCCTCAGTGAAAGCTCCAGTTAAAGTGGATTTTAACTTTTTTTAAATCAGTGAATGACTTAAACACTTTTACACTGAAATGGTGCTGTGAGAATATTATCTGTTTTATTGATGAAGGTGAACTGGTTTTTAATACACTGTTACACTGAAACGTTTCAAAGATTTTTTTATGTAACAAAACTGTTGTTTTAAAAAATTTTATCTCCTTAATTTATTAAAATGGGTATTAATATTATTTATATATCTGTTATTCAACTATTTATTTATTTATTTATCTGCTGAGGCACTCGCACTTTACTGTATAATGTGAAAACTCGCACTCTCTATCTCTGTCTGTCTCTCTATCTCACTCGCTCTCTCTCTCTCTCTCTTTCTCTCTCTGTGCATGCTGGGAGTGTTTGGGTTCAAAATCCTTTTTTCATTTTTCTCAATAGAGCTGCAGAAAGTTTATTAGTAATGATTGTGGTGAAGTGAAGTGTACCTGGTTGTCAGGTGAGTTAGGTGAGTATTAGCAGGGCGGGAGCGGGATGGCGTCCCTCGCGTAGAGGGTAGCGTCAACCCTCTCCCTCCGCAATGGCGTCAGGTGTGTACCGGCAAACGGTGTGACGGTGGAGGAAGTATTACTGGGAATAGGAAAGGAGATTGGATATGACAGTATATCATCTGCTTCCCACATGAACAAAGTGGTGGTGGTGTTCGTGAAGGAGGAGAGTCATGTGAGTCACCTGACCAACGTCGGGATTGTGGTCAGTGGGGAGTTTGTTTTAGTTTCGCCGCTGATCGCCCCGACTGTCCGTGTAACTGTGTCTAACGTGCCTCCGTTCATTCCCAACGGGGAAATCGAGCGGGGGCTAACATGCTACGGAAAGTTAGCAAGTGCAATTAGAACAGTTCCTCTAGGCTGTAAAAATGGAGCTTTAAAACACGTCATGTCTTTTAGGAGACACGTGTTCATGTTTTTAAATGAACAGGAACTGGACGTGTGGTTTAGAGTGGGGTATGAAGGGAGAACATACATGGTGTATGCTAGCACAGGTAACATGAAATTTTTTGAGTGTGGAGATGTTGGACATAAGAGGCTAGCGTGTCCACAGAAAGCTCAGGCCTCTGAGGAGGCACCTAGTCAGGGCAATGAGAGGGCAACTAGGCTGGGGGACTGAGGAGGAAACTAGGCAGGGGGACAAGGAGGAAGATGGGCAGGAGATTGAGGAGGAAGATGGGCAGGAGATTGAGGAGGAAGATGGGCAGGAGATTGAGGAGGAAGATGGGCAGGAGATTGAGGAGGAAGATGGGCAGGATGGTGGAGTTCAACAGAGCACTGAGGGAGACGGTAGACTGAATATTGAGGAGTCAGCCATTACAGATAAGGTTGCAAGAGAAATGGAAGGTGTGCAGACTGTAAATACAGATAAAAGTAGAGCTCAGGTTGTTGAGATCACAGAGACAACGAGCGATAACGGAGACAAGAATATTGTAAATTTGAACATTGAAATGGTGGAGCCAGAGGCAGATGACGCAATGAGTGAAGTAGATGAGGTTAGTGGTAGTGAGGGAGTAACTGGTGCTACAGGAGAAAACAGGTCTACAGTGGTGTGAAAAAGTGTTGGCCCCCTTCCTGATTTCTTATTTTTTTGCATGTTTGTCACACTTTAATGTTTCAGATAATCAAACACATTTAAATATTAGTCAAAGATAACACAAGTAAACACATCATGCACACCCCCACGTTAAAACATAACTTAACTGCGGTTTATCACACCTGAGTTCAATTTCTCTAGCCACACCCAGGCCTGATTACTGCCACACCTGTTCGCAATCAAGAAGTCACTTAAATAGGACCTGCCTGACAAAGTGAAGTAGACCAAAAGATCCTCAAAAGCTAGACATCATGCCGAGATCCAAAGAAATCCAAAAACAAATGAGAGAACCCATTTGTTCAACCTGCTGCAGAACCCAAGTTCGGACAAACACTTTTTCACACAGGGCCATGTAGTTTTGGATTTTGTTTTCCCTTAATAATAAAAACCTTCATTTAAATACTGCATGATGTGTTTACTTGTGTTATCTTTGACTAATATATAAATGTGTTTGATTATCTGAAACATTAAAGTGTGACAAACATGCAAAAAAAATAAGAAATCAGGAAGGGGGCCAACACTTTTTCACACCACTGTAAGTGTGAAAACATGGTTGATGCAAAAATGAGGGATGAAGACACACTATCGGGGGGGTGGGGGGGGGGCTGGAAATGTACAGTGGATTTTACTCTTGATAGAAACGGGGAAGAACCTCACATCCAGTCAAGTGCCCTTATATCTAAAATTATTAAAGAATCTCAAATGAAGGACACGTGGAGAAACAGACATGAAGGTGTAAGACAGTACACTTGGCTTAAAATAAAGGAGAGCAGGGTTAGCGGGGCGAGATTAGACAGGTTTTATTTTAAAAAATCTTGGAACAATAGAGTGATAAATGTTTTTATTGCACCCAATGGCTTCTCTGACCATCACACGGTTTTATTAGATATAAATTTAAAGAGAACTGTAAAAGCAAATTATTACTGGGTTTTTAATGTTAAATTATTACAAGACTGTTCATTCTGTGGACTTTTTAAAACTTTTTGGGAGAGCTGGAAATTGAAGAAAAGTTCCTTCAGTAGTCTTAACCAGTGGTGGGATGTGGGGAAGGTTAACATAAAACTGTTGTGTCAAAACTATACCTCCTACTCAACAACAATGCTGAATAACACAGTGAAAGGTTTACAAAGGGACATTGAACTCTTAGAAAAATGAATTATGGACAGCAATAACACTGCACATGGAGCTGGACTACACAAGAAAAGACATGAACTCAGCTCCCTATTACAGGAGCAAGCAAAAGGAGCACTGATCAGAGCAAGATACTGCTCCATCAAAGACATGGACTCTCCCAGCACCTTCTTTTTTAACCTGGAGAAAAAAGGCATTCAACAGAAGACAATGTGGCACCTCCGTCGTCCGGACGGATCCATCACATCGGATCCTGCTGAAATGAGGAGGCTGGCGAGTGACTTTTATAAACAGTTATACAGTGCTGAGAGCTGCGATGTTGAATATGCTGAGGACTTACTTAAGGAACTACCACAACTACACGAAACACAAAAAGAGGAATTAGACAGGACAAACAACCTCCAAGAACTCACAGACGCAATGTCTCAGCTGTCCACGGGACGGTCCCCTGGAATAGATGGATTACCCGTTGACTTTTACCAACATTTCTGGAATGTAATGGAGCAGGACTTACACGAGGTTTTATCAGAATGCATAGAGAGTAAATCACTCCCTGTAAGTTGTCGTCAAGCGGTTTTATCACTACTTCCAAAAAAAGGTGATGTGGGGCTGGAAATGAACTGGAGGCCAGTAGCTCTGTTGTGCTCGGATTATAAAATCTTCTCTAAGTGTCTAGCTAATAGACTAAAACTTGTTTTAGATTCAATCATCCAAAACGATCAGACATATTGCATTCTGGAAAGGTCAATAATAGACAACCTTTTTTTATTAAGGGACATAATTGATTTTAATCAAATCCATAAGAACAAAGTAGGAATCTTGTCACTGGACCAAGAAAAAGCATTTGATCGAGTGGACCATGGGTATCTTTTTAATGTCTTGAAACACTTTGGCTTTGGAGAAGGTTTTATATCCTACATACAGCTGCTGTACTCTGAGGTGTTTGTAATGGTAAAAGTAGGAGGAGGTTTAAGTGCCCCAGTACCGGTGACTAGAGGTGTCAGGCAGGGTTGTCCACTTTCAGGACAGTTATACAGTCTAGTCATCGAACCTTTACTATGCAGACTGAGAAGGACACTAAAAGCGACTCCAATGCCAAAAGTAAATGGTCACTTTAAGGTAGTTTTGTCGGCGTATGCGGACGACATTACTGTTTTTATCACAGAGAAAGAAGATATCACACTACTGAAAAAAGCCATTGGGTCATGAAAAATCTTCCTCTGCATGGGTCAACTGGTCAAAATGTGAAGGTTTTATAATAGGCAACTGGGAGCACAGAGCAGTTCCACAACTTCCAGGTGGGCTACAGTGGAAAAGAGATGGACTAAAGATCCTGGGGGTTTTCCTAGGGAATGAACATTTCCAAAAGAAAATTGGGAGGGGCTACTGGAAAAGGTGTCTGCCCGATTGTCCAAGTGGAAATGGCTGCTAGCACATTTGTCTTACAGAAGAAGAGTCCTGGTAGTAAACAACCTGGCTGCCTCAACTCTGTGGCATAAGACCAACGTAATGGAACCACCTGAGGAGCTGGTCTCTAGCATACAAAGGTCCATAGTGGATTTCTTTTGGAGCGGACAACACTGGCTGCGCGCTGCGGTACTGTACTTACCGGTACAGGAAGGTGGGCAAGGACCGGTAGACGTGAGGAGCAGGATCTGTGCCTTCAGGATACAAGCTGCACAGAGACTCCTATAATCACAAGGACATGGTGTGGGAGAAAACTGCAGGTGCCATCCTGAGGAGAGTCGGTGGCTATAGACTTGACAAACATCTGTTCTTAATGGAGCTAAAGGAGCTATCTGAACTCACTCCTTATTACAAATCCATGCTACACACGTGGAGAACAGTGATAAGAACAGAAAGAGACATGGACAATCTAGAACAATGGACTCCAGAAGAACCACTCTTCTTTAATCCATGTATGCAATCCAGACTGCTTTCCTCAGTGAGCATACGCAAGTGCTTACTAGGGAACGGCATCACAAAGCTGGGCCACCTGCTGAACGAGGAAGGCTGGATACCTACAGAAGAGCTGAAATGAGTGACGGGACTGAGATCTTCACGTGTAGCAGCAAAACTGCAGGAGGAACTCTTCAACACACTACCAATCAGCTACAGAACATACATCGGACAGAGACACGGGACTACACAAGACAGAAAGATTGATGAGGAGTTTCCAGGACTGCGAATTCTCCCAGCAGAGAGAACAGAGGAAGACGACGCAGTTACAGACTCCATCCTGTCCTTCAAGGTGCCACAGACAAGTCTCAAAGATACGACCACGAAAGGGATCTACCACATCACTGTAAAAGTGCTACACAAGGAATCCTTAAAGAGACAAAAAGCTTCAAGGTGGCCAGGGATGTTGAACCCGGACTTCCTCGTGTGGGACAGGTGGAGGACCCTGTACAAACCCCCTGTAGAGAAGCGTACTGCTGACCTGCAGTGGAGGATTATTCATGGGGCAGTAGCTACAGACGGACATGTGGCACACCTCAATCCAGCAGTGAAAGGGGAGTGTGGGTTCTGTGGGCAAAAGGAAGACCTAGAACACCTGGTTTTAAAGTGCCAGAGACTAAAAGGTCTCTTTAAACTACTCAAGAGTTGGTTTCAAAAATTTGATGAAGAATTTTCTGAGAAGGTTTTTATAGGAGGAGTGAAATACCGTTTCTCAAAAAGAAAAAAACTATGCTTATTAAACTATCTGACTGGAACAGCTAAACTGGCAGTGTGGAGAACTCGAAAAAATAAAGGGTTACAGACAGGTACTGTAGATCCAGAGGTACTGTGTAAGCGGCTAGTAGTGACAAGGCTGAAGATGGAATTTGCTTACTACAAACTGACCAACAATGTAACAGGTTTTTATGAAATATGGTGTGTTCATGAGGTTTTGTGTACAGTTCACGAGAACAACTCATTTTCAAACTCTGAGATTTTTTATTTATTTATTTTATTTATCCCCCCCTCTCCTTCCATCCTTTTTTTTTTATCTTGTCTCTTTAAAGAAACCACGCAGCTTGTCATATTTGAGAGAAACGACTCTTCTCAGACGCACTTTCTTCTATTTTCCATGCTGTCATTATTCCAGACATGAGGCACTGAGCTGGCTTTTCCGTGATGTAGCCTTGCTCACTTAACATTTATCACACCAAAAAGGACAAGTCCAAAAAAGACGACCAGGACATAAATTACAGCACTTACTAGCAGTTAGCATGGACTTGACCTTTTCACAGATACAGATACTTCACCTTGATGTTTCTGAAACTTCTTCGTACGTTTTATACGGAGCGTGTTATTCCTAAAAAAAATCCTGATCTTCCTTGCTGTGTGTGTTAGAAGAGAAAAAAATGAGACGTTGAACCGTGTTGAAGAAGTGCATGAGCGTCGATAATGAAATGAACCTGATTCTCTATGCTTCCTGTGCTCTCTCTCTCTCTCTTTCTGTCTGTCTCTCTCTTGCTGTCTCTCTCTCTCACTGTATCTCTTTCTCACTATTTCTCTCTCACTGTCTCACTCTGATTCTCTTTCTCTCTGATTCTCTCTCTCACAGTCTCTCTTTCTCTGTCTCTCTCTTTCTCTCTCTCTCTCTCCCTCCCCCTGTCTATCTCTCCCTCCCCCCTCCCTCTGTCTATCTCTGTGTCTCTTTCTCGCTGTCTCTCCGATTCTGTCGCTGTCTCTCTCTCTCTCGCTGTCTGTCTCTTACTGTCTCTCTGATGCTCTCTCGCTGTCTCTCTCGTTCTTGCTTTCTCTCTCTGATCCCCTCTCTCTCACTGTCTCTCTCTCTTGCTGTCTCTCTCTCTGATTCTCTCTCTCTCACAGTCTCTCTCTCGCTCTTGCTTTCTCTCTGATTCTCTCAGATTTTCTTTCTCGCTGTATTTCTCTCTCTCTCACTGTCTCTCTCTCTCTGATTCTCTCTCTCTCACAGTCTCTCTCTCGCTCTTGCTTTCTCTCTGATTCTCTCAGATTTTCTTTCTCGCTGTATTTCTCTCTCTCTCACTGTCTCTCTCTCTCTCACTGTCTCTCTCGCTCGTGCTTTCTCTCTCTGATTCTCCCTATCAGATTTTATTTCTTGCTGCATTTCTCTCTCTCACTGTCGCCCTCTCTCGCTGTCTCTCTCTCTGATTCTCTCTCTCGCTGTCTCTCTATCTCACCGTCTCTCTCCCCCTCTCTGCTTCTCTTTCTCGCTGTCCCTCTCTCTCTGATTCTCTCTCTCGCTGTTTCTCTCACCATCTCTCTCTCGCTGTCTCTCTTTCTTGCTTTCTCTCTTTTGCCTTCTCTCGCACATTCTTTCTATCACTATCCCTCTATCGCTATCTCTTTCCCTCGCTGCCTCTCTCTTTTGCTGTCTTTTTCACTGTCTTTCTCTTTCTATCTCTCTCTCTCGCTGTCTTTCTCTCACTGATTCTCTCCATGTCTCTCTCACTCTCTCATTGTCTCTCTCCGATTCTCTCTCTCTCTCTCTTGTTGTCCCTCTCTCCCACTGTCTCTCTCTCTCTCTCTGTCTCGCTGCCGTTCTCTCTCTTGTTGTCTCTCTTTCTCTCTCTCTCTCTCTCTCTCTCTCTCGAGGTTTTTTCCTTTTTCCTTGTGGAAATTCATTAGGAATGCAATCACACTCTCAAGTGAATGACCATATCAGCTTACCGAATGCAAATACCAAAACATCTGTAAAGAAGGAGGAAAGGATTATGTGGTCGGTCTATTAACCTCCCGGAGAGATAACTGACACCTTATCTCGCCAAAATGGCAGGAAGAGCTCCACTGCCATCAGCCCAGGTTTGACACGGAAAATCTTCGACAATAATTAATGAGATCAGATGAAATTTTAAACAGGTATTCAGGTTTCTATTATGGGTCCCGGGGGTTAACAGGGAAGGAAAAGGAGTTAGAGAAGAAGAAGAAGCAGGAGCTGGAGCAGAAGAAGAAGAAGGAGCTGGAGAAGAAGAAGGAGAAGAAGAGGGAGAAAGAGAAGAAGAAGGAGCTGCAGCAGAAGAGGGAGAAAGAGAAGGAGAAGGAGCTGAAGAAGGAGAAGGAGCAGAAGATGGAAAAGGAAAAGTGGCTGGAGAAGGGGAAGGAGAAGAAGAAGGAGCTGGAGCAGAAGATGGAGAAGGAGAAAGAGAAGGAGTTGGAGCGGGAGAAGGAGCTGGAGCAGAAGAGGGAGCTGGAGCAGGAGCTGTGGGCAGGAGCTGAGTCAAGGACCAAGAGAAGGAGCTGGAAAAGGAGTTAGAGATGGAGCAGGACAAGGAGAAAGAAAAGGAGCTGGAGCAGGAGCTGGAGAAGAAGCTGGAGTTGGAGAAGGAGCTGGAGCTGAAGACGGAGAAGGAGAAGGAGCTGGAGAAGGAGCAGGAGAAGGAGCTGGAGCAGGAGGTGAAGCTGGAGAAAGAGAAGGAGAAGGAGAAGAAGAAAGCTGGAGAAGAAGAGCGAGAAGGAGAAAGTGAAGGAGAAGGAGAAGAAGAAGGAGCTGCAGCAGAAGAGGGAGAAGGAGAAAGTGAAGGAGAAGGAGAAGAAGAAGGAGCTGCAGCAGAAGAGGGAGAAGGAGAAAGTGAAGGAGAAGAAGAAGGAGCTGCAGCAGAAGAGGGAGAAGGAGAAAGAGAAGGAGCTGGAGAAGGAGCTGCAGAAGAAGAAGGAGCTGGAGCAGAAGAGGGAGAAGGAGAAAGAGAAGGAGCAGGAGCTGTGGGCAGGAGCTGGGTCAAGGAGCAAGAGAAGGAGCTGGAACAGGAGCTGGAGATGGAGCAGGACCAGGAGAAAGAGAAGCAGCTGGAGAAGAAGCTGGAGTTGGAGCAGGACAAAGAGAAAGAGAGAGCTGGAGCAGGATAAGGAGAAGGAGCTGGAGTTAGGAGAAGGAGCTGGAGCTGAAGAGGGAGAAGGAACTGGAGCTGGAGAAGGAGAACGAGCTGGAGCAGGAGGTGAAGCTGGAGAAAGAGAAGGAGCAGGATAAAGAGAAGGAGCCGGAGTTAGGAGAACGAGCTGGAGCTGAAGAGGGAGAAGGAGCAGGAGAAGGAGACTGAGCTGGAGAAGGAGATGGAGCTGGAGCAGGAGCTGAAACTGGAGAAGGAGCAGAAGCTGGAGCTGGAGCAGAAGCTGGAGAAGGAGCAGGGGAAGGAGCTGGAGCAAGAGCTGAAGCTGGAGAAAGAGAAGGTGAAAGAGATGGAGCAGGAGAAGGAGCTGGAGCAGAAGCTGGGGCAGGAGAAGGAGCTGGAGCAGAAGCTGGGGCAGGAGAAGGAGCTGGAGCAGAAGCTGGGGCAGGACCTGAGGCAGGAGAAGGAGAAAGAGAAGGAACTGGAGCAGGAGGAGGAGCCTGGAGAAGTAGAAGGAAAACTGTGACTACAGGACAGGAAGTAGACTAGACAGAGCTTTAGTCGATGGCTCTCAGTTTTCCGCGAGGTCGAGGTCACGGTCACAAGCAGAACGATGTCATGGTGGCCCTGAGGACATTTTAGTTATCAGAGGTTTGGTCACCTGACACCGATCAATAACGAGACCATTCTCTGCTTTTTTAGTTGAGGGTCAAATGTTCTTCAGGGTCAGTCGTCTTCTCTGAAAAGAATCAAGGGCTGCGTCCAAACCTGCTTACTAGTTCACTAGTCAGGGTACTGATCAGGGAGACGGACATTTGACAATCTCTCTCTCTCTCTCCCTCTCTCTCTCTCTCTCCCTCTCTCTCTCTCTCTCTTTCTTTTTTTAATAGCAAAACAGAGCACTGAGACTTTTGCTGCCTAAAAATATCCCACAATGCACCACAAATTGTGATTTTTTTTTTTCTTAATTTGTATCTGAAACACATCTAAACGACTTCATTCTTTAAAGTGATTATTTTCCATAACATAGCTAACGTTTGCGAGATTAGCAACATAGCTGTTTTTAGCTGTAGCTAATTATAGTGTAGTTTTTAGGCTTGGATTTAGCAGAACATGAAAAATTATACTTTCACTTTTAGCATCCTCGACTTTTAGTGAGGTGGTCATGTGGCTTAAACAAGCTAACTAGCCAGAAACCCACTCCAGAGATGCTAGCGATCGTTTGTCTGTTTAATGAGAAGTCAATTCAAGACATGCTGCAAAAACATGCTAGTTTTTCATATCCCAATCACCGACGAACAATCTCGCTAGTTTATTAGCACTACAAATCGAGTAACTAATACGCTTGGAGCTTTGTACAACACGAGAGGTTCTTTTTTAGCGGCGAGTGAATGCAGGGTTATTAGTGCACTCGAGCATTGTGGAGGAGATGTGATCAAGGCCATGCTGTGCCTCTAAATAAACAGTGACAAAATGGTGGTTGTTAACCCCTGCTAGCTAATTTGCTGCCCAATTGGTTTAAAAAGACTGCACATGGCATGGAATAATTCCTGTGAAGAAGAAAAAAAAAAAAAATAAATCAGTAAGCTCATTTTCAAGGATCACACACACACACACACACACACACACACACACATGATTATGTCCTCAGCACCACTTATAACAAGGTTAGCTCTAGCAATGATAACGCCAATAAAACAGGCCCGGGCTGCTCTCTAGCCCATGTGTGTGTGTGTGTGTGTGTGTGTGTGTGTGTGTGTGTGTGGTACTATTTAGGAATCTCCATACGGCACATTTTTATACGTCAGGATAACAGCTCACATGCTGGAGGAACATTCCGGAAAAGAGCTCACATTATTTTTTCTTTCTTCTTTTTTGCCCCCAAGGATGGGTTTGTGTGTGTGTGTGTGTGTGTGTGTGTGTGTGTGTTTGTGTGTGTGTGTGTGTTGAATGACCCTCTTTCAAGGAAACTCTAGACATAACAAAGCACTTGTCCATGCAGGTCTTCTATATCTTTTTCTTTCTTTCTTTTTCTTTCTTTCTTTCTTTCTTTCTTTCTTTCTTTCTTTCTTTCTTTCTTTCTTTCTTTCTTTCTTTCTTTCTTTCTCTCACTCTCATACACACACACACATGGTATCTATCTATCTATCTATCTATCTATCTATCTATCTATCTATCTATCTATCTATTTATCTATCTATCTATCAATGCATCCATCCATCTATGCATCTATCTATCTGTCTGTCTGTCTGCCAGCATATCTATCTATCTATCTATCCATCCATCCATCCATCTGATTGTTTATATTTATTTGAAAACCGATGTCAACTTTGACCTACATATACATAGATGTCTATACAGCTGGAGCAAAAGTTTGTGCCCCCTATTG
Organism: Hemibagrus guttatus; assembly: GCA_033459395.1. Classification (NCBI taxonomy): domain Eukaryota; kingdom Metazoa; phylum Chordata; class Actinopteri; order Siluriformes; family Bagridae; genus Hemibagrus; species Hemibagrus guttatus. Next base: position 2,534,392 of record JAUCMX010000008.1, on the reverse strand, counting down.
TTTATTTAATGGAAAAAGTCTACAAATGGTCTCCACAAGCAAAAGAAGGAAAGAAGTACAACTAAAAGAAACATACGGAAAAAATCAACAAAAAATATTTTGTTGCGATGGTGAAGGTTTTAAAGAAATGTTTGGCTAATGTTTTACGCTGAATGCCCTTCCTGATGCAACCCTCCCATTTTTTCTGTGCTTGGGATTGGCACTGCATCCAGTGGCTGGGAATCGGACCCGGGCCTGCCTCATGATAGGCGAGAAACCTACCACTGAGCCACCATTGAGCCATTAATATAATCATTTAATTTGTCTGTTTCTTTCTGATCCAGAAAACACAAACGTTTGTTACAGCTCTCGTAAGCTAGACGTTCTTTACGTATCAGTGCAGTAAAAATAAACTGTACTTATTATAGTACAATGGGATTATATACAATATTTGGGTGATGAGATTTCACACATTATTGTGGTTATATGAAGCAATAATCCTAAATCATGGAGGTAAATAAAATGATAGGGGACGCAAACCTTTGTGAATTATGATGGATTGTGCGTGTAAAAAATAAATATATAAACAGTGTAGAAGTTAAAGATGATTATTAGGAAAATGAAAAAAATAAATAAATAAATCCTAGACGTCTGAGATTTCTAGACTCTAAGAAAAGATTCGCGTCTGCATCGCCCTGTCAACGGACAACCCCCATCACACACTCACACACACACCCCTCCACCGCCTGTCCTCTGTCCCCGAGCCCAGACAGCCCTACAAGTCATTACACACCTGTCTGGATGCCGATGAACTTGAACATTGCTGCTGGGTCATGCACTAAGGCACACTTTAGAGCCTGGGCTTTACTGTGAACTTCCCACATTCCACAGCAGCTTAAAGCGGCAGTAAACACACACACACACACACACACACACACACACAGCGTATTACCACCACCATCAGCTCTCATGCTCTGTATGCTGAGGGGTTAGTCCACTCCTATGTCTAGAGAAGAGACACAAGCAGACAAGAGAAGAGTTTGGAATAAAAATATGGAATTCTATCACGTTAAGTTATGTTTAAATTCATCACATATTTTATATATTGACATTTTGGATCAAGTGGTTTATTCCCTGTGAATTTTTTTTGTTTTTTGTCCTTGTTTTGGATCAGTTTTACTTTCTGAGAAAACTTAAATATGATTTCAGGATTTGCTTTTTTCATATGAACAGTCTGAACGTCAGTAAGCATGTTATAAACGATACGATGCCATGTTATAAACAAGCTTGGAGTTAGAACACCTTTGGGATGAATTAGAGCGGAGACTGCGAGCCAGGCCTTCTCGTCCAACATCAGTGCCTGACCTCACAAATGCGCTTCTAGAGGAACGGTCAAAAATTCCCATAAACACACTCCTAAACCTTGTGGAAAGTCTTCCCAGAAGAGTTGAAGCTGTTATAACTGCAAAGGGCGGGACAACTCCATATTACATTCATGTGCATGTAAAGGCAGACGTCCCAGTTTTGGCCTGGCTCGCAGTCTCCGCTCTAGGGGCAGTGGTGGCTCAAGTGGTTAAGGCTCTGGGTCGTTGATCGGAGGATCGGGGTTCAAGCCCCAGCACCACCAAGCTCCACTGTTGGGCAATTGAGCAAGGCCCTTAACCCTCTCTGCTCCAGGGGCGCTGTATCATAGCTGCCCCTGCGCTCTGACCCCAACTTCCTCAGCTGGGATATGCGAAGAAAAGAATTCCACTGTGCTGTAATGTATGTGTGGCGATAATAAAGGCTTCATGCCCCACTTCTAATTCATCCCAAAGGTGTTCTATGGGGTTGAGGTCAGGACGCTGTGCAGGCCAGTCAAGTTCCTCCACACCGAACTCGCTCATCCATGTCTTTATGGAGCTTGCTTTGTGCACTGGTGTGCAGTCATGTTGGAACAGGAAGGGGTCATCCCCAAACTGTTCCCACAAAGTTGGGAGCATGAAATTGTCCAAAATGTCTTGGTATGCTGAAGCATTAAGAGTTCCTTTCACTGGAACTAAGGGGCCGAGTCAAACACCTGAAACACAACACCTGAATTCAATGATTTCAATGATCCAAAGTGTCCCAAAGCTTCTGGCAGTATAGTGTATTTCGACTACATTATCCGTTTATTCTGAATGTTTCATTCGAATTCGGTTCCGTCTCTCATCCGGACAGGGTCTTAGACCATGGCTTCCCTCGTACGTAATTCAAACATCGATTAAAAAACGTCCGCAATCACGAATTGAACGCGCGAGTTTACTTTGACGGTTCGGCTCGTGAGGATCCAGCGCAGAAATTAATTATTCCTGCATTCCACATATTAATTCTGACATTTACACACCCAAAGCTCTCAGTGTGCTCAGTGTGCTTGAATAAATGGCAAGACACTTAGCCACGGCGCTCTCTTCAACAATTGAGGGCTTTAATTGGACGAGGTTAATTTTCTCTTTAAACCCGAAAATGAAACCTGAAAATGAAACCTTTAACGTAACCTGTCACTAACATAACGGAATAAAACGTTTCGCCCCGGAGTGTGACTTCTCCGTCCTAATTAAAAGTGGGTCTCTTGTAAATCAACGCTTTATGAAACTCCATCTTCGCCTCAAAGTGCTATTGTTCACTGGAACTGATTGATAAATGAAGCCTTTATCTACAGTATGAAGTACAGCAGGAATGATGCCTTAAAAAAAAAATCGAGGCAGGATTTAATTGCTTCGATATAGGAAGGGAAGAGGACGGAAGTGCAACAGAAATTTATTATTAAAAAAAAGTTAAAAAGTGCTGTAGAAATGTATGTGAAATGAAACCAGATAAATAAAAACTAAATAAAAGAAAAAAAAAAAGAAAAGTTTACAAATTAAATAGTTAATATTAATAATGACAAATATTTTTGGGAAGAAAAGTAAAAAAAACAAAAAACCTACAACAACCTAGGTGCGTAAGTATACACACACCCCTAAAATAATACATTGTGAAAGCACTTTTCAATTATTTTTTATTTCTTTCTTTCTTTTTTTTTTTTTTTTTTAGTATTTCCTTTGAATTCCATTGAAAGTTTTTTGACTAGAATTATATTTTAATAGAATTTGTAGCTATTCATGATTCCATCCAGCATAATAAAAGAAAGAAAAGCAGAAGAAGAAAAGCAGCACTAATACGTGACACTACCACCACCGTGCTTCGCTGCGGGGATCATGTTCTTTTAATTTTTTATATTTTTTATTTTATTTTATTTTTGACAAAACACTCTTTTTGTGTGGAGTTATCGAAGGGTTATTCTGTGTTATAAGCAGACTCCTGTGCTAAATTTAATGCGCTCAAGAGGACGGTGCGAGGTGGAGCGACGAGAAGCAAGAGATTTGTTTTTAATTCCTTTATTTACTAAGATAAAATTTTACTTTCACTTATTTACATACTAATTGATTTATTTGCTTATTTATATATCAGTCTCCTTCTATTACCATTTGCTCTTTGTTTGTTTGTTTACTAAGCAAAATTTTGCTTATATAATTACTTCCTTAATTTACCTTTATCATTTCTTTCTTGTTTGTTTGTGTGCTTATATCCGTACCTGCAAATTTTATTTTTTATGAACAATTTTTTTTTTTATTTAGATAATATGAGTTATACTTGTGTAATTTCCTGCTTATTTATTTATTTATTTATTTATTTATTTATTTATTTATTTACTTACTTACTGGTCACATCAGACTATAACACATCATGTCGCATGGTTTGGGGTGAGCTTGGATTTTTATTTGTTTTAATGTGTGTATATATATGTATTTTATATATATCTATATATATCTATATATATATATACATATATATATATATATATATATATATATATATATATATATATATATATATATATAAAAATTGCTATCTGTCCTGAACTTTTTTGTTTGTTTGTTTTTCGGACAAAAATCCTTTTCTTTCTGCACTTTTCCCGAAGATCTACGACGACGAACACAGTTGCACGACTCCGGCTTATGAATCTCGTAAGAGGTAGACTGAAACAAAGCAAAGGTCAGAGGTTACATTAACCCTGGGAGTATTTTTGCGGCCCCTGGCCCCTGGCGCTCCCTCCGAGATTAAACTTGACTCCTTTCTGATCCTCCCTGAGAGCAAAGAGCCTGGTCAAGCCATCGTCCATCTCTCCGTCGCTTTAATGCTCCGAGACACCATTCGTCATACACACTCCATTTCACCGGGCCACTAATCAGACCTGCCACCAATACACACACTATTGATTTACTATTCGGCTGAGCAGAGGGACTCGTTTCGGAGTACTGCATTAATCACAGAAATTATACCAGCATGTTTGGAGCTAATGGAGTTTGACTGAAATTATTAAATTAACAATTTTTGTTATTAGCAGCATTATTATTTTTAATAAAAACCGTTACCCATGAAGGTATCAGAAATCCACTTTCTACACGTCTATTAAAAGTATTTTTTCCCGTATTTTTATTTATTTATTTATTTTAATCAATAACGTTTGTAAATCTCATATGTGTTTTATTTATTTATTTATTTATTTATTTATTTATTTATTTATTTATCTATTTTATTTAGTTAGTTTTTTTTTTTTGTTTGTTTGTTTTGTTTTGGGTTTTTTTAAGCGTCAGAAAAATGGGCTGTTTAGCCGCAGGTACGGAAACCAGGTCCCCTCCAGAGCCGAGCATTTATCAGCCCCCTAAGTGGCTATAACAAAAGCAATGCTCCCTGGGAGAGAAGCTGACAGCAGTTTTCCCTCGGATCGATCTCTCCGCTGCCTCTGAGTGCTCCAGTTTATGACAAAAGAGTTCACGACACCGCAGTCAGAAAGTCAATACCGTGATAAATACTCTCCTTCTGTTGGTCCCTTGTCCAGCACTTTACCAGGCATTTGCCGTGACAGTTATTACTACTGCAGTAAATCCATGGAGTAGTTCAGGACGGAAGAGAGAGAGACAGAGAGAGAGAGAGAGAGAGAGAGACAGAGAGAGAGAAAGAGAGAGGGAGGGAGGGAAAAAAATCTTCACTGCCAAATTTATGAGCTTGGGCTTCTGAAGTTTACTTAATTTAAAGACTGCGAATATACGACGCAGGGTCAGGGTGTGTGGAGAATTGACCACTGTATGTGTGTGTGTGTGTGTGTGTGTGTGTGTGTGTGTGTGTGTGTGTGTGTGTGTGTGTCTGTGTGTGGAGGGCTGGAGGGGGATTTTCCCGTATCGACCGCTGGTGCAGAAAGCTTAAACCTGATGAAAGCAGAGCTTGATTCCGATCAGGTCACCATCAGTTCATTAAGCGTCGACGTTTCTGTACGTTGCTGAGCACGTGGCCTGAAGTCAACACTGTAGCAGAGGTTAAAGGTTATTAAAGTGTTATTATGTGTTATAAGCAGACTCCGGCGCTAAAGTTCATGCGTTCAAGAGAATGATGCGAGGTGGAGCGACAGGAAGCAAGAGACTTGTGTGTTTGTTTTTTATTTACTACAATAAACTTTTACTTACATAACATTTTACTTTCACTCATTTACATACTAATTGATTTATTTGCTTATTTATATATCAGTTTCCTTTAATTACTGTTTGCTATTATTTACTTGCATACTTTTACATAAATGCACATTTGTTTGTTTGTTTGTTTGTTTGTTTACTAACCCTAGATGTTGCTTACATAATTACTTGCTTACTTGGTTTCATTTTAGCTACATTTTTATATCATTTCTCTCTTGTTTGTTTGTCTGCTTATATCCTTACTTGCAATTTTTTATTTTTTTTTATAAACTTAATAACTGACTTGCATATTTGTTTATATCTAAATAATTATATGTTGTTATAACTGTATTTGTAAATGTATTTTTCATTTAGCTCCTTAGATAATATAAGTTAAACTTATTTATTTATTTATTTATTTATACATACCATATTTGTTTATTTCTAAACAATTTAATGTTGTTATAACTTGTATGTATTTATTTATTTATATTTATTGTATATATTTATTTATTTAGTAAGTATACTTATTTAGTTTCCTGTTTGTTTATTTATTTATTTATTTATTTATTTATCTATCTATCTATCTATTCATTTATTATCACCTTTGTTTATTTCGAAATAATTATATGTTGCAATAACTATATTTATAATTATATTTTTATATTTAGGTCCTTAGATAATATAAGATCTATTTATTTATTTATTTGTTTGTTTGTTTGTTTGTTTGTTTGTTTGTTTGTTTATTTATTCATACATACCATATTTGTTTAACTAAATAATTTTATGTTGTTATAATTTATATGTATTTATTTAGTTTCCTGCTTATTTATTTATTTATTTATTTATTTATTTATTTATTTATTTATTTATTTATTTATATCACCTTTGTTTATTTCGAAATAATTATATGTTGTCATAACTATACTTTTAAATGTATTTATTTATTTATTTATTTATTTAGGTCCTTAGATAATATGTTAGAACTATTTATTTATTTATTTATTTATTTATACATACCATATTTGTTTATTTCTAAATAATTATATGTTGTTATAACTATATTTTTTAAATGTATTTATTTATATAGGTTCTTAGATAATATAACTAACACTTATAATTACTCACTTACATATTTATTTATTTATTTGTTTATACATGTTACTTGCAGAAAATGATTTGCCTATTTGCTTACTAACGTAATTGTTTGCTTGTTTTTTTTAAGCCGGTTTAGCCGCAGAAGTTTTTATTTACTTATTTATTTACTTACGTATTTGTTTACACACTTGTTTTTTTTTGTTTTTTTGCTTGGATTTTTTTTTTATAGTTCTTTGTTTGCTTGTGTTTTTTTTGTTTACAGATTAACTGCATATACATTTTTGCTGACATATTTACTCATTCATTTGCTTACACACTTGATTTCTTTGGTTACATTTTTCTTCTTTTTTTAAAAAATAAATAAATAAAGGTTTGTTTATTTGTTTGTTTAAGCATAGCGCCTAATCCCGAGCACACTAATAAATATTTGCCAGCTAGCAGCACCAGTCCATGTTAATACTATTAACACATCGTATTTAGTATTAAAGAAATATCTCAGGGATAGTTAGATTTAAATATTTCACATTAATTAAGTCCACGTTTAGCGCACGTGGTGAGAAACCGCCAAGCTCTAATCCAACACAAATCCGTTTAAAGTTAAAAAGTCTGTGTCCCTGCACTCGGAATCACATTAAGATTAAGCTGATGGAAATTAAAAATGTTGTGTAAAAAAAAAAGAAAAAAGTCGACTCTTTGCTACTTTGCATCTCGAATGTGTTTGGAGAAAAATTCACATTAATGCTGCCTCTTGTGTATGACCTGCATCTGAAGCCTGCGAGTGTGAGATCTTGTTTACTCAGAAACTGGACGTACGTGGAGGTATTAGGTAGAGCGAGAGAAGAAAGAGACGTCTGAACAGAAAAGAGGTGGTTAAGATCAGTCTCAGGTGTGTTCCTGTGGAGAGAAGCTCCTCACAGTGGATTTATTCCAGTAGAGAGGAGGGTAACTACCTGGAACGGCTTCCTGTCGGGAAAAGAGCTCTGCCTAATGTGAACCGAGCTCACACCATCACGTCGCTAAAGAGGGTGTGTGTGTGTGGTGTGTGTGTGTGTGTGTGTGTGTGTGTGTATGTGTGGAGAGCGGAGCAGGAACATTACTGCACATCCATACACCTCTGCTCACAGACACAGACACACCATCTAGACTGAGAGCCAATAAATCTGATAATGATGTGACGTCCAGTAAGAGACGGTTATTGACGACATGATCCCCCATGATTCCTCATCATTGATGATTCCTCATCACTGATGATTCCTCATGATTTCTCATCATTGATGAGTCCTCATGATTCCTAATGGTTCCTTGTGATTCCTCATGATTCCTCATCTTTGATGATTCCTCATAATTGATGATTCCTCATGATTCCTCATCATTGATGATTCTTCATGATTCCTTGTGATTCCTCATGATTCCTCATCATTGATGATTCTTCATGATTCCTTGTGATTCCTCATGATTCCTCATCATTGATGATTCCTTATGATTTCTCATCATTGATGATTCTTTATGATTCCTTGTGATTCCTCATCATTGATGATTCCTCATGATTCCTCATCATTGATGATTCTTCATGATTCCTTGTGATTCCTCATGATTCCTCATCATTGATGATTCCTTATGATTCCTCATCATTGATGATTCCTCATGATTATTTGTGATTCCTCATGATTTGTCATCATTGATGATTCCTCATGATTTCTAATGATTCCTTGTGATTCCTCATGATTCCTCATCATTGATGATTCCTTATGATTCTTTGTGATTCCTCATGATTCCTTATGATTTCTCATCATTGATGATTCCTCATGATTCCTTGTGATTCCTCATGATTTCTCATCATTGATGATTCCTCATGATTTCTAATGATTCCTTGTGATTCCTCATCATTGATGATTCTTTATGATTCTTTGTGATTCCTCATGATTCCTTATGATTTCTCATCATTGATGATTCCTCATTATTCCTAATGATTCCTTGTGATTCCTCATGATTTCTCATCATTGATGATTCCTCATGATTTCTAATGATTCCTTGTGATTCCTCATCATTGATGATTCTTTATGATTCTTTGTGATTCCTCATGATTCCTTATGATTTCTCATCATTGATGATTCCTCATTATTCCTAATGATTCCTTGTGATTCCTCATGATTTCTCATCATTGATGATTCCTCATGATTTCTAATGATTCCTTGTGATTCCTCATCATTGATGATTCTTTATGATTCTTTGTGATTCCTCATGATTCCTTATGATTTCTCATCATTGATGATTCCTCATTATTCCTAATGATTCCTTGTGATTCCTCATGATTTCTCATCATTGATGATTCCTTGTGATTCCTCATGATTTCTCATCATTGATGATTCCTCATAATTCTTTGATTCCTCATGATTCCTCATGATTTCTCATCATTGATGATTCCTCATGACTCCTAATGATTCCTTGTGATTCCTCATGATTTCTCATCATTGATGATTCCTCATGATTTCTCATCATTGATGATTCCTCATAATTCTTTGATTCCTCATGATTCCTCATGATTTCTCATCATTGATGATTCCTCATGACTCCTAATGATTTCTTGTGATTCCTCATGATTTCTCATCATTGATGATTCCTCATGATTCTTTGTGATTACTCATGATTTCTCATCATTTATGATTCCTCATGATTCCTCATGACTCCTAATGATTCCTTGCGATTCCTCATGATTCCTCATCATTGATGATTCCTCATGATTCTTTGTGATTCTTTATGATTCTTCATGATTTCTCATCATTGATGATTCCTCATTATTTCTCATCATTGATGATTCCTCATGATTCTTTGTGATTCTATATGATTCTTCATGATTTCTCATCATTGATGATTCCTTATGATTTCTCATCATTGATGATTCCTCATGATTCCTAATGATACCTTGTGATACCTCTTGATTCCTTATGATCCCTCACGAATCCTTATGATCCCTCAAGATTTCTCATGTTTCATCATGATTCATGATTCCTTGTGATTTCTCTTGATTCCTCATGAATCCTTATGATCCCTCAAGATTTTCGTAATTTCTTATGATTCACGATTCCTTGTGATTCCTCTTGATTCCACACAGTTCCTCACACTTCTTCATGGTTCCTCATTATTCTTCATAATTCCTCAAGATTTCTCATGATTTTTTACAATTCCTCATGTTCATGATTCCTCAAGGAGTAGAATCATTGTGAATCATTTTACGATTCAGAATCACTGACCAGTTATCCAAGCTTCAGCTGAATCTGAGATGCTTTTCTGCTCAGCACAGCTGTAAAGAGTGATGATGTGAGGTTCTTGAGCGTTCCTGTCAGCTCAGACGTTCTCCTCTGACCTCCCTCCTCTCGTTCGAGGAAGGAGTCGCCAGTGTGACTCTTCAGAGTTTAGGCTTGTTAAAGTGGCATGTTCATTTCCCCCATTATTTCCTCTTCTGTTTTCTCTTTTCCTCTTTGAGTTACTTGATAGCCACAAGGTCATCACTTTTGGACAGAACCTGCCATGCACACATTCATCTTCATCGCTGATGTGTGGGGCCCCTTCAGAGGGGATTTCCTGAGTTCCTGACATGTCGCTGTTTACTGACCATCTGAGTTTAGACTTTAGGGAATTTCCAGCATTTTTTGGTGTTTGATAACATTCTGTGTTTTTAAGTGATCAGTGTTTTGGCAGCTCTTTGATTCACTGGATAATAGCCTGTAGCTATTCCTGTGAGACGATTTTTCAGAAATCCAGGTGTGTGTGTGTGTGTGTGTGTGCGTGCGTGTGTGTGTGTGTGTGTGTCCATTTTCAGACAAAATTTAACAACAAGTTTTAGTGAACATTAAATCAATAATGAAATAAGAATAAATTTCATATTTTAATAATTATTTCATTATTACTTGGTTTATAACTCGGTTTATTTAAGAATAATAATTATCCGAAGTAATGGTACAAATATAAAAGATTTTTTACAAAACATTTTGTAACGTTTCCAAAGAGGAAATCATTTTCTATATTTTTATTTTTGACATTTACTTCATTTTAATTTCCTCTCTTTTGAAACACTAGAATCAATCCCTCCAGGATTTCATGGAGGGTGTGTGTGTGTGTGTGTGTGTGTGTGTGTATTTTCAGAGCAAATTTGACGTAGTGTTAGTGAAAAAAAAAAGTCTATTGAAATAAGTCAATTATTATAACATCAAATTAATAATGAAATAATAATAATTTAATATTTTAAATAATTATTTAATATTTTTCATTCATTCATTCATTGTCTGCCGCTTATCCGAACTATTCTCGGGTCACGGGGAGCCTGTGCCTATCCCAGGCGTCATAGGGCATCAAGGCAGGATACACCCTGGATGGAGTGCCAACCCATCGCAAGACACACACACACTCTCATTCACTCACACACTACGGACAATTTAGAGATGCCAATCAACCTACAATGCATGTCTTTGGACTGGGGGAGGAAACCAGAGTACCCGGAGGAAACCCCCGAGGCACGGGGAGAACATGCAAACTCCACACACACGGCGGAGGCGGGAATCAAACCCTCAACCCTGGAGGTGTGAGGCAAACATGCTAACCACCAAGCCACCCTGCCCCCCATTTAATATTTTTAACTTGGTTTATTATTATTATTATTATTATTAATTATTATTATTATTAAGAATAATAATTATCTGAAGTAATATTAGAAATATAAAAGAACATTTTGTAACGTTTCCAAATAGGAAATAATTCTGTATATTTTTATTATTTTTTTTATTTTTAATTCATTTTAATTTCCTCTCAAACACTAGAATCAGTCGTTTCAGGATTTCATGGGGGGTGTGTGTGTTTGTGTGTGTGTTTGCATTTGAATTTGACTTTGCAATGTCTTTTTTTCAAAAATTAGACTTTTTTTTTTTTTTGGCAGAAAACTGCTCGATTTGACAAAACTGCACACACACGATTCTTCTTCCTGCTGGTGAAAATACGTGTGTAATGACTTTTCTAGCTGTACTCACGTTCCACACACACGAATCGGAAAGCGCGTGTCGTAAAAATGTTCGTGACGTCACGATGACACATCTTGGCATATATTAGTGTGTAAAAAGCAGAAGGAAAATGACACTATAGTCTCTATAACAGTAGGACACTCTAGAGTAACAGCGTGCGCTTGTTCACGCTTTGCATAGACTGCAATGGGTTTAAAGAAGACGTATAAGTCATTAATTGGATGGATTTTGGTGGAAGGAGTCTCCAGTGTCAGAGGGAGCTCCTGCGGTCTAAAATTCTAGAAATTTCTGTCTAAAATTGCTGCATATCGTAAAGGATTTTCATTTTGAGGGATTTATTTTTGTCTTAGAATCAGACGGATAAAGTATTTACCATAAATAAATAAACAACCAAATAAATAAATAAATAATCCACTCCCCGGCTGAGTATTTGGTTGATCATCAAACCTTGTGATTATTTCCGACCGTAACATCTGTGTGAGCCGGCGTGAATAGGGCAGACGTGCGGATGGCCATTCCTGCCACAGTGCCGCAATAATCTCAGAGTAATAATGGCTCCGGAGCGTGTGAGGAGTGTGTGAGTAGGCGGATCAGGAGGTGCGGAGAGATTAGGCCTTCGGTGGCTCAGCCGTGCCAAAAGTGTAGCCATGCGTCACACCGCCACTGTTGTTCTCCTCCGTCTCTGGAGTGAAGAGGGACACTCATGGCTCCCACTGATAACTTGTCTCACCCGGCAGACAAGCCAGGCTTACCTTAGCTACACACACACACACACATACACACACTCCTCAAGCCAGACTACTGTACATGCTCACCTCAAGCATCAGAGTTTTCAATTAAAGGAAAAAAAAAACAAACGTTAGTTTAATCGAATTTCAAGTCGTATTTTTACTCATTATCGGTCATCGTTTTGATGTGCGCGATATGTCCAAAATATCATTTCATATGATACGTAGGACAATAAGTAGGTATCACGGCGTATACTCTATGCTGCTTAGAGTAATTAAAACAGTAAAAATAAACAAACAAACAAACAAATTAATTAATTAATTAATTAATTAATTAATTAATTTTATTTGAATAAATAAATAATATATTTAAAAAAATGAGTAATTAATAAATTGTCACTGAGTGTCTATTATTATTTTTACTACTGTTTTTATTATTTTGTGTTTTTTATTCTTTTTATTAAATATTTTTTGTTTATTAAAAGATTAAAATAATTATTAAAATAAATAATATAAATAATTCAAATAATTTTAATAGTATAATTAATAGAATAGAATAGAAAATTAAATGTTAAAGATTAAGTATGAAACCGACCGCAATTACTTTAAAAAGAATGTTTATTATTTTACTTGCAAAAAGTTTACTTGCAAAAATATTTATTTTAATTATTTATTTATTTTTATATTTATATTTATTTATTTATAAATAAATATTTATTTATTTATTTAATATGTATTTGAATTCAATTTATTTTTTATGTATTTATAAATAATGCTGCCTTTAAAATCTCCAAAAAAAAAAATAAATCATGACAAATGCATAATTATTTGAGAAAATAACTGGACTAGCAGATCCGGCGACGTTTCTACCGTGTCCTTTAACCACGTCTTTGCTTCTGATTCTTTTCCCCATAGCCACTGTTTTATAAAGTCTTACCTGCAACGTAGCGGAGCAGCTAATCCACTAACCGATCCACTCACCTCTCTAATCCTCCTCTTTTTTTTCTCTTTGTCAGACGAGTCAGACAGCACCGGTCCCAGAAGAGCCGACTCGCCCTCTAACGTACACCTCGTGCCCTCCAAACGTATCCCACAATCCCCTGCACAAAGACAGGAGGGTTATAGGGTCACAGTGTGAACAGAGGAAAAGCCCGAGGACGAGGTTGGTTTTTTTTTTTTGTTTAGTTTTTTTTTTTTTACTCATCATGGCTCTTCTCTGATGAACATCACTTTCTCGGCACATCTAGAAATATTTTTTTGTTTCATCTGGAACAGCTTTGGTGCTGAAATCTACAAGGGGTGGGGTTTTATTTAAAACAGGAAATTCACGTCAGTTGTCACTCAAAACTTCATAAACACATAACACATTGTTATACATGTGTGTTCTTTAAAAAGGTTGATTTTTATACAGGAATCGGATTAGTATCCGACCATTGTATGGTGGTACAGGAGACAAAATTCCGTCTTTTTGGAATTTCATTCGTCCATGTGGGTTTTCTCCGGGTTTTCCAGGTTCCTCCAGTAGGTGAACAGGTTACCTTATGTGTTTGTGTGAGTATTTATGTGTGTGTGTGTGTGTGTGTGGTGCCAATTGGAGGAACTGACATCCCATTCAGCATTCCCGGGAATCCACTGCAACTTTGACCCGGATAAAATTCCTGAACACAAGCGAATCAAATGAAATGAAAGTGGAACAATTTTATTTTATACAAAGCAAAAAATTCTAAGAAAAGAAGTCTAGGAATTAGAGAGAAAAAGTAAAAAAAATAAATAAATAAATAAATAAACTCCTCCCAGGGGGGTACGGTGGCTTAGTGGTTAGCACGTTTGCCTCACACCTCCAGGGTTGGGGGTTCGATTCCCGCCTTCGCCGTGTGTGTGTGGAGTTTGCATGTTCTCCCCGTGCCTCGGGGGTTTCCTCCGGGTCCTCCGGTTTCCTCCCCCAGTCCAAAGACATGCATTGTAGGTTGATTGGCATCTCTAAATTGTCCGTAGTGTGTGATTGTGTGAGTGAATGAGAGTGTGTGTGCCCTGCGATGGGTTGGCACTCTGTCCAGGGTGTATCCTGCCTTGATGCCCAATGACGCCTGAGATAGGCACAGGCTCCCCATGACCCGAGTGTAGATCGGATAAGCGGTAGACAATGAATGAATGAAAATCCTCCCAAATGGCCGAACGTTTCTAGAATACAGTAAATCTCTAACACATTAAACACTTTCCGCGACACCAGGAACGTTGATGTGTATCCGATATCTATCACGTTAGCTTGTAGCTCAAGCAAAAACACTACATTTTAGTGAATTCGTTTGTAGCTCATGAATTCGTTTGTAAAGGTGTTTGTGATCTATTTTTAAAGCTATGACGCACACAAACGCACCTCTCATCATTACTCAAATATTCCTCCGAATTAGCATTCCAGGATGAATGGTGACATCAAAAGTTACTCAGTGAAACACTTTCTCTTTAATTACACCAGGGACAGCTTCGGGGCGTTTTTTTTTTTTTAAACAAAGTGAAAGTATGCTTCAGTCTAGGTGTAGTGCTTGTTTACGTGGAGCATGGGCTCTTTTCCTTTTTTTTGTGGTTTTAACGTAGCAATTAAACTTGTCTCTTAACACTGGGTGGCAGGAGGCGCTAAGACAGGTTAAAAAGTCTGGGGAAAAAAACGCTTCTGGCTGAAGGCTATAGCACATATAATTAATTACTCAAGACAGGTATGAATTAAAAACACGATTTACGACATGGAGATATTCGAGAGTGAGTATTCAAATAAGAAAGGTTTAAAAACGAGGAATGGAATAAAAATGGCGGTGGACAGGGACGTACCTTTTACCTCAGTGAATTCCGTGTCCGAAAAGGTACAGAGGTTAGGGTTAGGGTTAGAAACAAATCAAAGAAATCAATCATATTCTCAGTTTGAGTTTTTAGAATGTTGCTAAATTCACAATGGCTTTTTTTGCATAGTCACATGACATAAAAAAAAATGTTGCTAAATTATAATTTCTCACTGTGGACTATATGGACACCATAGTTTTGGAAAGTATTTTATTTGTTAGTTTGGTTGTTTGTTTGTTTGATTGTTTGTTTAGTTGGTTGGTTGGTTGCTTGTTTGATTGGTTGGTTGCTTATTTGTTTGTTTGTTTGTTTTTTTTGTTAGCTTGGTTGGTTGTTTTTTGTTTGTTAGGTTGGTTGGTTGCTTGCTTGCTTGTTTGTTTGGTTGGTTAGTTTGTTTTTTGTTTGTTTGATTGGTTGGTTGCTTGTTTGTTTGGTTGTTTGTATTTTGTTTGTTTGGTTGGTTGCTTATGTGTTTGTTTGTTTTTTTGTTTGGTTGGTTGGTTGGTTGTTTTTTGTTTGTTAGGTTGGTTGGTTGCTTGTTTGGTTGTTTGTTTGGTTGTTTGGTTAGTTGGTTTGTTTTTTTGTTTGTTTGGTTGATTGGTTGCTTGTTTGGTTGCTTGTTTTTTTGTTAGTTTGGTTGGTTGCTTGGTTTAGTTGGTTGCTTGGTTTAGTTGGTTGCTTGTTTTTTTGTTTGTTAGGTAGGTTGGTTAGTTGGTTGTTTGTTTGGTTGGTTAGTTAGTTTGTTTTTTTTTGTTTGTTTGGATGGTTGGTTGCTTGTTTGTTTGTTTGTTTTTTGTTTGTTAGGTAGGTTGGTTAGTTGGTTGTTTGTTTGGTTGGTTAGTTAGTTTGTTTGTTTTTTGTTTGTTTGATTGGTTGGTTGCTTGTTTGTTTGTTTGTTTGTTTTTTTTGTTGGTTGGTTGTTTGGTTGGTTGGTTGATATGATTTTTTGGTTGGTTGGTTGCTTGTTTGCTTGCTTGGTTGGTTGCTTGGTTGGTAAGTTTTGTTTGTTTTATTTATATCATAACCAACCAGAAGCTTTGGGAAGACAAAAACCTGCCACTTGCCAATCCTTTGCTTTCAAAGGTAAACAATTTTACACACCCACTTTATTCTTTATTACTTTACGTTATATCATTTCTAAGAGTTTAGTATTTCCTCATGCACAAGTTCAATGAATTCAACATGAACAATCCGTTTTCTATGTAAATCGTCTCTGACGTACAAAACTGTCTCGATGCGTTTATTTACCAGGAAGCATAGTAAAAAAAAATGGAAAAAATATTTCATTCAGTTTAAATGAGTGAGTCGAACTGGACCGAGACAGAGGAGTCCACAATAGATGGAAAATTGATAGATATATTTATTGGTTCTGACGAACTATGGCACATTTTTTTAGCAAATGCATCAGTGGACCTTAAGGTCTTAATAGGTGCACCACCTTAGACTGAGGGTGAAGGTGAGGCTTTTTTTTTCTTTCTGAAATTCCCAAGACGCTTCTTAAATCAATCAGATTGATTTGCAGACATGATGAAGGGAAAGGGAAAAGCCCCCCCACACACCCCACCCCTTCCCCACACACGGCATGGATAGAGAAAGTAGAAAGTGTCTAGACGGTTATTTGTCTGTTGTGTCTCTGGAGCACTCTTTGAAAGCTGGGGGTGGCCCCTCTGTCAGGTGGGCCTGTCTGCCCGTGGCGTGGAGGTTCCAGGTGAGCTGGAGGTGTGGTGCTGATGGTTGAGCTTTGATGTGGCACTCGTCTCGGCCTGTTCTCTCCTCGAGCCTTTTGGCTGCCGCTACGTCTATAACGCCAGACCAGATCAGTCCAGACCAGGTAAACCTGAGTCTTCCTCTCACCTACACACACACACACTCGCTCTTTCTCATCCTCCTCCCTTTCCATTGCCGAGGCTACAATGGGAGTCTTGTTGCTCTGCCTCCCACACTGCCATTTCTCTGGTTACTGACAAGACAGCACTGCAGTAATTTCATAGTTATTATGCCCTGGGCAATAACCTGAGTGGGTGAAAAAAAAGAAAGAAAGAAAGCGACGGCTCAGGTATGACTCGGGTTGAAGGTTGTGTAAAAGATACCGTGATGAATGAAGTGCAATTATACACTGTTATTCTTCCTGCACGTCCCCTTACACATGGATCCTGGCATCTCTCTCTCTCATACCGGTCGCTAATAGAAAGCCGTCAGCGTCCAAGCTTTCGACCACAGGTTAATTTCTTGACATTTCCTTTCCATTAACATAACACAGATGGCCAGCGCGGAACTTAATTCCTGCTATGTTTACTTGGTTTGAGCTTCTGGTTCCCCGCTGGAATCAGCTGATCCGCTGTGAAATCTATGCACTCGGGTTGTGGGGGGGGAGTGTTATACGTGCCAACATTTAACATCCTGCTGGAGAGAGCATATATCTCTGTGTTTAGCATATGTTATGCTACACATGCACACACGTACACTCTGTGGCCATTTTAATAGGAATACCTGCACCACAGCTAGTTTATGAGAAAAGTCTAATGTGCCAATCACGTTGCAGCAGCAGTGTGATGCATAAATCAAGCAGGTGTAGGTTTCTCAGTGCATGTTCATATCAAACATCACAATGGGGGAAAATGGGGTCATAAACAACATTTTAGAAACTGCTGAAATCCAAAATAAATGGACAAGAAAGTGATGAGATGTCAGTTTGAAAGGCTACAGTAACTCAACTAACCACAACTGTGGTGAGCAGAAAAGCACCTCGGAAAGCTCAAAACATCTAAGAAGGCCACGTCAGTTTCCGATCTTGTCATCCATCGGCTACATTGAGAAACAGGCTCACCTGAGCTAGCCAGGTTAAGATTGCATGGACGTGCAGGTGTACAGGTGTTCCTAATAAACTGTCCCTTTGGTGTACATGCATACCTTCACACTGGCATTTGCACAATAAAGATGGCAGCACGCACAGCCAGCAGATGTTCATCTTCCTGATATCTCGTGAGTTTTATTAAGCACAAGCGCTTTTTGACTCTATTTTTTCTTTTTTTTACTTCTTCTTCTCACCTCGTCTTAAAGATGCCTGGAAGATGAAAGCGCCCTGGTCTTGCCTTATCACTGTCTTTAGAGCTTCCCAAAACCTTTGGCAGTTCACCTCTTCCAGGGGAAGCAGCGTTTAGGATTATAGTTCTAAGGACAACCCTGACTATTCACACTTGGCATTAGCAAGACAGCCTCACTACAAGAAGGATATTTTTTATTCCTTCAATTTAACTTTAATTACCCAAATCTCTGTGAGGGCACACAAGAAAAGCCCAGGCATTTGTGTCAAGGAGATTACCAGACTGCCCTGCCAAGTCCGCGCGTCGCTGCATCGTTAGATAGAATTCAAATTCAAATCCGGGCTAAAGACAGTGCAGCTGTCACCCCCCCAACACACACACACACACACACACACACACACACACACACACACACACACCCCTCACCTCCCTCCCCGGCCTGCAAAGCCCCGTTTGGATCAAAAATTAGCTGTCCTCCCTCTGCCTGCTCCTTCCTCTCATCTCCTTCCTCTTCCCCCAAGGACCTTAATCCCCCTCCCTCTAAGCAGTCTGACAGCTAAAATAAAGCCATAAAAATGCCAAAATAATTAGTTATTAAAAATAAATGTAATTTTCTTTCTCTTTTTTTTCATTTCTATTCCAAGTCAGCTAGTTAGGACTACTTAGTTGTCTTCATACATTTCCTACAAACCCTCTAGGTCTGATTCAGCTCGAGATCCTAAGCTGGTATCGCCTGTGTTTGGAAAACCTGGGGGGAAAAAAGCTGGGATTTCGGGAGGGTTGTAAAATTTGTTCTCATTGGTAGCATGAATGGATCATATGTACTGGATACGTTCAGTAAAAGCATCTCTCTAGCGGCTTCTAAGCTAACAATTCTACAAGAACGGATCCAATCCTGCTGGGATTTGGAGTTCCTTCATCCGAGAACTTCTCACTCCTGAGTCTCTGGGTCGATTCCTGACCTCGGGTCACATGTTCTCCCAACATATCAGATTCCTCGGAGTGCTCTGGTTTTCTCCTACCTCCAAAGAACATGACTTGGATATTCCACTCTGGCCCTGTGTGCGAGGCGTGTGTGTGTAGTGCTGCCAGTCAGCATTCCTGAAATTCTGGAGGTTCTAGAAGTTCTGGATCCACGGTGACCTTGACGGAAATAAAGCACCTGATGATTTGAATTTCTTAATAAATTAGAAGGTTTTTTTTTAAAGCAAGGATCGGCCCCAGGTGCCGAAGACGCTATACAAACACTCCATCTTTTAACGTCTCAAGAAAACGGTATTCCGAAATGCCTTTGTGTTCCAGACGTGACCGCTAACCATCTCATTCACCACTTTCTGCACAAGGAAGTTTATCATTTCCCACCATGCACCTACTAATGAAGGGTTAATTCCAAAATCCCTGGAACAACATATCAGCCCTGGAAGATTGTATGCTATTTAGGTGTTTTCTTTTTTTCTTTTTTTTTTTTTAAGAAGATGCATGCTTACAATAATTCAAGGTTGCAGGGAAGTTCCAGGAAGCCTGTAGCATTGAGAACGAATCTAGCTTGATGCGTTAACTATGTCTCGCACAGCCAAGCAAATGGACCTTTGATAGACCTGGTCAAAAACCTGCTGAAGGAAAAAAAAAATAAAGCAAACGGAGGAAGGAGGGGCATGGAGAGCTGATTATGAAGGTCATCCAGCCAATCATGGAGTAGATGCACAGACCAGGGGGTAGTTGGTGCATCAAACTTGGAGATCTACAGGAAGAAATGGTATGGTGGAGATACAGCATGTCAAAAGAAGAAGAAGAAGAAGAAGAAGAAAGGAACGATTATATCCTGGAGGAGTTTCCTTACTGCCTCGCTCTGACTTCTAACAAGCCGCAAAAGCCAACTTAATAACCCTCCCCCTACCACACACACACACACACACACACCATCTCTCTTGGCCTCGGGGAGGGTGGGCCGATTAATATCTGCCTACCTTGTTACCTAATTCATTATGGAATAGTAGTTAATTTGATTTGATATTATTTTAATAAAATTCTGTAATATATTAGATTGTTTCAGGCTATCAAAATAATTTTCCAATTATTACGGTTACTCAACCAAGGCTCTTTTCTTCCCCCCTTTGTGAGCGGCAGTGGGTCTGACTCAGAATACATTAGCTCCTACAACTCCATCCCGACTGAAGGAAGAAGAAATATATATGCATGATTACACCAGAAATGTTATTACTGGTAATGTGCTGCCTGCAGAACCCGGCGAACGGCCCCACAGATTGATGCGTGATTGGCACAACATGGAGCCGTAAACGCTTCGATTACGTCCTCGTAAAAACACATCAGACTCCCTTTTACGTGAATAAACGAGGCCTTGTGTTTTTGCGTCTGTTAATTAGGAACATGCTCGAGCAGATCTGCCCTTCTGGTCGCATCAAGGCAAACGTGAGTTTCCACTCGGACTGAAGCTGCTTATTACGCCTCAGGCTCAGATTAGGAAGTCGACCCATACAGCATTAAATGCTGGCTTCCTTCAGGAATGTAGGAGGATCATTGCATACAGTATATGTGAGAAATAAACCGTGGTGTGGTGTGCTGTTATAGGAAAATAATCAGTGATGCAGAGGTGGAGTTTGTGTGAACACCTGAAAGCTGAAGGGTTTTATTCCTCTTATACATTATCACAGCAGTGACAAAATATGAATTAGTAATGTTATTGATCAGTCTCTGAGATTTTAAAATATTTTTATTTATTTATTTTTAAATTTTTTTTTTTGGGGGGGGGGGTGTTGTGGCTAAAATGTTTGGTTTTGCTATGCATTTGTTATGTTATTATTTATATTTATTATTAATATTATAAACATAAAAACAAATAATAAAAATATAAAAATGCAAAAATTAGTTCTTATGTTTTAATTTCATCTCAATTGAAGCACCAGAATCAGTCCCAGCTGGGTATTGTGAATATTATTTTAATTTAATTGTTTTGTAATTCTAGCAGCCAAAATTGGCTTGATTGATAAAAATTGATTTTATCAAAGATTTTTTTCAAAAAATTAATTAATTAATTAATTATAATAAATCAATCGATCAATAAATAAATAAATAAATAAATATCATGGCGTTTGCTTGTTTTGGGGTTGATTTATGGGACTGATTAATTGAAAATGACACATTATGCTTTTTATCCATTTATAGTTACACGATATATATGTTAAATAAACATATCTAAACTTAATAATTAACATTATAATTTTTGCAAAGTATAAATTTGTCAACACTGATTTTCATTTAATTTGTTTTTTTAATCCTCTTATAGTTAAATTTAATGTTTTGCTTGATAAACTATTTACTTTAAGCTATAAGCAGCTGTTTTTCTTCTGCTTTTCTTTAAATGAATAGCAAAAAAATATGCAGCTTGTATTGTTATTTAGAAACGTTTCAAGCTTCCAAAGTCACGTCTGTACAGCCGACTAAAAACACTCGTACTGGATACTCCTTCCGAAAAACGTCTCCTTTTAGAAAAACTATATAAACCCTTCGTATTAGGTGGAGCTTATTATTAAAAAATCCAAAGTGGTCCAGAACTCCTCACTGCGCTGCTGTTACAGAAAATTAATCAGCATCTCTTGACCAATCAGAATTGAGCATTCGTCAGTGGTATGAATAGATATCTAACGAGTATATGATTTTCAAGCCATCTCGCTTACTTTCCACCGGACTCTGCTCATCCCGTCTCCTGAGGCTCTTTGGCGGACATCGCTTCCTCGACCGTCCTCATGGTATAGTTTAGACTGACTACTTTATTTTGTTGGATGCAGACCAGAGAACAGTGCACAATAAGTGACTACTAATTAACACCCTCTCATTGCTGTAACATTGTTGGAATCCTTTTTCATTAAAACTCTTCTGCCAGACTGGGGACCAACGTTTCCGTACGATCCTAAGAGAGCCGCTTAAGAATCGTCATGGGGAGGTCACGATCCTCCCAATGGACACTCCCTCGCTTTCGATATCGACCTCGGGTCTCACACAAAGAAATGCCCCCCTTCTACAACGTAGAAAGCGCCAATTTTCCGAAGTCTCCTGCTGAAGTACAGACCATTTGGCAATGAAGAAAAGTCTTGTTTTTCTCTTTTTGATGAGTGTTAAGCTGGCACCGTGTGGACTCCAGTTTCATAAAAACTGCAAAGGAAGTGATTCTCTATCAATTAATTACATATCTTTTACTTTCTTAAACACTTCCTGCAAACTTTTCGCCTTTCTTTTTTTTTTTTTGAACTTGCAGAACCACAGATGAAGTAGAGAAAATACAGTAGATCAGGGTTTGAGAGGAGAAGAAGGCTGAAGCAGCGTCCAGGCAACTTTGTAATGGCCCAGTTTTCGGTCTTATTTTGATGCTACGTCCATTTTTTATGAAGTGATTAATAGATGAAACTCTTTTGATTCAAACTGGGCTGTGTTCAAATCTCAAATCAGGTCATTCATCGTGGCTATCGATAGCATGCACAAGGACCTGTCTGGGTCAGCAGCATATTTATTTATGTGATAAATAAGGAGATAAAGAAAGGTTTCAATTGTTTTTTTTATGTCAGTGATGAATCCATGACCTCTTATATAAGAAGGCCCTGCATCTGCCATGCACTGGACAGAACCTTCTTTCTTGTTCTCCTTTTTCTATAACAAAAAAGGGAGGGAAAACCCCTTGATGATGATGATGATGTCCATCAAAAGAATTTGGTCTTATTCTTTGCTAACCTTTGCCTATAGGATGACTGAAGCTTGTAAGATATAAAACACAGGATTGTTTACATGAACTTATGTGATTATAAGAATATTTCTGATATCATGTCCTCGTCGATGCAATTTGATGAAATTTTGCAGGATTTAACTCATGAAATATAACTGTAAAGAAGAGTCCAGAACAGACGTGGGACCCGACGTCCCCATCATGCCGGGCCAAAAAAGAAAGTCATAACGCATTATTCCAATGACATACTCATTTTTAAAGTAATTTTTCCACATGACGTGATGTTTTTGAAGGCAACTGCATGCTGAAGGATAAGACCCTTCGCCAGGCTTTCCTCCTTAGCCTGATTTGAATAAGAAGCTTTGAATTAAGTGGACAGGCCCCCTTAGACAACCAGTGGTGCGCTTTTAAGAAAGCGACCGTGTCAGAGAAAGTAATTTTGATTGACGTTATGAGGAAATTTTCTGGCCGGCTGATTTAATTGCGAGTGCCAGGGGGTATCATTGGGGGCCAGGTAATGGCGCTTTTTTGGAGGGGCGTTTTGATCTGGGCTTCTCCCTGTGGTACCCCGTCCACATGAGCACCGCAGGCCAGAGGGCAGGAGAACAAAGGCACCTTTATGTCTGTGAATTTCACGTCCTCTGCTTTGAAAACAAATGGGCAGTTGCGGTGCAGAATGGATTCCCAAGCCCATTTGATGTGAAGTCTTTAGTGTCAAGAGTAGCATATTCATTGATAAAAGGACAGGGAGGGAGGGAGGAAGGGAGGGATGGAGGGAAGGGAAGGAGAGCAAGTGAGGGATGGGGTAAGGGGAAGCAGCTGCATCTTCTTACAAACAGACTCGCTTGCATCTTGGACGGAAGAGGTGTAGATGGGTTTTTTAAATGGGCCTGGAGGATTAGGGTGGAGAGTTCAATGAGAGACAGATTGAGCCAAGCTTGAACGGAGTGGAAGTGGAAGAGATAAAAACCCCTGGACCGGATCTTCTGAGACCAGCCTTGTGTTCAGAGGTTACTAGTTCACATCTCAACACGAATCAGGTCTGACCTTCCAATCGACTGTGTGGCCAGTCAATCAATCTCACTGCAAAGGGCTTAGGACTTGTGAGCACTTCCAGCTAGTGCTAATGCTGCAACCCAGGCAAATGCACTCACACATGGGCATGCAGCCAGGTGGAATTACATAGTGCTTATAAACATGAAAGCCGAATTATGAACAGCCCAGAAGTTTGTTTTTGTGCAGAGTTTCTGTCAAGGTTTCTTCCTCTTGTCATTTTTCTTCAGCACTGTTGCCTCATAATTGCTCATCATACACCTAGAGCTAGACCAGATTCCTGCAAATTGATTCTGTTGGTTGTGATACAGGGAGTAGTGTTGCCACATCACATCTCCTCGGTGATCTCGGACAGATCTCCAACCGTCCCTGGTTACTCTGGCTACTGCCTCTGTGTAGAGTTTTGCATATTCTCCCCCCCCGTGTCCATGGAGATTCTTTGGTGTAATCTCACGTCCCAAAACATCGTGGCTTTGCCAAAGGTGCCACACATACTGGCTTGCCCCAAGGTGTGACAGTATCTCCATGGTGCCCTGTGATGGAGTGGCATGGATGTATTTCACCCCCAGACCAGGATAAAGTCCCAGGATAAAGTCCTGACCCTGGTCCTGGAGAACCCAAATACTGTACATTGTAGTGCTGCTCTACACACCGGCGTCAGCTTAGAAAGGGTGTTAACTAGTTGATTAGTTGGGATTTTCACTCTGCTATCCTTTCAGGACACTCTTATTTAAAAGGGTTCCTCAGTGATTGGTTCTTCAAAGGTTTGGATAGCTCTTTGGATAGGGTTCTTTGAGTCATAGACTGTAGGAACTCTCTTGAAACAGATAGGCAGACACTTCTTTTTGAGGATTGTATTTTCATCTTCGTAAAAACGGACTCACTTACGTCTTGGATGGAAGAAATGTAGATTTTTTTAAATGGTCTAGGAGGATTAGGATGGAACACAATGAATTTCCACCCAGCCATCCCTCTGGTACCCTCTTAGATTAGTGTTCCACAGTAGTTGGTTCTCAAAAGGCTTGAATCGTTCTTTGCATAGGGTTCTTCACTTCATATACTGTAGGGACTCTCATCAAAGGCACTCAGTGAAATTCTTCCTATACATATCCCAACTTTGGATGTTGGGTTCAGAGCGAAGGGTCTGCCATTATGCCGCACCCCTTGCTCAGGAACTCAACAGTGGAAGCTTGAAGTGTTGAGGATTGAACCCCAATCTTCCAATCAACAATACTTGCCCCCATTTAAAGGTCAAACCAAAGGTCAAGCCAAACAAACCATCATAAAAATCCTTAATGGGTCTAGATTAAGGCTTTTTAAGGATTTATGCAAATTATGCTACTTCATATCTGTTCATAAGGCCAAATTTCCACCACTTCTTCTGTACTTAGGGACTCAACTATAGGACAGGACTTTACCTTGTAGGCTCTTCAGCTGAATCAGTGGTTTGTGTTTTACTGTATGATGGTTTAATTCGTGAGGCCTTTGAGCAGGTTGTTTGGTATTAAGTATTAGGCTACTGCAAACTTTCATTTCCATGACAGCTCACTTCATTGTTTACACATTTATTTACAGTACTTAATTTTTCAGAGCAAATTGCACATCTGGAATACACTCTAGGAATGTTCATTAAGGCTGTTGTGTGAAGAATGAATTATACAAGAAGCAATCACTACTTATCAAGTTAATGTCAACAATACCCTGCCAGTCATATATAGCATATCTGCAACTGTGGTCCAGATGTGAACCAAAACTGCTCAATGGATGAGAGAAAATCCTGGCTCAAATTCATTCATTAAGTCTAGTTTTCTAAAGATGGACCATTGCACTAGCATCTGTACTTGATCCTATATGTTGTCTGGTGAAAGCATAAGGAATCAACTGGTTGCTTGAAGGAGTCTCCAGTTTCAGCACTTTGTAACAGTCATGGGTAAAGGTGTAACGTTTTCTGATTATGTGAAGCTCTTCAGAACTGAGCATTTTACTCTTTCTGATTTATTGGTAACATCTGAAGCTGCAACTTGGGGGATGGCTTAAGGTGTTGGACTGCTGATTGGAAGGCTGTGAGTTCAAATCCCAGTTCCAACAAGCTGCCTCTGCTGGTCCCCTGAGCAAGGCCCTTATTCCTCAATTGCCCAGCTGTATAAAAAAAAAGAGATAAATTGTAAGTCGCTCTGGATAAGGGCATCTGCCAAATGTAAGAAAAGTAAATGTAATATTTGAGGGAACAGGGGTTCCCTCAAATATTTTTTTCAGGTTTTCAGGGGTTGGGCTCGGCCCCTTAGTTCCAGTGAAAGGAACCCTTAATGCTTCAGCATACCAAGACATTTTGGACAATTTCATGCTCCCAGCTTTGTGGGAACAGTTTGGGGATGACCCCTTCCTGTTCCAACATGACTGCGCACCAGTGCACAAAGCAAGCTCCATAAAGACATGGATGAGCGAGTTTGGTGTGGAGGAACTCGACTGGCCTGCACAGACTGACCTCGACCCCATAGAACACCTTTGGGAGGAATTAGAGCGGAGACTGCGAGCCAGGCCTTCTCGTCCAACATCAGTGCCTGACCTCACAAATGCACTTCTAGAGGAACGGTCAAAAATTCCCATAAACACACTCATAAACCTTGTGGAAAGCCTTCCCAGAAGAGTTGAAGCTGTTATAGCTGCAAAGGGCGGGACAACTCCATATTACATTCATGTGCATGTAAAGGCAGGTGTCCCAAAACTTTTGGCAATATAGTGTGCATGACTGGGAAAAAAACTGTCCAAATTCATTGGTAAATTTCTGCTAAAGCAGAATAAAACACAGGATGCGCTGTTATAGTAAAACATAGCATTTTGTTGTTTGTTATGGCCAATCACATGCTCTAAATTTATTTAAATTATTAGCTGAACCCAGTTCATGAAGAAAGGGAAGGAGGTTTTGCAGACTTTTATATATTTACCCCATTTGTTCTGATTTATGAAGTGATGACATCACATCTGTTTAGAGTCCATGGCTCTAGTCCAAAGCGTTAACGTGAAGCTCTAATGTGAAACGAAACGTAACCACATTTAGATTTTTGCTTTATTTGCAGCCATGAACCAATCACCACTGGTTAAGGATGAAATGATTCATGACTCTTGTCATGTTAGTTGTTCATCCAGAAGTTGGACCTCCTCAAATTTTAGCTGAATTTCAGTTGATTTATAGTTTCCATGCTGTAGATATAGACGTAAATACCTTCAAACTCAAGATAAGGGAGAATATCAAGGACCGTTTTTGGAAATGGTATTTATGTTCAGTTTTCATAGAAAGTACCATGGGAAGTAATCACAGTGATCTGTTTGTTTGTTTTTTGTTTTTTAAAATCCTCCAGCAGTCATCTCATCATGTAAAACAGCCAATTTCATGGCTCTAATGTTGCCAGTACCTGTGTATGATCAATCGAGGACAAATTTCACATTTGGATGTAGATTTATGCATAGGCTTAAAAATGAGATCGGGAGTGTATTGTGGTTGTAACTGAGATTGTCGTGTACTTATCCCAATTTTACAAGCTGTCTCTGTACGGAGGCTATCTAACGGAGCAGGGCTCAGGAAACAATCGGAAACTCAGACAAGAGGAAACTTCGAGTGAGATAAACTCCATAACTATAGATGGTTTGCGTCGGCCGGAGTTCTGAACAACAAAAACATTTGAGAGAACTTTACAGAAGACGAGCGTTGCTGGGATGCTTAATGAAATGAAATCAGTTCTTGAGAATGCAACTGGCGACCAGTTTATTGCTGGGAACGAGGTTTTCTGTGGCAGTGTGGTAAAATTTGCATGGAAGCACATTTCTATGACATATTTCCGGCACGCTCATGACCAGCAGCAAAACAAAAGGGGCGTGGCTTCCACAGCATTCATTTTATCACAGTATAGTGTTACTGTTCCTGAGAAAAATTTAAAAAAAAAACCTGTTTTTATATGAATTGCTCATCATTTTGATATGGAGAATTTCCAAGGCACTTTTGAACAAAACGTCTAGAAGGCTACATCCTTCTCCTTTCATAATTAAAAAAAAAAAGTAAAAAATCCCTTTCAAATCCATCTAAACACCGTCCTAAATGTGTGCTTCGGCTTCAATACAGAAATTGTCTCATTTCATTTGATTATTTTCGGATGGCAAAGATCAAAGCCTCGTTCGCTGGCACGGCTTCACCAACCTGCCCGAGTTGAACGTATTTGGAATGTATGATTTTAGCCTGTGATTATTTAACCAGGGCTGCATTGTTGATTTTATTATATAAGTCAATAATCTTCTCTATTCCCCAGATTTAGTTAATCTGCCTAATTACAAATTAGCATTCTCCGCATACCAGTCCTAGATTTCCAAATTAACACCCCCGCTTCCAGGGGACGGTGAATCAACCACGCTCTCTAATTCCTCCACGGACCGCATGATGCACGGCAGATCGCTCTCCTCCTCCTCCTCCTCCTCCTCCTCCTCCTCCTCCTCCTCTGTTCATCCCCTTCTTTTCTTTTTTTTTCCCCTTCAATTGTTTGTTGCAGAGTGATGGAGGAAAACACGAGGAGACTTCAGTGTTGGCATCCTCACTCTGTTCTTTCCTCCACACACACACACACACACACACACATTAATGCATGTGAGTGCTTCGATCAGGGGCATTAATAACAATTAGGAAGCTAAGTGTTGAGGTGGGGCCTGAACGCTGCTGCTCGACTCTCGGAGGTTCGAATATTGGCAGTGACTGACGATCGTTTGGTGGCGTAACCTCGGAAACGTCTTTAATTAGCGGGGAATGAGGCAAATCTAGATAAAGCCTGTGTAAACCCTGGGGTGCCTTTTGAAAAGGGAGAATTTGAAGCTGAATGCTAGGAAGCTTCATTAATTTGGGGTTTAATATACATATACAGTGTATGTGTGTGTGTGTGGGGGGGGGGTCGGGGGTCAGCCTGAGAAACCACAGTGAACATCTATCAGTGAAACACAACGACGTCTTAACTGTAAGAATACGTTTTAACCCAAACAAAATGAAAATGTTTTTTATTTTGGCTGCTTTTAAGACTTTCCTGGTTGCCTGCCTGCCTTGATCATGTTGTGTTTATTAAAGGCGGTGGGGGAATTTTGTCTGGCTCTCGCTTCAGCTTCCATCTTTGAAGTTCTTGTAAGTACTAATGCAAAATGCCCATAAACCCGATCGATTTCAGCTTGGAATCAGATTCCGGTTGTCAAAATGGCCGCGATGCTCAAGGTCATCATCGAAACAGAGAAGAACGCTGGACGCTCTGTACAGAAAACAGTGCGCACAGTGAAAAATGTTAATCACAGAACGTTTCTCATGCTAAATAATGATCAGTAATAGTATTATTAGCGTGAACAGATCAGAGATCGAAGAGAAGACGATGATTATGGTGTTTAAAAGTGAATTTTACCTCATGGGGTGAGACAGGGACTGATTCTGAGACTTCAAAAACATAAAAATTCATTTCTCATTATATAAACTTAACAAATTTGCTCTTTCACTTTTCAAGTAAAGATTCATCAGCGAATCAGTGATAGAATCATGAAGATTTGGGTTTATTTTATGGCTATTTTAGGAGTCTCCAGTGTCAGTGCTTCATAATCAGTAGTAAGCTTCCCAGTTTCCAGTTATATATATTTTTTTTTTTGGTCAACTTCATGAGGCAGAAAAATATTTTATAATGTAAGTGATATTTACTTCGGGACACACCGGGACATGCTTTTATAGGAAAAGTTATTCACATCATGTCACCGTGTGGCTAAAAAAAAAAAGCTACAGATATAAAGTTGAGGCGTTAGGTCATCGTTTTTCCTTCTAAACTTCAGATCAACCTTGAAAGAAATAAAAAAAATCCTGTACACCAGTGCAGTATATGTTGCTTGACTTTATCAAACATCAAGCATTTGCTTGGCTGTGTTTACACTGTTAGCAACATCCCTCCTGCGGCCCAAGTGTTTGATTTGCTCCAGATCTGACGGTCAAAAGATTGAGCTCTTCCAGTTGCTCTCTGTGCAGCCGCAGAGCCTCCAAATCCCCACTTACAGCATGAAAGCAAGAGACGGTAGAAAAAAAAATCCCATCTCCGCAGTCCCACGTCAAATACAGAGTCGAGGGCAATGAGAGGAGAGATAAACAGATTTGAAAAAGCAATCAACATTTCCCTAAAGCTCGGGAGCTGATTTGCATCCGATTCCGAGATCATGTTTTATTTATCAGTAATCACGACCAATCAGGGGAGAAATTAATCAATGAAGGCGCGAGCAGCAGCGATATCCGGCCATCTGGGGGTCACACTTATCCGCCGCTCGAGCCCCGGCACACTCCGCTCACTCCTCCTCGCTCCTGGGTGCCCACTCCTCACTACATCACCCTCCTCCTTCCTTCTTTCCGCTACGTTTGTCATGGGCCCATATTTAGGTGACTGAATTTTTTTTTCCCAATGAGCTCTAAGGAACTCCATATGGCCAGGATCAAAGGTGTTGCTGGGTGCATGGTTCTGCTTTATTGCCAGCCGCTGCTGTTAATTAGAAAACAAGATCAGAGGCAGTATTAAAATCCAATTAAATTGATATGAACAGATTGCCAAGTGATGTTCGCTAATGTATAATTGAGCACCATGCAAATTTCACTGGCTGCCTTTTGTTTTTTCGTGTCTCCCCGTCTATCTCTCTCGCGCAGAATGAGCAATGGAGCTTGAAAGTTTTTTTTTTCTTCTGCTTCTTCTTCTTCTTCTTTTTCTGTTAAAGATAAACAAGTTAATGGCGTGAGATGGGGGTGCTGCTTTCATCAGTCGGGTTATAAGAGATATCCTCCCTGATGGTGAGGCGATGTGGAGCACAGGGTGGCTCCGAGGCAGCATTAACCCAGCATTCCTCGGGATCTCGCTTGCAAAGACAGAGACTAAACAGACGTGCGTGGACATGCCTACAGGAAGAGGCCGGAGAGCCCGAGGGACTGCACGTGAACCGTGAAGTCAAACCCACACACACACACGCACGCACACACACACATGCGCACACACACACACACACACACACACACACACACACACATATCTATCTATCTGAAAGAGATCTGATATTAGACTCGGTCCTGTCAAAAGGAAGGGAATGTGTACAAGCAGTGCACTGTAAAAATAATAAAAATTAAATAAAATATAATAATTAATAATATTAATAATAATAATAATAATAATAGTAGTAGTAATTATTATTATTATTATTATTATTATTATTATTATTATTATTATTATTATTATTAATCATAATATTATTACTTTTACTCAGATTTTTTTTGCACCTTTAAACATTAAAAATGTTAAAAATAATACCCAATCTGCTACATTTGCTAAAACAAAGTGAGACTCATCTCCGCTGAAGGTTCAGCTCAAGGACACAACCGTGGCAGGTTGCCAGATCTGAGATTTGAACACTTATCCTTCAGACCTGCAACCCAAAGCTTTCACCAAAACGTTCCTAAACAAAGAGATACGCTGTAGCAAACTAAACGAAATGACAGGTTGCCTCTCACGTTGATTTACACCTTTTATTTTGTTGTGTGTGTGTGTGTGTGTGTGTGTGTGTGTGTGTGTGTGTGTGTGTGTGAGAGAGAGAGAGAGAGAGAGACATTGAATTGTGTAACAGAAATATAACCTGCGAAAGCATATGTGTCTCTCTGTTGGAATGAAAGAGTAAAAGAATCAATTCCTCTGCGTGTGCCGTTAAAGGAAATCAATCAACTCTGCTTTATTCCTTAGAACTTTTATCCATTTATAGTTACATACTATCATTTTTATCCATTTATAGTTACACGCTCTCACTTTTATCCATTTATAGTTACACACTATCACTTTTATCCATTTATAGTTACACACTATCACTTTTATCTATTTATAGTTACACACTATCACTTTTATCCATTTATAGTTACACACTGTCACTTTTATCTATTTATAGTTACACACTATCACTTTTATCCATTTATAGTTACACACTATCACTTTTATCTATTTATAGTTACACACTATCACTTTTTAACTATTTATAGTTACACACTCACTTTTATCTATTTATAGTTACACACTGTCACTTTTATCCATTTATAGTTACACACTATCACTTTTATCTATTTATAGTTACACACTATCACTTTTTAACTATTTATAGTTACACACTGTCACTTTTATCCATTTATAGTTACACACTCACTTTTATCTATTTATAGTTACACACTATCACTTTTATCCATTTATAGTTACACACTATCACTTTTATCTATTTATAGTTACACACTATCACTTTTTAACTATTTATAGTTACACACTCACTTTTATCTATTTATAGTTACACACTGTCACTTTTATCCATTTATAGTTACACACTATCACTTTTTAACTATTTATAGTTACACACTCACTTTTATCTATTTATAGTTACACACTGTCACTTTTATCCATTTATAGTTACACACTATCACTTTTATCTATTTATAGTTACACACTATCACTTTTTAACTATTTATAGTTACACACTATCACTTTTATCCATTTATAGTTACACACTCACTTTTATCTATTTATAGTTACACACTATCATTTTTATCCATTTATAGTTACACACTATCACTTTTTATCCATTTATAGTTACACACTGTCACTTTTATCTATTTATAGTTACACACTATCACTTTTTAACTATTTATAGTTACACACTCACTTTTATCTATTTATAGTTACACACTATCACTTTTATCTATTTATAGTTACACACTATCACTTTTTAACTATTTATAGTTACACACTCACTTTTATCTATTTATAGTTACACACTATTACTTTTTATCCATTTATAGTTACACACTGTCACTTTTATCCATTTATAGTTACACACTAATTTTTTATCCATTTATAGTTGCACCCTATTACTTTTATCTATTTATAGTTACACACTATCACTTTTTAACTATTTATAGTTACACACTATCACTTTTATCCATTTATAGTTACACACTATCACTTTTATCCATTTATAGTTACACACTATCACTTTTATCTATTTATAGTTACACACTATCACGTTTTATCCATTTATAGTTACTATCACTTTTATCTATTTATAGTTACACAATATCACTTTTTAAATATTTATAGTTACACACTGTCACTTTTATCCATTTATAGTTACACGCTATCACTTTTATCTATTTATAGTTACACACTGTCACTTTTTATCCATTTATAGTTACACACTGTCACTTTTATCTATTTATAGTTACACACTATCACTTTTTATCCATTTATAGTTACACACTGTCACTTTTATCTATTTATAGTTACACACTATCACTTTTTATCCATTTATAGTTACACACTGTCACTTTTATCCATTTATAGTTACACACTATCACTTTTATCTATTTATAGTTACACACTATCACTTTTTATCCATTTATAGTTACACACTGTCACTTTTATCTATTTATAGTTACACACTATCACTTTTTATCCATTTATAGTTACACACTGTCACTTTTATCCATTTATAGTTACACACTATCACTTTTTATCCATTTATAGTTACACACTGTCACTTTTATCTATTTATAGTTACACACTATCACTTTTTATCCATTTATAGTTACACACTGTCACTTTTATCCATTTATAGTTACACACTATCACTTTTTATCCATTTATAGTTACACACTGTCACTTTTATCCATTTATAGTTACACACTATCACTTTTTATCCATTTATAGTTACACACTATCACTTTTTATCCATTTATAGTTACACACTATCATTTTTTATCCATTTATAGTTACACACTATCACTTTTTAACTATTTATAGTTACACACTGTCACTTTTATCCATTTATAGTTACACACTATCACTTTTTAACTATTTATAGTTACACACTGTCACTTTTATCCATTTATAGTTACACACTGTCACTTTTATCCATTTATAGCTGCACACTATCACTTTTTATCCATTTATAGTTACACACTGTCACTTTTATCCATTTATAGTTACACACTATCACTTTTATCTATTTATAGTTACACACTATCACTTTCTAACTATTTATAGTTACACACTATCACTTTTTAACTATTTATAGTTACACACTGTCACTTTTTATCCATTTATAGTTACACACTGTCACTTTTATCCATTTATAGTTACACACTATCACTTTTATCCATTTATAGTTACACACTATCACTTTTATCTATTTATAGTTACACACTATCACTTTTTATCCATTTATAGTTACACACTGTCACTTTTATCCATTTATAGTTAAACACTATCACTTTTTATCCATTTATAGTTACACACTATCACTTTTTAACTATTTATAGTTACACACTATCACTTTTATCCATTTATAGTTACACACTGTCACTTTTATCCATTTATAGTTACACACTATCACTTTTATCCATTTATAGTTGCACACTGTCACTTTTTAACTATTTATAGTTACACACTATCACTTTTATCCATTTATAGTTACACACTTTCACTTTTTAACTATTTATAGTTACACACTATTACTTTTATCCATTTATAGTTACACACTCACTTTTATCCATTTATAGTTACACACTATCACTTTTTAACACACTATCACTTATCTATTTATAGTTACACACTATCACTTTTTAACTATTTATAGTTACACACTATCACTTTTATCCATTTATAGTTACACACTATCACTTTTTAACTATTTATAGTTACACACTATCACTTTTATCCATTTATATTTACACACTGTCACTTTTTAACTATTTATAGTTACACACTCACTTTTATCCATTTATAGTTACACACTGTCACTTTTATCCATTTATAGTTACACACTATCACTTTTTAACTATTTATAGTTACACACTCACTTTTATCCATTTATAGTTACACACTGTCACTTTTATCCATTTATAGTTACACACTATCACTTTTTAACTATTTATAGTTACACACTATCACTTATCCATTTATAGTTACACACTCACTTTTATCCATTTATAGTTACACACTGTCACTTTTTAACACACTATCACTTTTATCTATTTATAGTTACACACTATCACTTTTTAACTATTTATAGTTACACACTCACTTTTATCTATTTATAGTTACACACTATCACTTTTTATCCATTTATAGTTACACACTATCATTTTTTATCCATTTATAGTTACACACTATCACTTTTTAACTATTTATAGTTACACACTGTCACTTTTATCTATTTATAGTTACACACTATCACTTTTTAACTATTTATAGTTACACACTGTCACTTTTATCCATTTATAGTTACACACTATCACTTTTATCCATTTATAGTTGCACACTATCACTTTTATCTATTTATAGTTACACACTATCACTTTTTATCCATTTATAGTTACACACTGTCACTTTTATCCATTTATAGTTACACACTATCACTTTTATCTATTTATAGTTACACACTATCACTTTCTAACTATTTATAGTTACACACTGTCACTTTTTTCCATTTATAGTTACACACTATCACTTTTATCCATTTATAGTTACACACTATCACTTTTATCTATTTATAGTTACACACTATCACGTTTTATCCATTTATAGTTACACACTATCACTTTTATCCATTTATAGTTACACACTCACTTTTATCCATTTATAGTTACACACTATCACTTTTATCTATTTATAGTTACACACTATCACGTTTTATCCATTTATAGTTACACACTATCACTTTTATCTATTTATAGTTACACACTATCACTTTTTAACTATTTATAGTTACACACTATCACTTTTATCCATTTATAGTTACACACTATCACTTTTTATCCATTTATAGTTACACACTATCACTTTTATCTATTTATAGTTACACACTATCACTTTTTAACTATTTATAGTTACACACTCACTTTTATCTATCTATAGTTACACACTATCACTTTTTATCCATTTATAGTTACACACTGTCACTTTTATCCATTTATAGTTACACACTATCATTTTTTATCCATTTATAGTTGCACCCTATTACTTTTATCTATTTATAGTTACACACTATCACTTTTTAACTATTTATAGTTACACGCTATCACTTTTATCCATTTATAGTTACACACTATCACTTTTTAACTATTTATAGTTACACACTGTCACTTTTTATCCATTTATAGTTACACACTGTCACTTTTATCCATTTATAGTTACACACTATCACTTTTATCCATTTATAGTTACACACTATCACTTTTATCTATTTATAGTTACACACTATCACGTTTTATCCATTTATAGTTACACACTATCACTTTTATCTATTTATAGTTACACACTATCACTTTTTAACTATTTATAGTTACACACTGTCACTTTTATCCATTTATAGTTACACACTATCACTTTTATCTATTTATAGTTACACACTATAACTTTTTAACTATTTATAGTTACACACTTACTTTTATCTATTTATAGTTACACACTATCACTTTTTATCCATTTATAGTTACACACTGTCACTTTTATCCATTTATAGTTACACACTATCACTTTTATCTATTTATAGTTACACACTATCGCTTTCTAACTATTTATAGTTACACACTATCACTTTTTAACTATTTATAGTTACACACTGTCACTTTTTATCCATTTATAGTTACACACTGTCACTTTTATCCATTTATAGTAACACTCTCTCACTTTTATCCATTTATAGTTACACACTATCACTTTTATCTATTTATAGTTACACACTATCACTTTTTAACTATTTATAGTTACACACTATCACGTTTTATCCATTTATAGTTACACACTATCACTTTTATCTATTTATAGTTACACACTGTCACTTTTATCCATTTATAGTTACACACTATCACTTTTTATCCATTTATAGTTACACACTATCACTTTTATCTATTTATAGTTACACACTATCACTTTTTATCTATTTATAGTTACACACTCACTTTTATCTATTTATAGTTACACACTGTCACTTTTTATCCATTTATAGTTGCACCCTATTACTTTTATCTATTTATAGTTACACACTATCACTTTTTATCCATTTATAGTTACACACTATCATTTTTTATCCATTTATAGTTGCACCCTATTACTTTTATCTATTTATAGTTACACACTATCACTTTTTAACTATTTATAGTTACACACTATCACTTTTATCCATTTATAGTTACACACTGTCACTTTTATCCATTTATAGTTACACACTATCACTTTTTATCCATTTATAGTTACACACTATCATTTTTTATCCATTTATAGTTGCACCCTATTACTTTTATCTATTTATAGTTACACACTATCACTTTTTAACTATTTATAGTTACACACTATCACTTTTTAACTATTTATAGTTACACACTGTCACTTTTAAGAACGAGGACGGAGGCAGCGGTTCTCGTTGAGGTGTTTATTTAGAAAGGAAGGAGGGGAGAGCGTGCAGACAAAACGAAGACTTGTAGCGTGGTCGTGGCGTGAACAGGGAAACCGGAGCGTGCCGTGGAGCTGCGTGAGGACAGACAGGTAGAGATCTCTATGAACACAAGAATGCAAGTTAGCGAGACAGTCCAGAGCATCAACACTACGTGAGGTATGTGTTAACGATAACGGACGAGTGAGGAGTGTGTCGTGGTGTTATTTATAGGGGAGGTGATTATGGTGTTCAGGTGCGTCTCGTTAAAACTCGGGTGAGGGAGTGCGCTGTGACTGAGTGTGAGCAGAGCCTGGCGTGTCTGTAACATTACCCCCCCCTCCATGGTCCGCTCCCGAGGACCTTGGGCCCCGACGCCGCGGCGGTCGGCCTCTGCCCCGGGGCGCTGGTCGGCTGGGGTGGCTGGTGTGGAAGTCCTCGAGGAGACTCGGATCAAGGATGTCATTTCGGGGAACCCAGGACCGTTCCTCGGGACCGTAGCCTTCCCAGTCGACCAGGTACTCCAGGCGGCCGCCACGGCGCCGGGAGTCCAATATCTCCTTCACCAGATACGCCGTTCCATCGTCCACGAGCAGTGGAAGGGGGGGCTCCTCCGCTACGCCAGGCCCTGTGGAAAGAAGAACAGAAGGGTGGTGAGGTTTTAGTAGTGACACGTGGAACACTGGATGTATCCTGTACTCTGGAGGAAGCTGGAGGCGGTAGGTGACTGGGTTGATCTGGCGGACTATGGTAAAAGGGCCAATGAACCGGGGACTCAGCTTCTTACAGGGGAGGCGCAGCTTGATGTCACGAGTCGACAGCCAGACCTTTTGTCCAGGTTGGTAGGCCGGGGCTTGGGACCGTCGAAGGTCTGCGGTCGACCTGCGTCTACGTAAGGCCCGTTGGAGCTGTCGATGTGCCTCGCCCCAGACTCTCTCGCTCTCCCGGAACCAGTAATCCACTGCTGGGACGTCCGATGGTTCTCCGTCCCAGGGGAACAGTGGGGGTTGGTAACCGAGCACGCACTGAAATGGGGTGAGACCTGTGGTGGACTGCCGCAGCGAATTCTGGGCGTACTCGGCCCAACCCAAAAACTGGCTCCAGGATTCCTGATGGCTATGGCAGAAGGTGCGCAGGAAGCGGCCTATCTCTTGAATCTTCCGTTCAGTCTGACCGTTGGTTTGGGGGTGGTAACCCGAGGAAAGGCTGATGGTCACACCTAGGCGTTTGAAAAAGGCTCTCCAGACTCTGGAAGTGAACTGCGGTCCCCGGTCCGAGACAATGTCCTCAGGGAGCCCATAATACCTGAAGACGTGGTTGAAGAGGTATTCGGCTGTCTCCAGGGCTGTAGGTGGTCCCGGCAGGGGCATTAGCCGGCACGCCTTGGAAAATCTGTCTACGATAACGAGGACACACGTACACCCCTCAGAGGCTGGAAGATCGACGATGAAGTCGATCCCTAGGTGTGACCACGGGCGATTCGGAACGGGAAGGGGCAGCAGCTTCCCGGCGGGAAGATGACGTGGACTCTTAGACATGGCGCACTCCCTGCATCCCTGAACGTATCTCTTGACATCCACTGCCATGCGGGGCCACCAGAAACGTTGTTGGAGGAGCGAGAGGGTCCCCTTGATCCCCGGATGGCCAGTACCCAGGGAGACATGCGTGGCGTGTATGAGGGAGGTGCGGTGCGACCGTGGAATGAACTGCAGCCCCGGCGGGCAACCTGGTGGAGCACCTGACTCTGGAAGCGTGCCCTCCGACCACGAGATGGGGCTCGCGAAGATCTTCTCGGGGAGAACGGGTTCTGGATCTTCGCTGGCAATGTCTGGTCCATAGATTCGGGACAGGGCATCGGCCTTAACATTTTTCGACCCGGGGCGGTATGATATGGTAAACTTGAACCTCGTGAAGAAGAGGGCCCAGAGGGCCTGGCGGGGGTTCAGCCTCTTCGCGGCCCGGAGATACTCGAGATTCTTGTGGTCGGTAAGGACGGTGAAGGGGTGCTTTGCTCCCTCGAGCCAGTGCCTCCATTCCTCCAGGGCGAGCTTAACGGCCAGTAGTTCCCGATTCCCAATATCATAATTTACTTCGGCTGGGTTCAGCTTCCGCGAAAAGAAGGCACATGGATGGAGCTTCCGTGGGTTCCCCTGCTGCTGAGAGAGGACTGCGCCCACTCCGGTGGTTGAGGCGTCAACCTCCACTATGAAGGGAAGCTCCGGATCAGGGTGAACTAAGAGGGGAGCAGTGGTAAAGGCCTGCTTGAGGGTTTGGAAGGCGTGTGTGGCGGCCGGGGTCCAGACAAGGGTCTTGGGCTTATTGCGTAGGAGGTTAGTGAGTGGGCTGGTGACTGAACTGTATCCCCGGATGAATCTGTGATAGAAGTTCGCAAACCCTAAAAAACTTCACGGTCGTGGGGGTGGGCCAGTCCCGGACGGCGGTCACCTTCTTTTCATCCATGCGAACGCCACTGTGGTCAATGACATATCCGAGAAACTGTACTGTGGGTTGGTGAAACAGGCATTTCTCTGCCTTAAGGAAAAGGTTATGGTCTCGGAGCCGGTGAAGGACCTCCGCAACGTGGCGCTGATGGTCCGCCATACTCCGGGAGTAGATGAGTATATCATCAATATATACCACCACAAACTTGTGCAGGAAGTCCCGGAGCACCTCGTGCATGAAGTCCTGGAACACGGAAGGGGCATTGGCGAGTCCATAAGGCATGACCCGGTACTCATAATGGCCGGTAGGGGTGACGAATGCGGTCTTCCACTCATCCCCCTTCCGTATCCGGATCAAGTTGTAGGCGCTGCGGAGGTCAAGCTTCGTGAACACAGTGGCGCCGCGGAGACGCTCTAGCGCTGCGGGGACGAGAGGCAGGGGATACCGGAATTTCACCGTGATCTTGTTCAGCGCGCGGTAGTCAATGCAGGGTCGGAGACCGCCATCTTTCTTGGCCACAAAGAAGAAACTGGATGCAGCAGGGGACGTGGACGGACAAATGTAGCCCTGGGCTAAGGCTTCCTTTATGTACTCTTCCATGGCCTTCTCCTCCGGGAGCGTGAGTGAGTAGATCCTCCCCTTGGGTACTGGCTCGCCTGGAATGAGATCGATGGCGCAATCCCATGGCCGGTGTGGGGGCAGCTTGGAGGCTTTCTTGGGACAGAAGACATCCCAGAAGTGAGAGTAGCACGCCGGGATGTTGACAGAGCGGGCCTCGAGGGGGCTCTCCACCGAGGTGGCATGGACCTGAAGGGCGTGCGGTCGTGAAGGTCTTGGGTTTGGTCGCTCGGGAAAGCAGCCCTCGAAGCACTTGTGCCCGCACCTCAGGATCTCTCCTGTCCTCCAAGAAATGATGGGATCATGCTGCTCCAGCCAGGGACGGCCCAGAACCACCTCCGCTGTCGAGTCCTCCAGCACCATCAGAACTATCTCCTCCGTGTGCATCACCCCGATGTGGAGCCGGAGGGGCCCCGCCTGACGACGCACCTGCCTCAGGAGCTTCCCAGTTACCGCGTGGACCTGGTATATCTTTGGCGTGGCTGCAGTCGGGAGCTGGAGCTGGCG
The DNA here is from genome assembly GCA_033459395.1 of Hemibagrus guttatus. Classification (NCBI taxonomy): domain Eukaryota; kingdom Metazoa; phylum Chordata; class Actinopteri; order Siluriformes; family Bagridae; genus Hemibagrus; species Hemibagrus guttatus. Next base: position 2,493,337 of record JAUCMX010000008.1, on the reverse strand, counting down.
GCAGAGGGCCCCGGAGATGAAGTTCCCGGCCGACCCAGAGTCGATGAGCGCGGTCGCTGAAACACAAAACTCATGGGTAGTAAGACTGACCAAAACTGAGAGAGGTTTACTGATGTTCTGTGTCGGAAAGAGTGAACTCACCAGTGCTCGTGCGGGGCGAAGGGGGCACTTCGCCACGAAATGCCCCGAGCCCCCGCAGTAGAAACAGCAACTCTGGGCCAGCCGCCTCTGCCGCTCCCACTGTCGGTCAGCCGATGACACCTCCGAAAGCTCTAACTGCATGGCGTCGTCAGCGGGCTCTGGGTGACTAACAGGTCCCGGCTGGGCGGGAGCAGTGCTAGCTGCCGGCTGACTCTGGTGCTCCTCGAAGCACAGCTGCATCCGAGTCGCGAAACGAACGGAGAGCTGGATAAATTTTTCCAGCCCCATCGAATCCTCATGCGCAGCGAGGTGCAGGCGAACCTGTGGGTCCAGACCCTGACGATAGGTGGTGATCAGTGCCTGTTCATTCCAGCCGCTGGCTGCGGCGAGGGTGCGGAACTGTAGTGCATATTCAGTGACGGACAGATTACCTTGTTTAATACGACACAATCTCTCGCCTACCGATGAGTCCCCCTCTGGTCTCCCGAACACCTCCCTGAAATGCCTGGTGAAGGCGGATAGCGAAGACATCATGGGATTGCTCTGGGACCAGAGAGGCTCGGCCCAGCGAAGCGCCTTCCCGTCGAGACGAGAGATGATGAAGGCAATCTTCGCCCGATCGTCAGGGTACAGGTGCGACTGCATCTCCAGAGTCAGCGAGCACTGCAGCAGAAACCCATTGCAATCCTCCGCCGCGCCGGAGTATGGTGCTGGGACGGCCATGGGGCTCGCATACACAGGCGGCGAAGAAACGGCCGCGGCGGCGGCGGAAACGCTTGCCGGAGTCGCGGAGCCGGCTGCGCTAGCGAGAGCGCGGCGCAGCGCTTCGGCCAGCTCTTCCACCGGATCCCGTGAGCTCATCCTCCTTGTCCAGGCGGTGTTGGTCCGTTATTCTGTTAAGAACGAGGACGGAGGCAGCGGTTCTCGTTGAGGTGTTTATTTAGAAAGGAAGGAGGGGAGAGCGTGCAGACAAAACGAAGACTTGTAGCGTGGTCGTGGCGTGAACGGGGAAACCGGAGCGTGCCGTGGAGCTGCGTGAGGACAGACAGGTAGAGATCTCTATGAACACAAGAATGCAAGTTAGCGAGACAGTCCAGAGCATCAACACTACGTGAGGTATGTGTTAACGATTACGGACGAGTGAGGAGTGTGTCGTGGTGTTATTTATAGGGGAGGTGATTATGGTGTTCAGGTGCGTCTCGTTAAAACTCGGGTGAGGGAGTGCGCTGTGACTGAGTGTGAGCAGAGCCTGGCGTGTCTGTAACAGTCACTTTTTATCCATTTATAGTTACACACTGTCACTTTTATCCATTTATAGTTACACACTATCACTTTTATCCATTTATAGTTACACACTATCACTTTTATCTATTTATAGTTACACACTATCACGTTTTATCCATTTATAGTTACACACTATCACTTTTATCTATTTATAGTTACACACTATCACTTTTTAACTATTTATAGTTACACACTGTCACTTTTATCCATTTATAGTTACACACTATCACTTTTATCTATTTATAGTTACACACTATCACTTTTTAACTATTTATAGTTACACACTCACTTTTATCTATTTATAGTTACACACTATCACTTTTTATCCATTTATAGTTACACACTATCATTTTTATCCATTTATAGTTACACACTATCACTTTTTAACTATTTATAGTTACACACTCACTTTTATCTATTTATAGTTACACACTATCACTTTTTATCCATTTATAGTTACACACTATCATTTTTATCCATTTATAGTTGCACCCTATTACTTTTATCTATTTATAGTTACACACTATCACTTTTTAACTATTTATAGTTACACGCTATCACTTTTATCCATTTATAGTTACACACTATCACTTTTTAACTATTTATAGTTACACACTCACTTTTATCTATTTATAGTTACACACTATCACTTTTTATCCATTTATAGTTACACACTATCATTTTTATCCATTTATAGTTGCACCCTATTACTTTTATCTATTTATAGTTACACACTATCACTTTTTAACTATTTATAGTTACACGCTATCACTTTTATCCATTTATAGTTACACACTATCACTTTTTAACTATTTATAGTTACACACTGTCACTTTTATCCATTTATAGTTACACACTGTCACTTTTATCCATTTATAGTTGCACACTATCAATTTTATCTATTTATAGTTACACACTATCACTTTCTAACTATTTATAGTTACACACTATCACTTTTTAACTATTTATAGTTACACACTGTCACTTTTTATCCATTTATAGTTACACACTGTCACTTTTATCCATTTATAGTAACACTCTCTCACTTTTATCCATTTATAGTTACACACTATCACTTTTATCTATTTATAGTTACACACTATCACTTTTATCTATTTATAGTTACACACTATCACTTTTTAACTATTTATAGTTACACACTCACTTTTATCTATTTATAGTTACACACTATCACTTTTTATCCATTTATAGTTACACACTCACTTTTATCCATTTATAGTTACACACTCACTTTTATCCATTTATAGTTACACACTATCACGTTTTATCCATTTATAGTTACACACTATCACTTTTATCTATTTATAGTTACACACTATCACTTTTTAACTATTTATAGTTACACACTGTCACTTTTATCCATTTATAGTTACACACTATCACTTTTTAACTATTTATAGTTACACACTGTCACTTTTATCCATTTATAGTTACACACTATCACTTTTATCTATTTATAGTTACACACTATCACTTTTTAACTATTTATAGTTACACACTCACTTTTATCTATTTATAGTTACACACTATCACTTTTTATCCATTTATAGTTACACACTATCATTTTTATCCATTTATAGTTACACACTATCACTTTTTAACTATTTATAGTTACACACTCACTTTTATCTATTTATAGTTACACACTATCACTTTTTATCCATTTATAGTTACACACTATCATTTTTATCCATTTATAGTTGCACCCTATTACTTTTATCTATTTATAGTTACACACTATCACTTTTTAACTATTTATAGTTACACGCTATCACTTTTATCCATTTATAGTTACACACTATCACTTTTTAACTATTTATAGTTACACACTCACTTTTATCTATTTATAGTTACACACTATCACTTTTTATCCATTTATAGTTACACACTATCATTTTTATCCATTTATAGTTGCACCCTATTACTTTTATCTATTTATAGTTACACACTATCACTTTTTAACTATTTATAGTTACACGCTATCACTTTTATCCATTTATAGTTACACACTATCACTTTTTAACTATTTATAGTTACACACTGTCACTTTTATCTATTTATAGTTACACACTGTCACTTTTATCCATTTATAGTTACACACTATCATTTTTATCTATTTATAGTTACACACTATCACTTTTTAACTATTTATAGTTACACACTCACTTTTATCTATTTATAGTTACACACTATCACTTTTTATCCATTTATAGTTACACACTATCATTTTTATCCATTTATAGTTGCACCCTATTACTTTTATCTATTTATAGTTACACACTATCACTTTTTAACTATTTATAGTTACACGCTATCACTTTTATCCATTTATAGTTACACACTATCACTTTTTAACTATTTATAGTTACACACTGTCACTTTTATCCATTTATAGTTACACACTGTCACTTTTATCCATTTATAGTTGCACACTATCACTTTTATCTATTTATAGTTACACACTATCACTTTTTATCCATTTATAGTTACACACTGTCACTTTTATCCATTTATAGTTACACACTATCACTTTTATCTATTTATAGTTACACACTATCACTTTCTAACTATTTATAGTTACACACTATCACTTTTTAACTATTTATAGTTACACACTGTCACTTTTTATCCATTTATAGTTACACACTATCACTTTTATCCATTTATAGTAACACTCTCTCACTTTTATCCATTTATAGTTACACACTATCACTTTTATCTATTTATAGTTACACACTATCACTTTTTAACTATTTATAGTTACACACTATCACTTTTATCCATTTATAGTTACACACTCACTTTTATCCATTTATAGTTACACACTATCACTTTTTAACACACTATCACTTTTATCTATTTATAGTTACACACTATCACTTTTTAACTATTTATAGTTACACACTATCACTTTTTAACTATTTATAGTTACACACTCACTTTTATCTATTTATAGTTACACACTATCACTTTTTATCCATTTATAGTTACACACTCACTTTTATCCATTTATAGTTACACACTCACTTTTATCCATTTATAGTTACACACTATCACGTTTTATCCATTTATAGTTACACACTATCACTTTTATCTATTTATAGTTACACACTATCACTTTTTAACTATTTATAGTTACACACTGTCACTTTTATCCATTTATAGTTACACACTATCACTTTTTATCCATTTATAGTTACACACTATCACTTTTATCCATTTATAGTTACACACTATCACTTTTATCTATTTATAGTTACACACTATCACTTTTTAACTATTTATAGTTACACACTATCACTTTTATCCATTTATAGTTACACACTCACTTTTATCCATTTATAGTTACACACTATCACTTTTTAACACACTATCACTTTTATCTATTTATAGTTACACACTATCACTTTTTAACTATTTATAGTTACACACTCACTTTTATCCATTTATAGTTACACACTCACTTTTATCCATTTATAGTTACACACTATCACGTTTTATCCATTTATAGTTACACACTATCACTTTTATCTATTTATAGTTACACACTATCACTTTTTAACTATTTATAGTTACACACTATCACTTTTATCCATTTATAGTTACACACTATCACTTTTTAACTATTTATAGTTACACACTCACTTTTATCTATTTATAGTTACACACTGTCACTTTTTATCCATTTATAGTTGCACCCTATTACTTTTATCTATTTATAGTTACACACTATCACTTTTTAACTATTTATAGTTACACACTGTCACTTTTATCTATTTATAGTTACACACTATCACTTTTTATCCATTTATAGTTACACACTATCACTTTTATCTATTTATAGTTACACACTATCACTTTCTAACTATTTATAGTTACACACTTTACTTTTATCTATTTATAGTTACACACTATCACTTTTTATCCATTTATAGTTACACACTATCATTTTTTTTCCATTTATAGTTACACCCCTATCACTTTTAACTATTTATAGTTACACACTATCACTTTTTAACTATTTATAGTTACACACTGTCACTTTTATCCATTTATAGTTACACACTATCACTTTTTATCCATTTATAGTTACACACTATCATTTTTTATCTATTTATAGTTACAGACTGTCACTTTTATCCATTTATAGTTACACACTGTCACTTTTATCCATTTATAGTTGCACACTGTCACTTTTATCTATTTATAGTTACACACTATCACTTTTTATCCATTTATAGTTACACACTGTCACTTTTATCCATTTATAGTTACACACTATCACTTTTATCTATTTATAGTTACACACTATCACTTTCTAACTATTTATAGTTACACACTATCACTTTTTTTCCATTTATAGTTACACACTGTCACTTTTATCCATTTATAGTTACACACTATCACTTTTATCCATTTATAGTTACACACTATCACTTTTATCTATTTATAGTTACACACTATCACGTTTTATCCATTTATAGTTACACACTATCACTTTTATCCATTTATAGTTACACACTGTCACTTTTATCTATTTATAGTTACACACTCACTTTTATCCATTTATAGTTACACACTCACTTTTATCCATTTATAGTTACACACTATCACGTTTTATCCATTTATAGTTACACACTATCACTTTTTAACTATTTATAGTTACACACTGTCACTTTTATCCATTTATAGTTACACACTATCACTTTTATCTATTTATAGTTACACACTGTCACTTTTATCCATTTATAGTTACACACTATCATTTTTATCTATTTATAGTTACACACTATCACTTTTTAACTATTTATAGTTACACACTCACTTTTATCTATTTATAGTTACACACTATCACTTTTTATCCATTTATAGTTACACACTATCACTTTTATCCATTTATAGTTACACACTCACTTTTATCCATTTATAGTTACACACTATCACGTTTTATCCATTTATAGTTACACACTATCACTTTTATCTATTTATAGTTACACACTATCACTTTTTAACTATTTATAGTTACACACTGTCACTTTTATCCATTTATAGTTACACACTATCACTTTTATCTATTTATAGTTACACACTGTCACTTTTATCCATTTATAGTTACACACTATCATTTTTATCTATTTATAGTTACACACTATCACTTTTTAACTATTTATAGTTACACACTCACTTTTATCTATTTATAGTTACACACTGTCACTTTTATCCATTTATAGTTACACACTATCATTTTTATCTATTTATAGTTACACACTATCACTTTTTAACTATTTATAGTTACACACTCACTTTTATCTATTTATAGTTACACACTATCACTTTTTATCCATTTATAGTTACACACTGTCACTTTTATCCATTTATAGTTACACACTATCATTTTTTATCCATTTATAGTTGCAGCCTATTACTTTTATCTATTTATAGTTACACACTATCACTTTTTAACTATTTATAGTTACACGCTATCACTTTTATCCATTTATAGTTACACACTATCACTTTTTAACTATTTATAGTTACACACTGTCACTTTTATCCATTTATAGTTACACACTATCACTTTTATCCATTTATAGTTACACACTATCACTTTTATCTATTTATAGTTACACACTATCACGTTTTATCCATTTATAGTTACTATCACTTTTATCTATTTATAGTTACACACTATCACTTTTTAACTATTTATAGTTACACACTATCACTTTTATCCATTATTAGTTACACACTATCACTTTTATCTATTTATAGTTAGACACTATCACTCTTTAACTATTTATAGTTACACACTCACTTTTATCTATTTATAGTTACACACTATCACTTTTTATCCATTTATAGTTACACACTGTCACTTTTATCCATTTATAGTTACACACTATCACTTTTTATCCATTTATAGTTACACACTATCATTTTTTATCCATTTATAGTTGCACCCTATTACTTTTATCTATTTATAGTTACACACTATCACTTTCTAACTATTTATAGTTACACACTATCACTTTTTAACTATTTATAGTTACACACTGTCACTTTTTAACTATTTATAGTTACACACTGTCACTTTTATCCATTTATAGTTACACACTATCACTTTTTAACACACTATCACTTTTATCTATTTATAGTTACACACTATTACTTTTTAACTATTTATAGTTACACACTATCACTTTTTATCCATTTATAGTTACACACTGTCACTTTTATCCATTTATAGTTACACACTATCATTTTTTATCCATTTATAGTTGCACCTATTACTTTTATCTATTTATAGTTACACAATATCACTTTTTAACTATTTATAGTTACACACTGTCACTTTTATCCAATTATAGTTACACACTATCACTTTTTAACTATTTATAGTTACACACTGTCACTTTTTATCCATTTATAGTTACACACTGTCACTTTTATCCATTTATAGTTACACACTATCACTTTTTATCCATTTATAGTTACACACTGTCACTTTTATCCATTTATAGTTACACACTATCACATTTATCCATTTATAGTTACACACTATCACTTTTTAACTATTTATAGTTACACACTATAACTTTTTAACTATTTATAGTTACACACTCACTTTTATCCATTTATAGTTACACACTGTCACTTTTATCCATTTATAGTTACACACTATCACTTTTTAACTATTTATAGTTACACACTCACTTTTATCCATTTATAGTTACACACTATCACTTTTTATCCATTTATAGTTACACACTCACTTTTATCCATTTATAGTTACACACTATCACTTTTTATCCATTTATAGTTACACACTCACTTTTATCCATTTATAGTTACACACTATCACTTTTATCTATTTATAGTTACACACTATCACTTTTTATCCATTTATAGTTACACACTATCACTTTTATCTATTTATAGTTACACACTATCACTTTTTAACTATTTATAGTTACACACTCACTTTTATCTATTTATAGTTACACACTATCACTTTTTATCCATTTATAGTTACACATTATCATTTTTTATCCATTTATAGTTACACACTCACTTTTATCCATTTATAGTTACACACTATCACTTTTTACCACACTATCACTTTTATCTATTTATAGTTACACACTATCACTTTTTAACTATTTATAGTTACACACTCACTTTTATCCATTTATAGTTACACACTATCACTTTTATCTATTTATAGTTACACACTATCACTTTTTATCCATTTATAGTTACACGCTATCACTTTTATCCATTTATAGTTACACACTATCACTTTTTAACTATTTATAGTTACACACTATCACTTTTTAACTATTTATAGTTACACACTGTCACTTTTATCCATTTATAGTTACACACTGTCACTTTTATCCATTTATAGTTACACACTCACTTTTTATCCATTTATAGTTACACGCTATCACTTTTATCCATTTATAGTTACACACTATCACTTTTTAACTATTTATAGTTACACACTATCACTTTTTAACTATTTATAGTTACACACTGTCACTTTTTTTCCATTTATAGTTACACACTATCACTTTTTAACTATTTATAGTTACACACTATCACTTTTTAACTATTTATAGTTACACACTGTCACTTTTATCCATTTATAGTTACACACTGTCACTTTTTATCCATTTATAGTTACACAGTCACTTTTTAACTATTTATAGTTACACACTCACTTTTATCCATTTATAGTTACACACTCACTTTTTAACTATTTATAGTTACACACCATCACTTTTTAACTATTTATAGTTACACACTATCACTTTTATCTATTTATAGTTACACACTGTCACTTTTATCTATTTATAGTTACACACTGTCACTTTTATCCATTTATAGTTACACACTATCACTTTTTAACTATTTATAGTTACACACTGTCACTTTTATCCATTTATAGTTACACACTATCACTTTTATCCATTTATAGTTACACACTCACTTTTTAACTATTTATAGTTACACACTCACTTTTTAACTATTTATAGTTACACACTATCACTTTTATCTATTTATAGTTACACACTATCACTTTTTATCCATTTATAGTTACACACTGTCATTTTTATCCATTTATAGTTACACACTGTCACTTTTAGCCATTTATAGTTACACACTATAACTTTTTATCCATTTATAGCTACACACTACACACTTTTATCCATTTTTACTTAAAATTAATGTTATGGAAACAAGTTAACTGCTTCATTGATGTTGTTTCCTCACCAGCATTTCTGTTCTCCTCTCTGGAAGTTAAAAAGATTTTTAAACACCACAGATGTTTTTTAAATACACAGATGTGGATTTTTTTTTAATCCGCCATGACTGACACGAAGCACCGACACTGGAGACTCCTTCCACAAACGTTACATAAAGACCTTTTTAGAGAAAGCATCAACAATTACGCACACGTTTGTTTTCCTTTTGAGTAGAATGGCTGCGTATAATAATAGAAACAATAACGTGTCAGAGCCGCTGTAATAGAAAATAAATCAACACGTTTTCAGTAATCGGATCCAGCACTGTGGTGTAAATATAACCAGTTTACACGTAGCTTAGGAGCTGGCTCAGGGCCAAACGTGAGCGTGATGTGGCAAAAACGATTTCCTAAGCTTGTGCCTGATCAATAGATATTTGAATTGGTATTAAATTTACACTAGGAAGATCGGCTGGTGCTAATAAGGAGCATTGTTCAGGTGTGAATGTGGTTAGTTAAAGCCTTCATCCTTAATCTGTGTGTGAGTGTGTCTGTCTGTGTGTGTGTGTGTGTGTGTGTGTATCCCTTCCCCGACACCCCCAGATCTGCCCAGGCACTGCATGAAGCCAAAGTGCATGCAGCTGGAGGGCTTTGTCTCTCTGTCCCTCCTCCACAACTCCATCTGAAAGGTCCTCGCAGTCAAATGAAAAGGAGACGAAGAGAAAAAAAATTCTTCAAGTCACATAATAGCATGCTAATGTGATTGTCAGGAAATAAAACTTGAGTATCGGAAATTGCGCCAAAAGCTCCGCCATAAATCGGCCCCCAAAAAAGGAAAGATGCTCCTCGTTTTATGAATAGCAATAAAAAACCTCGATAATTTGCAATAAAAGGGGATAGCGAGTATGTAAAGCGCATAAGGGTTGACACGACGTGAGCGGAGTCAGGTTTTTTTGGATTTACACAGTGATACGGATATCACAGAGAGAAATCAGCGCTATTCACACACTTCACACATCACTGTTCTGGAGCCAGTGAAGAAAATAAAAGAGGATGTCTCGTTACGTAAACGAGGTGCGTTTCGCTCTCAAAAAGTCGGGACTATGCTATTTATTTTAAACGATTTTGATAAAGTTGTAATTATTCTGTTAAACACGTTTAGAACTACACTGTGTTTTTCATAATAGAAAACATATTAATATTAATAATGCTAGCTCGGTCATATAAAATAAGCGCTAGTAAATATTGAGATATTGAATATATTAACTGATTTTGCACTGTAAATGTAAATCAAGTTATGAAAATATATTAAATATACTATATAATTATTCTATCAGTGAAGTACAGTGGAATATTGAAGTGTAGCAGAATAACGAAGTACATCACAAGCACAAACATAATATTTTAAATATAGCATAATGGTGTAATATAGCTAAAAGTGTAGTGAATAGTGCAGTATGCTGTAAGTATAATACAATAGTGATGTTATAAATATCAGATAATTGTGAGGTTATATTAGTGTACATTAGTACAGTGTAACAGTGAAGTATATCATAAGTTCAGTGTCATCGTAAAGTATGTTATAAGAATATTGTTATAGTGAAGTATGTCATTAATACAGTGTAAAATAGTAAGATACATTGCAACTATAGTGTAATAGTCAACTATGCTGTATGTGCAATGTAATGGCTTTTATTAAAAGTGCACTGTGATAGTGAAGAATAGTGTAAGTATAGTGTAATACTGATGTTTAGTGTAAGTATAGTGTAATAGTGAAGTATGGTAAAGTATAAAGTGATAGTGATGTGTAGTGTAAGAGTAAACTAAAGTGTATTTATAGTGTAATAGTGAAGTATAGTATAGTGTAATAGTGAAGTATAGTATAGTGTAATAGTGAAGTATAGTATAGTGTAATAGTGAAGTATAGTATAGTGTAATAGTGAAGTACAGTGAAGTATAGTGTAATAGTGAAGTATAGTGTAATATTGATGTTTAGTGTAAGTATAGTGTAATAGTGAAGTATAGTATAGTATAGTGTAACAGTGAAGTATGGTAAAGTATAGTGTAATAGTGAAGTATAGTATAGTGTAATAGTGAAGTATAGTGTAATATTGATGTTTAGTGTAAGTATAGTGTAATAGTGAAGTATAGTAAAGTATATTGTAAAAGTGAAGTATAGTATAGTATAGTGTAACAGTGAAGTATGGTAAAGTATAATGTGATAGTGATGTGTAGTGTAAGAGTAAACTAAAGTGTATTTATAGTGTAATAGTGAAGTATAGTATAGTGTAATAGTGAAGTACAGTAAAGTATAGTGTAATAGTGAAGTATAGTATAGTGTAATAGTGAAGTATAGTGTAATATTGATGTTTAGTGTAAGTATAGTGTAATAGTGAAGTATAGTATAGTATATTGTAAAAGTGAAGTATAGTATAGTGTAACAGTGAAGTATGGTAAAGTATAGTGTAATAGTGAAGTATAGTATAGTGTAATAGTGAAGTATAGTGTAATATTGATGTTTAGTGTAAGTATAGTGTAATAGTGAAGTATAGTATAGTATATTGTAAAAGTGAAGTATAGTATAGTAAAGTATAGTGTAATAGTGAAGTATAGTATAATATAGTGTAATAGTGAAGTATGGTAAAGTATAGTGTAAGAGTGAAGTATAGTAAAGTATAGTGTAATAGTGAAGTATAGTATAATATAGTGTAATAGTGAAGTATAGTATAGTGTAATAGTGAAGTATGGTAAAGTATAGTGTAAGAGTGAAGTATAGTATAATATAGTGTAATAGTGAAGTATAGTATAGTGTAATAGTGAAGTATGGTAAAGTATAGTGTAATATTGAAGTATAATGTAATATTGATGTTTAGTGTAAGTATAGTGTAATAGTGAAGTATAGTATAGTATATTGTAAAAGTGAAGTATAGTATAGTATAGTGTAACAGTGAAGTATAGTAAAGTATAGTGTAATAGTGAAGTATAGTATAGTGTAATAGTGAAGTATAGTGTAATATTGATGTTTAGTGTAAGTATAGTGTAATAGTGAAGTATAGTATAGTATATTGTAAAAGTGAAGTATAGTATAGTATAGTATAGTATAGTGTAACAGTGAAGTATAGTATAGTATAGTGTAACAGTGAAGTATAGTAAAGTATAGTGTAATAGTGAAGTATAGTATAATATAGTGTAATAGTGAAGTATAGTATAGTGTAACAGTGAAGTATGGTAAAGTATAGTGTAAGAGTGAAGTATAGTATAGTGTAATAGTGAAGTATAGTGTAATATTGATGTTTAGTGTAAGTATAGTGTAATGGGGCATTGTTGGCTCAGTGGTAGGTTACTCGCCTATCATACGGAAGGCCCGGGTTCGATTCCAGCCAATGCCTCAACCCCAGCCACTGGATGCAGTGCCGGTCCCAAGCCCGGAAAAATGGGAGGGTTGCGTCAGGAAGGGCGTCCGGTGTAAAACATTTGCCAAGTTGTTGTGCGGACCAGTTGGTCCGCTGTGGCGACCCCGAACAGGGAGCAGCCGAAAGCAACTTTAGTGTAAGTATAGTGTAATAGTGAAGTATAGTATAGTATATTGTAAAAGTGAAGTATAGTATAGTATAGTATAGTGTAACAGTGAAGTATGGTAAAGTATAGTGTAATAGTGAAGTATAGTATAATATAGTGTAATAGTGAAGTACAGTATAGTGTAATAGTGAAGTATAGTGTAATATTGATGTTTAGTGTAAGTATAGTGTAATAGTGAAGTATAGTATAGTATATTGTAAAAGTGAAGTATAGTATAGTATAGTATAGTGTAACAGTGAAGTATGGTAAAGTATAGTGTAATAGTGAAGTATAGTAAAGTATATTGTAAAAGTGAAGTATAGTATAGTATAGTATAGTGTAACAGTGAAGTATAGTAAAGTATAGTGTAATAGTGAAGTATAGTATAATATAGTGTAATAGTGAAGTATAGTATAGTGTAATAGTGAAGTATGGTATAGTGTAAGAGTGAAGTATAGTATAATATAGTGTAATAGTGAAGTATAGTATAGTGTAATAGTGAAGTATGGTAAAGTATAATGTAATAGTGAAGTATAGTAAAGTATAGTGTAATAGTGAAGTATGGTATAGTGTAATAGTGAAGTATAGTAAAGTATAGTGTAATAGTGAAGTATAGTAAAGTATACTGTAATAATGAAGTGTAGTGTAAGTATAGTGTAAGAGTTAACTAAAGTGTAAGTATATTGTAATAATGAAGTATGGTAACGTATAGTGTAATATTAAATTATAGTGTAAGTAATAGTAATAGTGTAATAGTGAAGTATAGTGTAAGTATAGTGTAATAATGAAGTATGGTAAAGTATAGTGTAATAATGAAGTATAGTGTAATGTTAAATTATAGTGTAAGTATAGTGTAATAGTGAAGTATAGTGTAAGTATAGTGTAATTGTGATGTATGGTAAAGTGTAGTGTAATAGTAAAGTATAGTATAAGTATAGTGTAATAGTAAATGATGTAATAGTAAATAAAGTGTAAGTATAGTGTAATGTTGACGTATACTGTAAGAGTAACATATAGTGTAAGTATAGTGTAATAGTGACATATAGTGTAACAGTAAATTATAATCTAGCCATGGGGGTCACAGTCCAGTAACTTCTGTGCCGGTCCCAAGCCCGGATAAATAGAGAGGGTTGCGTCAGGAAGGGCATCCGGCATAAAACATTGGCAAATTTAACCATGCGAATCGTCAGTACTCTGAATTTCATACCGGATCGGTTGAGGCCCGGGTTAACAACGACCACCATCGGCGCCGTTGACCTACAGGGCACCGGTGAAAATTGGTCTACTGTTGGTCGAAGAAGTAGAGAAGGGAGGAGAGTGCACAGACAGAGAGAGAAGAGGAAAGGTAAGAGTGTAGGACTGAGAATAGGAACTCTGAATGTTGGTACTATGACAGGGAAAGGTAGAGAGCTGGCTGATATGATGGAGAGAAGGAAGGTAGATATACTGTGTGTACAGGAGACCAGGTGGAAGGGTAGCAAGGCTCGTAGTATAGGAGCAGGATTCAAGCTGTTTTATTATGGTGTGGATAGTAAGAGAAATGGGGTAGGTGTGGTCCTGAAGGAGGAGTTTGTGAGGAATGTTCTGGAGGTGAAGAGAGTGTCAGACAGGGTGATGAGTCTGAAGTTAGAGATTGAAGGGGTGATGTTGAATGTTGTTAGTGGTTATGCCCCACAGGTAGGTTGTGAGTTAGAGGAGAAAGAGAGATTTTGGAGTGAATTAGATGAGGTGATGGAGAGTATTCCCACGGGTGAGAGAGTGGTGATAGGAGCAGATTTTAATGGACATGTTGGTGAGGGGAACACAGGTGATGAGGAGGTGATGGGCAAGTTTGGAGTTAAGGAAAGGAACCTAGAAGGACAGATGGTAGTGGACTTTGCTAAGAGAATGGACATGGCTGTGGTTAACACTTATTTTCACAAGAGGGAGGAGCATAGAGTGACTTTCAAGAGTGGAGGTAGGAGAACATGGGTAGACTACATCCTATGTAGAAGAGGCAATCTGAAAGAGATTAGTGACTGTAAAGTGGTAGTGGGAGAGAGTGTAGCCAGACAGCATAGGATGGTGGTGTGTAGGATGACTTTGATGGTCTGTAAGAAGAAGAGGTCAAAGATAGAGATAGAGAAGAAAACCAAGTGGTGGAAGCTGAAAAAGGAGGAATGTTGTGAGGAATTTAGACAGAAGTTGAGGCAGGCTCTGGGTGGTCAGATAGTGCTGCCAGATGACTGGGAAACTACAGCAGAAGTAATCAGGGAGACAGGGAGAAAGGTGCTGGGTGTGTCATCTGGAAGGAGGAAAGAAGATAAGGAGACTTGGTGGTGGAATGAGGAAGTTCAGGATAGTGTCCAGAGGAAGAGGTTAGCCAAGAAGAAGTGGGACATGGACAGGACTGAAGAGAATAGACAGGAATACAAGGAGTTACAGCGCAGAGTGAAGAGGCAGGTGTCTAAGGCCAAGCAGAAGGCATATGACGAGTTGTACACTAGGTTAGACACTAGAGAAGGAGAGAAGGACTTGTACAGGTTAGCTAGGCAGAGGGATCGAGATGGGAAGGATGTGCAGCAAGTTAACAGTTATTAAGGATAGAGATGGAAGGGTGCTCACAGGCGAGGAGAGCGTACAGAGGAGATGGAAGGAGTACTTTGAGGAGCTGATGAATGAGGAAAATGAGAGGGAAAAAAGAGTAGAAGGGGTGAACTCTGTGGAACAGAAAGTAGATAAGATTAGAAAGGATGAAGTCAGGAAGGCTTTGAAGAGGATGAAAAGTGGAAAGGCAGTTGGTCCTGATGACATCCCGGTGGAGGTCTGGAAGTGTCTAGGAGAGGCAGCAGTGGAATTTTTAACTAGTTTGTTCAACAGGGTTTTAGAGAGTGAGAGGATGCCTGAGGAATGGAGAAGAAGTGTGTTAGTGCCGATTTTTAAGAATAAGGGTGACGTGCAGAGTTGCAGCAACTATAGGGGGATAAAGTTGATGAGCCATACAATGAAGGTATGGGAAAGAGTAGTGGAAGCTAGGTTAAGGAAGGTAGTGGAAATTTGTGAGCAGCAGTATGGCTTCATGCCCAGAAAGAGAACAACAGATGCAATTTTTGCTCTGAGAATTTTTATGGAGAAGTATAGGGATGGTCAGAGGGAGTTGCACTGTGTGTTTGTAGACTTGGAGAAAGCGTATGACAGGGTGCCAAGAGAAGAGCTGTGGTACTGTATGAGGAAGTCAGGAGTAGCAGAGAAGTATGTCAGAGTGGTGCAGGACATGTATGAGAGGAGCAGGACAGTGGTGAGGTGTGCTGTAGGTCAGACAGAGGAGTTCAAAGTGGAGATGGGACTGCATCAGGGATTGGCTCTGAGCCCCTTCCTGTTTGCTATGGTGATGGACCAGTTGTCAGAGGAGGTCACACAGGAGTCTCCTTGGACAATGATGTTTGCAGATGGCATTGTGATCTGTAGTGAGAGCAGGGAGCAGGTGGAGGAAAACCTGGAGAGGTGGAGGTTTGTGCTGGAAAGAAGAGGAATGAAAGTCAGTCGTAGACTGAGTACATGTGTGTGAATGAAAGAGAGGGAACTGGAACAGTAAGGTTACAGGGTGAAGAGGTGAAGAAGGTACAGGAGTTTAAGTACTTGGGGTCAACAGGCCAGACTAATGGAGAGTGTGGGAAAGAGGTATAGAAGTGAGTGCAGGCAGCTTGGAATGGGTGGAGAAAGGTGTTGGGAGTTCTGTGTGATAGAAAAATATCAGCGAGAATCAAGGGGAAGGTGTACAGGACAGTGGTGAGACCAGCCATGCTGTATGGTTTAGAGACAGTGTCACTGAGGAAGAGACAGGAGTCAGAGCTAGAGGTAGCAGAGCTGAAGATGTTGAGGTTCTCTTTGGGAGTTTCAAGATTGGACAGGATTAGGAACGAGTACATCAGAGGGACAGCTCATGTTGGACATTTGGGGGACAAAGTTATGGGAGGCCAGATTAAGATGGTTTGGACATGTTCAGAGGAGGGAGAGTGAGTATATTGGTAGGAGAATGTTGGACATGGAGCTGCCAGGCGGGAGGCAAAGAGGAAGGCCAAAGAGGAGGTATATGGATGGAATTAATGAGGATATGAAGCTAGTGGGTGCAAGTATTGAGGATGCAGAAGATAGGGATAGGTGGAGAGAGATGATTCGCTGTGGAAACCCCTGAAGGGAAAAGCCGAAAGAAGAAGAAGAAGAAGTGTAACAGTAAATTATATTGTAAGTATAGTGTAATAGTGAGGTATAGTAAAATATGGTATAATAGTGAAGTATAGTGTAATAGCGACATAGTGTAATAGTATATTATATTGTAAGTATAGTGTAATAGTGAAGCATGCTGTAAATATAGTGTAGTAGTGAACTATACTGTAAGTGCAATGTAATAATGGTGTTTATTAAAAGTAAAGCGTGACAGTGAAGTATAGTGAAGTATAGTGTAATAATAAAGTATACTGTAAATTCAGTGTAATAGTGAATCTAAACAAAGCTGTATTAATACTGCAGAATATCTCATGAAGACTCCTTTATTTAAAGTATAGTGCACCAGTGAAGTGTAGTATAAATCAGATTTAGTTGGCTCATTTTTAAGATTTAATTTTTAATAAATAATATTAATTCATTGTAATGGTTTTATAAATATATGTTAAATATATTTTCAAGCAAAGATATAAATAGATTTTTCTTCATTATTTATCTTTCAGAATTCAGATTATCCCATCACACTATTCCGGTGCATATAAAGTATTTTACATTTTTGCCAACATCAGACATTTATTTTTTTGCATTCATTATAAAATGCGAATGAGGGAGCGTTATCAGGTGAAGACGGTGTAATCACTGAGACTCTCCCTGTGGTGAATCCGTGTCACTGTACATCACAAAAACCTCCAGAATGCTTCTGCGGCCTCCAGCTTAGCATGCATTTCACAAGTCCTAATGTATGGCTGTAACATGACTATACAGCCATTACCGTTAAATTATGCAGCGGGAAATTCTCTCTTTATTAAAGTCATATTTCGCGGTGGCAGATGGTTCCACGCCGGGCCAGAGCGGGGAGTGTAATTAAACGCGACACCTTTGCCTGCTCCAGTTTCCTGCGCAGGTCAACGTGACGGCAGTGTGTTAGCTCAGGTGTCGTCATCTCTGTCACCGACGGCTAACATTCCTCCGTTTGTGTGCGTGTGTCACTTTTTAAAAAATATATTAGCCTAATTCATGTTGTATAAACTACCCCTGTTGTTTATATAAAGCATATTAGTGATGAAATGATAAGTATTGGGAATGGGGGGGTGGGGGGAGCATTTAAATCTCTAAATATATTACACCATTTCCCCCTTTGAATACCGAAAAGAAATTTCGGATTATTTTACACGTTTCTTGTATACCCCATGTATGCGAGATGACTTCAGAGGGCATTTTATAATTGAAATACACGTACTATGACAATAAATGGGCTATATTTATGCGGCTTTTAAAATAATTGCTTCTAATTAAAGAATGTCAAGCAGCTCCCGAGATGAAATTTCCCACCGGAGAGATGCACTTCAGAGGACGGAACTCTTTTAATAATCTGTTTTGATCTGTTAATGCTGTATTATCTACCTAAATGAAAAACAGTTGTTATATTTTTGAGTTGATTAAGCGAAAGCGTTCGAACGAGCCTATGCGACTTTTAAGTGCGGCAATAAAAGCATATTACGGCACATTAACGTGATAGTATGCACTGAATGCACACGTTTATTGCTCTTTTTATTCAGATCATTTGACTTCGAGACCCTGGAGCTAAAAATGTGAGGCTAATATTCAATGGTTGGAGTTTTGCTAAATTAGGATTACAATGTAAAATGGTGATTGCATCAGTTTTTTTAATTTTTTTATTTCTTCTTCCTTTTCAATTTGCTCTATTTTAAATTAATTACTGAGTTGACCTGCTTGACTCTGAGCTTGACAGAGATAAAATGACAGCTGAATGTTTCCTTTAGCTTCTATTATTTATATTTACCATGCAGTACTGTCCAATTACACAAACACACACTGTAGCTTATTTTCTGTTTGCACAAAGCATGAATGTGAGACACACACCTCCTAAATACGGCGAGCAGCAAACAGAGATGAGGAGAATATGGAAATGCGAGTATAACGCATGCTCAGGCAGATGATATGACACCTGATTGGCCCAGATATCACCGGATAAAATATTCATATAGTGACATAAAAAAGGGAGAATTTGGTTTCGCTATAATGAGGTTAGAGTGTTTTATCCTGCCATCACTGCCCCACTGACACACTTAACGGAAACCTCAGTGCCATGTCCCACCCAGAGTGGGTGGATGGGTGGAAGTGTGTGTGAGTAAGATACACTGCAAAGATTTGATATAGATACAGCATTTAACACACACCACAATGGTACTGAGAGCTATTCCTACAAATTGAATCTCGTATTTTTAAAAAATGCCCAGGAAGAGGGCGTGGTTAGTAACCGGCCAATGAAATCGCTATCTCACGAATAGCATTACTGCAAATATAACTAAAATGAAGTTCCTTTAAACCCCTAGTGGACTATAATAAATAAGTAAATAAATAAATAAATAGATAGATAAATAAAAAGAGTTGGAGTTATTATCACCCCAAAGTTGAGTATTTTCCCAATAACAGAAGAAGTGTTTTATACCTCTTACACCACTGGAATTGCCAAATATTATTTTTTTTATTTATATTTAAAACTCAGTGACATTTACATACATTTTATCCAAGGATAGAATAGGATTTTTTTTTTTTTTTTAAATAAGCCAAAAACCATAGCTTCCATTCATCACAAAATGACTTACACTGGGGTCTCCTTCTATAAATTTCCTTAACTTTTTCAATATCGATAAACATATATTTTGGATTTTTAAAAACAACACATTTTTTATTATTTTAGAAGTCCAAGTGATTTAGCTGATAATATAGGAATGCTAGCTAATGAAAACATGCAAATTAATTTAAAAGTTCATGTCAGAGCTGCTTCTGGCCAATCAGAATCAAGGATTTAACAGTGCTGTGGTGTATACTGTAATAAACTGTAATAAAGATACACAACAAGCGGCCATCTTGGACACGCAAAGTGTTACTTTCTTAGCTAAGCGCAAATCTGTGCAGCATTACCATTCAGACATATATCTCCATCGTACCGTCCGTGCGTTTTTATATTTGTTTAAGTTTTAAGCCTTCATAAAGGAATGGAGCAAAGTGCAAAGGGACAGCTACCAACTGTATGTTTGGCGGGTGTAGCATGTTTGGCTGTCCCCTTGTTTGCCAGCACTTACAAGACAAGGCCGCTTGGCGCCATCCATGTACGTGTGCCTCTGCCCAGGAAGTCAGGAATACAGTGCGTTCTTTTGGAAAGGTGTGCTGACTGAAATAACTGTGGGCATTTCTGCCACACCTCAGCTGGCACGGTTTAGCACTGCTACTTCTACAGACAAAAACAAGAAAGAAATTCTCGGAGGCTCGTTCTAGATCTGTCTTACACACACACACACACACACACACACACACACACACACACACAAACACACTAACAGGCATCTCAGGAAGCCAACGATCCAGCGCCAGTGCCAGGGATTGGTGCGGATGCCAGACTGCCCCCTGCTGTAATAATCTGGAAGAATTACACGGAGAAGAGGGGGAGAGAATGAGTGAGCGAATAGAAGACCAAAGAGGAGGAGGGTGGAGGGTGGAGGGTGGAGGGAGGAAGATTTTTTAAAGGGATATAAAACTCTGCCTGGCAAGCGCATAAAGCTCAACATGAGTGTGTGGCTCTCTCTGGATTCTGCATCACAATGAATGACATCATGCACACAATAAAAAGACCTGGCGATGGCTGAATTAGACTCTTTTGTGAGGACAGACCTTGGCACATTTCACCTTAATGAGTGGCTTCCAGCTCTGCGTCACTCAATAGTCCCAACCAAACACCCTAAACCCTCCCCCACCCCCCTTTCAATTTTCCTCCGTTTTTTCTTAATGGATTATTGCTTTTCTGATTTGCTTGAATCTGCTGGCTCTTGCCCCAAGCTTTCCGTGTTACCAGCTTGGCCTTGGTCAGCCGCAGAAAGCGTGTGAGACCAAAAATGTGTTCCAAATGTACCACAGGGGGGAAAAGGAGAATGCAGGGGGAAAAAAAACGAGAATAAAATAAAAACCACAATGGCTTTGCTGCTTTGTTGTATTGGAGTAATTAAATTCATTTTTTCCTCTCCGCTATTTTTTTCTGTAAAACCAACAGTCATAAAATTTGGCCACATAATGTGTGCCTGGTGGACACAACTGCAGCCAAAATGCACCCAGAGGAAGCTTCGCAGCCGACATCCAAACCGACTTGTAACAGAATGTTTCAGCATGAGCGCATGGCCTTGCTAACAGGGATACCCGCGACATGCTATGCATATAGATTCGAAAGCGTGTCGTCGTACTTTGAGAACCGTTATTTGATTCGTCTTTAGGTTAGACCGGTCGGGACTTGACGCATAACCGAAAATGACGCCTCTTATAGTAACTCACCGGAATATTTGGACATTAATTGCTATTTAATTGCAAGCGGGAAGACATGAAGGACGCGATGGTCTGAAATGTGATGGTTTTCCGACGTAATACCAGGTGAGAGCCTGAAAACCGGCTCTTTTATTCTGGCACTGAGTGTTTGGTCCGACACAAATCTTGGCACAGGAGCTTTATTTATAAGGGCCATTAGAGGCTGCTGTATGAGAGAGCAAGTGTGAGAGCATGGCAGGGGCAGGTGCAGAGAAAACACACTCCCGCCCAGGCCATTTCCACCTGACACTTATTTCTTCATCTGACAGTAATTTCAACCCTCCCAGTTAATGAACAATGGAATAAATGGGCTTAAATTTGGGAGGCAGAAGTCAGTTTAACATAACCACTGCCATCAACGCTGACATTAATTGCTCCCTAATTCTGGCAGTCGTGCCTCCGAGAGGCCAAGAGGAGAGAATAAGTGTGTGAGGAGAGAATGGATATGAGACCCTGACAAACTGGGAGAGTGACAGCAAGGGCCAGGAACTTGCAGAGAAAAGAGGAGGGCTCTCCGCCATGCCAGCTATGTAAAAGTGGGCAGAATTAGCATTGACCTCTCCATTGGCAAGGTGCCATGATTGAATAAAAAGTTAATTTTTTTGTATAAGCACCATTTAGCAACCTACCAGCATCAGGGGAGATCTCATCTGGTATTAGCAGTGACTGGTATTAAGTGATGTTCAGTGGTTAAAGTAGGCCTCGAAGGTAGTAGGACAGACTTTGAGAGCTAGAATTATAGCTGATGGCATCACAGCCATGTTGCATTTTAAAAGGAAAACATTTCAAAAAACTGCTGGGAACTTTCACAAGAATAGTTTGTTTATAAGAGGTTAGCTGAAGTTAGCTAGCAAGCTAATCCAAACAAATACAGCCGCTTCAATCAACGCTCCCCATAAAGCCATGTACTCAGGCTAAAATGCCTAACTGCTTGTGCAAAATGAGTTTTCTGAAACGACAGACCCAGTGACCAAAGTTTCTCTTCCTGCCAAATATTTAATTGTGGCTTCAAAATTATGGCAAGAACATCACATTTTACAAAATGGTTTTAAGATGTTCGACAGCACTCTCTTAGAAAAGAGGGTTTCTTGTTGATTCTTGGAGTAGAACGTCCTAAAACGGTTGCAAAAATCTTCTTCATGCTTTTGTGTGGAATATTTAAGGGCTCCCAGAGTGACAAACCAAAGAAGAGGTCTGGGTTCAACCTTAATAAAGCCTGAATGTGTATCTTAAAATCAACATAGTTGTTCAAAACCACTTCCTTGCTTTACTTTGTTTCTTTTTTACCAAACAATTTTGTTCATTAGCTTAGTGATGAGTAAGTAACCAAATCTTTTGAGAAAAGCATTTTGAAACAAATGTGGTCTGATTCCCTGGTTTGCCAACCAAAGGGCTGGAGGCCCAAACTCATCCTCATGTACAGACATCAACTTTCTGCCTAATTAATGAAGTGGTCATGTCCAGCAGAAAGGGCAGCCATATGTCATTACACATGGCCCACTTTAGGCCACTTCTCTCCTTTCACCATGCTCATTCCCTGGGTACATCTCTGTCAAGTCCAGCCATTTGCAGCTTCTTTACAAAGCCATTAAATATGGCCTCTACCCAGGCTGGATCTCCAGAGATGGTCCTTGAATGAAGCCAGGAACTCTGATAAGAGGAAGATTCGTCCCTATCCAGAGCCTTGGATAATATTGCTGCCCTTTAATGGCTGCTCAGAGGGCATGCTTGAGTCAAGGGCAATTTTGCAGATGAGACAGTGTTATGAATACTTTAACATAAAGTACAGTATATTTTAGTCTTTCTATCCCCCTCCCCATGCATTCTGAGTTCCATGTGGCAGGGCAATTATGCATAATTACACTGAGGGGTTGGTGCACAAGGGCTGGGAAATACTGAGATGCTGAGCATGCCTCCTTCCATCCTCACCATTTTAAGCTCTTAGATCAGAGCAGTGGTCCGCCGGTAGGATGTAGCATTCATTGTCGTGACAGCAGGGTTGGAGAAGTTCAAGGTGCTCACAGAGCAAAGGGTTCACGTTGGCCCAGAAGCCTCCAATCTGGTGATCCGGTGGCTCTTTGACCCGATCATCTGGTTCTGGCTGTCCAAGCGTGTTCACGCTCTGTTTCCTGATACGCTAAGACAAAGGGGCCAAGATACGGATCTGACTGCTAGTGCGTGCCGAGCAAACACAAGCGATTCCCAGCCCCCTGAGCTCTGACAACTTCCGCCCGTGATCCATGCGAAGGTGCCCTGTCAACATTCACAAACATGCCTACTGCAAAAACAAGATAGTCCATACTCTAAATCCTGCTCTGCTTTAAAATGAAAATGCAGTCAAATCTCCTTATTCTCCTCTTCACACACTCTGAAGTGCACCTCAGTCTTCCCTCAACCCAGTGGATGAAAAGCATGTTGTTTGTGTCTGCACATTTCATATGCAGATTGCGTAGTGCAGCAGGGCCATATTAAAGGGCTAAGCATTTGCTTTTTTGCATAGTTTTTAGGACCCTAGCCTCGAGCCAAGCCTGGCGCTTGGTGCCCATGCAGGACAAACAGTACAGCTTCAAGGTGGCACAGTGCAGCCTGAATCAGCGCTCACCTCACGCCCCACCAGTCCCGAGGGCATCTACGCCAAGTCCGCCTTTATTTCCACCACTGCCACAGGAGCAAAAAAAGAAAGAAAGAAAGGAAAAAAGGCACCGATGCCGATGCAGGGATTTGAATAATTCTGCATCATAGGCACACAACAACAGAGGCAGGGAGGAGGGGGTGGAAAAAACTATGGGAGCTCAAATTTCGCGAGGCATCTCTTCTTTGCTATGCTGAGGCTTAGCATGAAAGCGGCAGGCCACGTTTCAGGTGCAGCGGAGAAAAGCTGATAAAAGCAGGCGTGGGATTACACTCCATGACCAAAGACATTCATCTCTCCCATTTTCTTCATTTCTTCTTTTTTTTCCAAATGGCATCCTTTAGCTTTCTTCTGTCAGCTCATCAGGGCAGAGCCACTCAAGCAGAATGCCTCGCCTTTGCTTGTATAATTAGCTGGACAACTCTTTCACCTTGCTGCACAGATAGCAGAGTGTATGTCTCCTGTCCCCTGAGGCATGTTAACCCTCCCTCCTCCCCCTCCACCCCGTCTCTTCCCTTCTCTGTCGCAACACAAAGAGCACAAACCTCGTCCAGATCTCTATACACTCAAACACTTAGACACCCCCACCCCACCCGCAAACACAGCCATTCAGTAAGACATATCTCACACCTGTCTGACCAGCACATACCCCTGAAAAACAGTGACACCTTTTAACAACTCAATTAAGAAGTCTTAGCTTGGCAGGTAGCATCACGGTGGTTCAGAGGCAGTTCAGAGGCAATTCAGAGGAATTATGTTAATGCAGGGATGTTAATGCTGGATGGGCTGCACTCCTCAGCAGGTGCAGTGCACTGACGAACCCCCAACCCTGCTGCCAGTCACGCTGTAATGGACCCTGGTTGCCCAGCAAGTAGTTCCACTTGCTTCACAGACAGAATAGCTGGTGCAAGTACAAGTTTACCCAGTCCATGCTAATGTTCTCTTACTTGTAACCTCATTATCTATTTGAATATTATGCTTACCATAGTTGTTGTATTGTTTCCTGAACCTTTGGCAATTGCCGTTGCTCATCAGCACCTGACAGTGTCAAAGGTTATCCTGTTCTATGGGGCTATCCATCACCTATGAACCTTATTGATGGGCCAAATGGGCAAATTGGTGTTGCCAGGGTTCTGATCAATAGACCAGATCCTTACCTATGGAACCACAATCAACCATTTCAGGAAGGCCTTTCTTTTGGTCGAAAAAGTTTAACTGATGGAAATTGATATGAGGAAGAGGAAGACAATGCCACTACTTTTTTTTCCAGCATATAGTATGGTTGGCATACATGCCTTCCACCTTTGTCTACCTTAATGTTCTTTAGGAATGACTTCATTAAGTGTTTAGAATCAAATTAGAAAAGCTATTCTGAATTTATTTCTGTTAAATAAAAAGCTATGTGTTTAATATTCTCTTCTTTCCGGCAGCATAGCGATAGTTAGCGTCTGGAAGAAATGCTGTGTTTAGGACTTGAAGGACATACTCAAATGAGGAGAGGCCTCTGATTATGACGATGGATCGTGCATCTTCTTTCTCTTTTGATCTCTCGCTCTCTCTTATTGGCATGTTTCCATACAAACACTGGTAAAGGTCAGGTCATCTGCCAAGCCATTGCATTACAGACCACACTGACTTTTTTCCTCCCCAGATCGGTCTCACAGAGCTTTATTTCCAAACAGAATATATAGTCTGTGTACATTGTATATAGATAGGTAAGGAATAAAACCCAAAGGGGTGCACAGAGATAGGTGCCATTATAGTTATATCAGATCTGAGAATTCAACAGGATTGTGTTTTCAACTGCAATATATGATGTTTTGCTTAATGTATCTGTAATGGTATCAGTTTCTACCCACAATACATTGTGATAACAGGGACTAGATAACAGAGAACCAAGCGTGAATTTGGAGCATGGTGTTTGAATTCTTTTCACAGGGAAAAAAGGCAAAAATAAGAGGCCAAGAATGACACATTCACTTCGCAGAGAGGCTACAACCTACCCTGTAGATAAGCCTCTGTCATGTTTTTTACTCTAGTGTCCCAATCATCCATGAAATTCTACACAGAGCACCTGAGCGACTTTATGACTTCAACTCGTCAATACTGGGATAAAGAGTCAGAGTGAGCGTTCATTAATTCCAGAGTAACCTACTCCTCGGGTTTGCTAATGCCAAGCTCTATTGATGTTTCTTTTCCCAGAGAGGAAGCCATGTTAACCCCTCAACCCCACCCTCACCTCTTCCAACAGCCAGAGAAAAGGCCTGCGATCCTTTGTCAAGCCTGCATCAAACAAGAAACATGTATAGGGGTGTTTTAATGGGGGCATCATTGTGGTCAGGGTGAGAGCAAGGGAATGCTAGGATGGTTGTCTGGCTAGGCATTTGTGCCCAGGGAGACTCTCCTCTCTGAGCACAGCTTGAGGCTGAGCCACCGTGTATGGGCCCTGACCTCTGTGGTCATACTCTGGGTGCAAATTCAAAAGCTTGACATCTGTTGCCTGGCTTTTTGATCAAGCATAGAAAGAAAGGCTTAGGCTGCTTGTCAGCTAAACACTGGTTCGTGGGTGAAATAATACCCCAGCAAGCCACCTAGACCACAATTTAGCCTTTTTTTTTGTTTTTGTGCCTCGGCCTGTGCGCCTATAAAGACTGATTAACCAAATCGGGAAAAGTAGGATGGGTATAGTTGTTTTGCGGATTTCATCCTCTTGTGGGAAAGAGCCAGATGAGTGGAAGCTTTTTTGTTATGCAGGATAAAAGTCTTTATCCAGCTTATACAAAGTGGACCTCGGTCATTAGCACTGGTCTTATCACCAGAAGCTACATGGAAGGTGTTTAACCCTCTGAAAGCTAAGCTCAGCAAACATTCTTGCCTTTAATGAATGTTTTTAAGGTTATGTGGATTCATATTTGACAGGCATAGACCACAGAGGGTTAATAGTGTGCAGTTCTGCTTTAAACAAAAGAGTTGCTTTGAATATGCTTTGTTTCACACATTTTAATTTCAAACATACGAGGCCATTGACTTGATAGATGAAAATAAGGTTCAGATAAAAAAATTCTCATAAAAAGAATAAGTTTTGCAACTTTTCCTCCCAAAATGAGAGGCTTAGCCTGTTTTAGGGAGCGATAGACTTACATTTTGGCATTCACAAGCTCCTGTTTTGAGACGCAAAGCCATGTAATGGTTTCCTGACGCAGTTGGCATGGTGACAAGCGACAGAAAGCAGCGAGTTAAAGCTGGCGACTGAATTTCCCCGAAACGTGCTGTAATCTTTGGCCAATCTACGTATTAACACCCAACTTCTGCCTTGCTCTTTCTTCATTCCCGAGCCTCGGTCCACTCCCCCAGCCTCCGCACAAAGGGCTTTTCTAACAGGATAAAGGGTGTGAAAACATGCCCCTGGATTCACTCTGCACTATAGCTTTTATATTGCCCATCGCTTGGCATTTGTCTTTTTAATTTAAAAAAGAAAATATCATGTAGTCCCCGTCGCCTGCTGGGGATGTGGTGTGTCGGGTCCGTGATGCGGATGATGAAAATAGAGACGGGAAAGATTTAGAGAGGTAACCTGGCATGATTAAAAGACCATATTGAAATGACATGGGTGATAGGAACATGTTCTACCTCTTAGAGTCAAAGGGCCATGTTTTTAGTATCAGGTATTGAGCGATAATCTTGGCTGTTTCTTTCTTCATAATAAACGCTAAATTAAAGCCTTAATAGTGACATTCTGCCTTTGCAGCGCTGTAGTGAACATCTTTTTTTGGCAGTTCAACTTGATTGAGCTTATAACTGTTATAGTAGTTGGGAAGATGCCAATCCTTACCATGCTTTAGCTTTCCGCACATAATGACACGGCGTTTAGTTATGAATTAAATCCATCTTTTTATATTTTTATCTATATATTATTTATGAGTCCTTTTCCATTACCTTGAATAGTCTTATATTTTTTATGTGCATTCACAATTTGAATATATTAATCTTTATGGATTATTTCTTCATTCATTCTTTAGTAAGCTCTTCATCTTGCCCATGGGGGATCTGAAAAATTCTGGCTCCATGAACATTAGAACAGCTTTAGTCTGTCTTGGTGTTGGTCCTGCAGAGATGGAGAACCGTCCTTACAAAAGATATTCCCTCGGTTGTTGGTTAAGATTTGGTGAGTGTGAAGGTCATGGCGTGTAATTTACATCTAACTATTTAGTGAATCCTTATGCTCTGTATATGGGGGCGGAGTCATCCTAGAATAGACCACAAACATCAGGCTAGAAGTATCTCATCACAGGATAAGGGTGATCAAGTCTCAAGAACTTTTGACTGATTTGCAGTGACTCTACCCTCTAAAGGGCCAAGTCGAGGCAAATCCCGAGGACAAAAATAAATGACTCCATAGCACAACAAAGCGACTGGTTTTTCATTTGTTTTGGCATACACCTGGACAGAACTTACTCATAGTAATTAGCTAAAAGCATCCAAAGAACATGAATTGGAAAGGTCCAGCATTTCAGGAATAAAGGTTCAGCTCAGTGGAAACATGGGACCGTTTCTAAAAATGCTCCTGGTAACTGGAAAATGGGTACCAAAGTGCCACAGTTTGCCCCTTGGCAAACTCTCAGTCGCTCACTTTAAATTCTTTTTTCTCTAGAAGTATCTTCCAACCATAAAAATGCAACTGACAATCCTACAAGACTTCTTCCTGAACAATTCACCCGGAAATGAAGTTGTCGATTTCCTAGCAAGCCGAGTAGCGGGTCACGCTGACGGCATTCCTCAACACGACTCTGACACTTTGGGTCAGGAGTACAAGCAGAGCTCGGATCTCAAAACACAACCTCCGGTTTCAACCCCGGAGCTGTAGAACAGCGGGGAGCATCACAGGTAAACAGCAGTCCATATCTGAATAATATATTTATACATTCAGGTTGGAGGGAAAAACAGCTCTCCGGCACTCCTCAGTCTGTCCTGTGCTGCAGCTCTTTTCAGTCAGTGACAGCTCACCGGGAGCCGGTGGAGTGCAAGGTGAGCAGCTTATCACCGCAGTCTGCCCATGTCTGCTTCACACACGGAGAACATCCTGCAAGAGACTGAAACAAGGTTGCTGCACTGGGGTAATACAATATCCCGAGGTTTAAGCATCAGTATTAAATCCATTACTTTAAAAAAAAAAAAAAAATGGAGAGTGAGGACTGAGTCAGTGTGAATCAATGCCATCAATGTTTTTATGACCAAACCCTGATTTCCAAATTTTTTCAAGCACCAGAACTAATTTGCACCAACAGAAGGGGAATATTTCTCCAATTAAAACTTTAATTTCTAAATCATTTCCAGTTTTTTTCCCCATCTTAATAGGCGATTTGTTTGGACTGATAATCCCAATTAAGTTTATTTCATGTCCAGGTTATAATATTACAAACACCAAACCAAAATCCAAACTGGGTGTGCTGGGGAACACTTATTCAAGACACGTGAGAACAAGGTCGAGACAAAAGCAGTCAATCTCCAGAACACTCGAGGTCACTCTTTTGCCAGTCATCTATGTAAATATAGCATTTTTCTACAGTATTTTCTTCTTCTTCTTTGAGAAAAGGGCACTTCTCATCTTTGGCATCAATTTGAATGTCACCGGTTTCTCAGGATTGACAAAATAATATGCACTCTTCTTTTCGCTGAGACAAAAAAAAAACAGGGGACGTTGCACGTCGGGCACGTTTTTTTTCTCCTGGGTTTTTTTTTTTGCTTCTTTTTAATCAGTGGAGGACGAGTGACATGTCCAATCATAACAAAACATCAGCTGTTAAATGGGCCTTTGCAATCACTGTCAAAGCCAACCATTAGGAAGCCCGGCATCCACGGACATCAATCAGCTTTTATAAAGTTATTTATTCATCATTTAATTATATAACTCAGCGTTTTATCTATTTATTTATTCTAATCAGTCGAGTTCTGCACTTTGTGTATGTCCTTGCCCAATCAAACAATGCCGACACGAGAAACTGCTTGTTTGCACGTCTTTATGTTTATAAAGAGATTATTTTGTCTAGTCTTTAACAGTGTTATTTGTGTTTCTTCTATACATCTGAGGTTTTATGCTGTTAAATCAAGACCTTGCTCCCTTAATTGCACGTAAGCAAACAGATTTTCTCTTCCTCCCAACAAGTAAGATATACTGGCGGATTTAACACCAAAATATCTCCTTTCTAATTTCTTGTTGCAGTGGAAAAGCCTCTTAATCAAGACTAGTAACGCCAACATGTGAATTATATGCAAAGAACAACTGTAGCTCGATTGAATTATTTCCTCAAATTAAGCGCATTAGCTGTGAAATTATTTGCTTTCATTTATGAAGCCGTGGAATCCGATTTTAATGTCGCATACCCCGGAATCAAGATTCGCTGCTGATCCGCTGGAACGGAAAGCAGTGGGTCACCTAAATAAACGCAAAAACCGTAAAAATCCATCGTAAACAACCGGCTCCCTTGGAAAAGCGTCAAATCTCAATCCTTCGGAGCAAAAATGGAAGAAAATATTTTTGCATAGTTCTAACCCAGATGCTAAAGAATATCTACAAACTGATTTTTTAAACATTTAATTCTCAGAGAAAATCTAAAGATAAAAATACAAAAAATTAAAAAAAATTAAAAAAATTTGAAATGCAAAGCAAAAATGAGAATGGCTACAAATCATGGGAAAAAACTCCTTTATTTAACCAAAAAAAACCCTATCTTCATTCATCTGAATATAAAAGCATTTTTTGAGCAGTCCTGACGTTCCCTGGAGCTTTGATAAATTCCCGAGACTGTAACAGCTGAGTAAATTGCTCGTGATGGGTTATACTGTTTCAGGAAATCAGCAAGATTAGATCTCGAGACACTGTGGTCATTGTGGTCAATGTGGAAATAAAAATCCAGCCATTGTATCTTCAACTAGATTGGAGTCTTTTGTTAGAAAGACCTTAAAGTTTTTTAATTTTGTTTATTTTTAAGTGATGTTAGAACCCTACTTTTTAGGAACATAGTGGATGTGACCAGAACCAGAAAAAAAGACACCACTAGTTCAAAATCCTTCCTCCGCTAAGCTGAGCAATTAGCATGTTAAAAGTATTCATTCAGCTCCCAATTCAGTTGAATTGTCACCATTCAGTCTCATCACACGTTAAATCCAGAGCTGATGGACTTCCAGGGTGCTCAGGTTAGTGAGACCTCGCAGCAGCTCTTGTACATTTGGATGAATTACTAACCAGCAGAGTGGAATAAATGTAGGAGCTTCCTCTCATTCTTCTTATTCCTCCTCAGCAGACAGAATGCCAATTAATCATGGCGAGGTCACCGTCCCTCATCTTCACCAAGTGTCATGTGACTCCTCGGTGCGACGCTCCGGCACAAAAGGAGCTATTAAGCAAATCATAGCCGGGCCTGTTAGCGTCAGCGTCACTTCCAGCCTGTCCTCGTCTCGCTCGCTCTGACCTCTACTCACTATGCTGCTAATTCCTTGATTAAATGCTTGTAGCCGCCCTGTCGCTGCGGATAACTGGCAAGCTACGTAAAGGAAGACGGTGATATGACTCGGTGGAGAGATAGAAGACGCACCACGTGTCTGGGTGTGCAAGAATGGTGCTTGTAAATGTAGCAGGACTTCAAAGGCATTTTAACCTTCACCCTCAGGCTTTAGTTAAGATTGTGGAACAGACCACAGGAACTGACCTCAGAGGCCTCAAAGACCCCGGGGGCAAACTGAGGGCCACGTCGGAGGAGGAGGCTGTCTCATTAAGATCTCTGAAAACAAACAATAAGACCTTAAACTGTATCTTGCAACAAACATCCAAGAAAAAACCTTCCTTTCCTTTCCTTTTCTTTTCTTTTCTTTTCTTGTGCCTCCTTTCCTTAGTGACTGTGAGAGCTACATTTCATACGTCGTTTCTGCCACTGTTCCCTAAAATAATCATTTAATATTCTAGATGAAAATTTCATTAAACAAATATGACAATAGATGAAATCTCAGTAATATAAAGTAAAACTTGAACATCATGTCACGAGAGCGTCACAACCACGTCAGGAGATGTGTCAGAGAAGACGTCTCATGTCAGATATAATTGGTAATTGTCTTATTTGATGCCATGACAGCTGATGCAAATTTTTGGTCTACTACTTCGCATATGTCTTATAGCAGATGTTGGATGTAGATAATACATGCTTTATGAAAACCTTGCTTTTGATTGGCTCGATTCTGATTGGATGATGCGGTTCTATCATTTACTTCTTCTACGTATCTATCGTCTACTTATTTATTCAGACAAACTTAGAAACACAGTTCAATCATTTTCGGTCTTGTTTATTTTAATTTCAATATTTTATTTATTTATTTGTTTGTTTACTTAAACACTTACCTACTTTATTATAAAAAATACAATAAATTTAAGAGGAGAAACTTCATCATTTACATTTATTTTTATTTTAAAAATATAAGAAAATTATTTTGTAATACTTGTTTACTTTAACACTTAATTAAAAATACCTTAACAATTATTTAAAAAGTTTTATTATATTTTAATATTATATTTTTATTATATTAATGATGTAAATTTTACTAGTACTTTATTCTAATTTTTTACTTATTTGTAAAAAATGTATATTATTTTTTATCATTATTTTTTGGATCAACATAAATTGATCTATAATTTTAACGTTAATAATGTCTTATTTTTCACATTTTTAAACATCAATACACAATTACGCCAAATTCCAAACACCGTCTTATTGGCTATACATGATCTTCCAGAAATCCAGAACTATTCCTTACATCGTCGGATGTGTCTGGAAATTCCAGCAAGCTCTGTGTGATGTGTTGCATCCTGACGCACCCCTATCGGCGTTAATCATTACCCACCTAGGCCTCCTCCTTTTTTTTTCTTTTTTTTTTTTTAATAAACCAGATAATTGGCTATCATTGTCTGGCCGTCTCTGTTTGGTGAGTGGAAATGAGAATGGCAGTGACCAGATGCCTGGCTCTCGCTCTCAAAGCTCTTTAATTAGAGTGGGCCCAGCGAACCTGAGGACCATGGCACGACAAAAGCAGGGAAAAGGGCAATTAACGGCCGAGCGGTCCCCTCTCCGTCCATCTGTCGGAGCGCAGGTGAAAGGATGATGAAGGAGCTCCATCCGCACGGTCCCATATGGAGACCCTTATGGGCGAGAGACACTCTCGCTCCTCTCAATGCCGTCCCTTTAAGACCGCCTTTTATTTAGCTTCCGCTGACATCAATATCTGCCTGGGAATGCAAAGGGGCAGCTGCACAGATTGTCTGCCTACCTTGTTATGTAGTGAATGTGTAATTCAGGTCCTCCCTCGGCATGCTTTCCTTTTCTTTTTTTTTTCCTTACTCCTTTTAGGCTGGCTCTATAGAAAAGATAAATATGAGCAGCCCTGGTGGTTGGTTACATTTATTTTTGGCTCTGGAAATCCTGCTTTTTGACAGTTTATACAATATTTGTTCCATCTCAAACATTTTGGATTGAAAAAATGTTCCAGATTATTCTTATTTCTACTGCTGCTGAATTCTCAAATCTGATTGGTCAGAAGTTATTGATTAAGTTCCTATAGCACTTAGAAAAAAAGCTGTTATTTACTACAGAAATAAAACGTCTAATTCGTGGCATTGGGACGTTTTCAGTAAAGTAGATCTTTATTAATGTTATTAATATTAATGGAAGCAGTCTCCAGTGTCAGGAAATAATCAATGATGGAGTGATGTGATGAAGTGGACACTGAAATGTTTTCACCCTGAAGTTAGTTATTTTCTTGAAGTGTTTTCTCCTAATGCAGTTAGTTATTAAAGAACGGCATGAATGTGATTCTTTTATCAATTTAAAGTTCTGTAAAATCATCGAACTTCCACGAGACAACTTAGTGCCTGTTATCACTTAAGCTATAGCAGCTGTAAACAGTCCTTCACTCACCAGAGTAGCTTTCTTTTAAATAAACTTTTAATCAATTAATATATTCACCGATCAGGTATAACATTGTGAGCAGTGAGAGGTGAAGTGAATAAGACTGATGATCTCCTCATCACGGCACCTGTTAGTGGGTGGGATATATTAGGCAGCAAGTGAACATTTTGTCCTCAAAGTTGATGTGTTAGAAGCAGGAAAAATGGACAAGCGTAAGGATTTGAGTGAATTTGACGAAGGGCCAAACTGTGATGGCTAGACCACTGGATCAGAGCATCTCCAAAACTGCAGCTCTTGTGGGGTGTTCCCGGTCTGCAGTGGTCAGTATCTATCAAAAGAGGTCCAAGGAAGGAACAGTGGTGAACCAGGGACAAGGTCATGGGCGACCGAGGGTCATTGATGCACGTGGGGAGCGAAGGCTGGTCCGTGTGATCCAACAGACGAGCTACTGTTGCTCAAATTTTAACTACATGATCATTTTATAATCATAATCAATAATCTTTTTTTTTTTATCAGTTTCTTTCCAACTCATGCAAAAAAATGTCAAGATTTCAAGTCAGATTCAAATTATTCCATAACAATTTTAATGGTTAATAGCTCCCTAAAAAGGTTCCACTAGGTTCCATTAAGACATTCACCAGAAGCACAAACCTAATAAATATTTAATGTGCAAGATGGATGCAATCAAATATTTATTAATATGTTTAAGCCACAATTAATGATAGCAAACTGTACTTTTGCTACATTTTTTTTTCCTTTTACCTGGGTCCACATGGTGTACCTTTAATTAGATATTTTTTTAAGAAGTAAAGCTTTAGAGTGGTCCTAAAGGTCCAATTATATACCTTAAGAAATGTTATTTATTTATTTATTTATTTTTAAATAACAGATAAAAGTTTATTATTAGAGTGTAAGGCAGTGGGTGAGTGTAGTTTCATCTATGATCCATGCTCTAGAAGACTGATCGCTTTCCATTACAGTGCTGCACGAGTTACAGGTACAGATAGAGGTACGGTCGTTAAGTCTGCGTAATCAAGCTGGTAGCCATCCAACATGCCCTCACCTGACACGACTAGATTCCTGAATCAACCCCACTGTGCTTGTGCTTGCTTTTTCTGGCATCGTACTTGCAGAGATTATGAAAAAGTGGACCAGGAGAGCTGGGTGTCCGACTGGCTTAGCTCCAGTCTTAGCCATGATAATGACCTGGAGGAAGGTTTCACCCTTGAAGGAAGCAGCCTGTGCCTATATATCACTCTAATTGCGCTAGGCAGGTCTGGGGCCTGCGTGCAGCGGGACAGTCTGACTAAGGGAAAATGCAAGCGAGGCGAATATTAATCGACCTGGTGCTTGCTGACATGGGATGCGTTTTATTATGAAGACTAATGGTCCACTTGAGTAAACCCTCATTCCGATATCCCGGCTTGTTTGACCCTAAGCCGCTTGTTTTCAGCAGAACACTGGAGTATTGGTAGGTTACGCTGATGAAAATTTCAGCAGCAGTGTTTTTGTTTATTCTCAGAAGAACGTGCTAGCATATCGGCGAACGTGTAGTCGTGTAACGTGAGGCAGGACACAGGTGAGTAAACCTGGCATGGAATTTATTAAATTCAATCATACAGGGGATGTAGTAGCTTAGTGGCTAAGGTTGTGAGTTTGAATCCCAGGTCCACCAAGCTGCCACTGCTGGGCCCCTGAGCAAGGCCCTCAACCCTCAATTGCTCAATTGTATAAAATGAGATAAAAATGTAAGTCACTCTGGAAAAGGGCGTCTGGTAAATGTCATACTGATGTCTTTAGCGATGTTGTAGGCAACGTCATGGAAAGTCTTCTGTATTCAGAGACAAGCAAGAGACAGAATGAACCGGACGAGACAATTGACAAGACTTTGCGACAAGACAAAGGAACAAATAATTATCTGAAAAACGGAAGAGCAGAACACATTAGGATAACAAGCCAATGATAAAAGAATGAGAATTTTATGTCAAGGACAATTTTGCACCAACGTGGTTTCGCATTTTACAATTTGTAAAGAAATTTTGATGAAGAAAGAAAAGTTGTTTAGTTTATCTCTTTAGGAAGAACTCCACCCCAGAGTGCTGTAACCTATCAGAGAGCTCGCTAGCAAGCTAAAACCCTTACAAAACGTTTGTATGTTAGCTACATTGATGTATAGATCTATAATTATGGCTAGAGGTAATAGGTAACCTTCAGGGGAACTGTGTGATTTTGTTCTGCTCCATATAAAAATATCAATAATAAAAGAAAACATACTAATGAAATATTTCTGGGTTTGTTGGATGAAACATTTTCTGCCTAAAGAAATAGAAGAGCTGTGTTAAATCCCAGCACCGCTGTCTGGTCTTGTTCTCCTGGAATGTCGTCGCAAAATGGTATGCAGAGGTCTGGGAGGGAGGGAAGGGTGCGGTGGGGTTGGGGCGGTTGGAGGCGGGGGGTTGGGGAGGGGTTGGTGAGGTTGTGGCACGAACTTGCTCGAGGAGCTCTCGCTTTAATAGCCTGTACTGTATGTACAAATACCACAAAGCATTCCCAAACTGCCTTTTTTTTCGTTTTTAATCTCGCTACATGAGAATATTTCAATAAGCATTCCATCTGATGGCGATTCCAGAAAGGTCAACTTATCTCTCAGACACATATGCAAGCGATGGAGGGTAAGGAATAAAAAGAAAATTATGATAATTCAGTGTTCAAACAATGAAATGCATGAGCAAAAAAAAAAGATTTTATCACGTGGCACGACGAAGGGAAATGCTACGACTTTATCAAAAGGGGATCACAGAGATTGAAAGACACAGTTCGCTAAGCGCCCCTATACAGGTCCTGCCTATTTCCATTCCCGCTTTCAGGAAGTTTTCATTTGACACTGAAAGAAAAGATGTCTAGATAGCTTCACACCTCTAGGTCAGATCAGGTTTTTTTTTTTTTTTTTTTGCACACATAAAGAAGAACAGGGTTCCTCTTTTTGCCTACCGAAGGTGGGAGGTTGGGTTGGATCTTGAGTTTCACTCCCTCTCTGGCCCCAGGCCGGGCTGGCTGATACTGAGATGAGGTATGCAAACCATCAGAACAGGTCAGAGCAGTTCGCAAGATGAGTGTAACCCCTCGCTGTCTGCCCTCACACGCTCACATCCTGCTGCTGCGACAGAACAAAAGGGCTGGCGGTCAAGTGCAGTCTGAGCTCCTGACATGTGAGCTGGAGGTCGCTGGGGAGGAGAAGTGTGCAGGCCAAAGAATGCAGCGTCTCTGGGTGAAGAGGACAGAAGGGGGAAATCAATATTCTCATCAGATTCCCAATAAAGAAGGGAAAATTCCTCGTTCAAGCTGTTTTATTAACCGGCTTTACAGGGATTTGCGTTTGTCAATAAATAAAATAACAATCTGAGTGCCAATATTTATGCTTTTTCCATTTTATATTCTTTCCCGGACCACTGAATGTATAAATGGCTGAAAAGTCATTATTTAACAGATCAAAAGTAATAATTAGAGAACTGCTGTTGCATAAGAGGAATAAAAGCCATCAGGTCATGCACCTCGAGGTGCTAAGGAAAACCTCGGGGTGCTAACAGTCGTTGATTATTTTCCTATAAAAGCACGCCTTGAGTATTATTATTAGTAGTAGTAGTATTATCATCATCATCATCATCAGTGTTACTTTGGGTCCTGGCAGTAAAATTAACTCCAAAGAGTCACAGCTTAAACAATAATAAAAAAAAAAAAAGATTCATATAGTAAACTGAGTCATGTGAGTCAACTGAGTCATTTTGATCAGTTGATTCACAGTTTGGAGAATCTTTCGGCATTTTTGTAAAATATGATTATTGTTAAAGCAAGATTTTTGTTAAAGCAAGATACCAGAACACACACACACATACTGAGGTCAAAGGAGATTAAGTGTGTGAAGGGAGTCAAAAGAGCTACATTTGATTCATTATGATTCACTATGAAATTCCATTGCTTCAGAATCATTAACCAATCCACAGAGATTCAGAATCTCTTTCCGAATCTTTTAGTGCTCAGATACCACTTCAAATGTTCAACCAACTGCTTAACCGGCATCTCTACCCTTCAGCTAAACTCTTCTAATGTCCTGGTTTGCATTAAAAATGATCTTAGGACATCAAAATTTGCTTAATTAGGAAGGTTGAGCGGTAAATGTTGGGGCATTGTGCAGAAAGTGAATGGACTGGATTTATATATGTCTCAGGGATGGTGTGTGTGTGTGTGTGTGTTTTCCCCAGAGGGAGCGTTTATAATTACCCACACATTTGTGGGCCTTTTCAGTTTCCAGACTGAGATCCTGCTTTAAGGTTACACCACAGGTCAGGATGAATCTGTTGCGGGAATTGTGTCTGTAAGCGGATTTGCCATGAAAACGGTCTAAATGAAATTATTATGCTTTCTTTCTTTATGACCGCTGCATTAATTTGACTGTTGGAACCTGCAATCAGGCAGCGCCAGCTCCAAAGGGGGTCAATGCACGAACCTATCAACCGCTGTGAAGGTGTGACGAGCGCCAGAGAAAGCACTGACTCTATCCATAGCACAAGCTTACCCAGCCCTTTGAACGGACAGCAGGAAGCCCCTTTATGGCTCCAGTAAACACAGTCATCCACATGATTTCCGACCGGCTCTGACTGACACGAGCCAACTTACGAGATACGGAGGAGGGACGTTTCTCTTC
The DNA here is from genome assembly GCA_033459395.1 of Hemibagrus guttatus. Classification (NCBI taxonomy): domain Eukaryota; kingdom Metazoa; phylum Chordata; class Actinopteri; order Siluriformes; family Bagridae; genus Hemibagrus; species Hemibagrus guttatus. The sequence continues at coordinate 2,454,221 of JAUCMX010000008.1, read as the reverse complement.
AGAAAGCTGTGGCAGAGGCTCGAACGGTGACACGGAACAGCGGGCTGACCTAAATGACAAGCCACGGTAAAACCAGAAGCCCAGCTGAACCCGGAGTTGTTCAAGCCTGCGGCTCAGGATTCAAACTCTGCAGGCTTGTGGAGTGTGTGTGTGTGTGTATGTGTGTGTGTATGAGGGTGTGTGAGAGAGTCCGCTTGGCTCGGCGCTCTGTGTCAAGTTACAAAACACGCCTTTCATGGCCAAATTCTTTGACCAGCCTATCATCAAAAGGCCACCAAATGAGAGAGAATTGGCAGCTGAAGTTCAAGAGCTGTGATAAGTCAGCATTCGTCCAAAACACAGACACAAAGAGAGAGAGAGAGAGAGAGAGAGAGAGAGAGAGAGAGAGAGAGAGAGAGAGAGAGAGAGAGAGAGAGAGAATATTCAAACCTGCCAAAACGTAACTCGAGCTGTCTCACCTAAACCATATACACTTCTTAAGTGGGTTGTGCCTTTTTAGGAAAATAGTCAATGACACAGCGGCATGATGACCCTTACCTCTCACCCTGACTCCACATTATTCCTTGTACGCTACAATAATTTCCCAACAAATACGATTTTATTATTATTAACATAACAAACGTGTCGGAATTTTTATCCGCTTATAGTTACGTTTAACGTTGTGGATCGACAACAAAACAAAATATCGCTTACGTTCTACCAGCAAGTAACAGTCGTTACCTCACCAGTTTTTTCTCTTTTAGCATTAATAGAATAAAAGACAAACGCAGCTTGTTTTGTTGTTGTTGATAAACCGCAAAGAGTAAACTGAGAAGTTGCATTAATTCACAGCTGACACTGGAGACTCCTTCCATCTCCTTAGCACTTTTTTTTTTGTATTAAGCCGAGTGTAATATGTAAGCTGTTACTATAGAAACGTATTCCTACTCATATTAGCTAATCAACACCTTCTGACCAATCAGAATGCAGATCAATTAGAATGCATGAAACGTTTTGATAAGACAGTGGTGACCTTAAGAGGTACAAAAGCTAAAATTGTTGTAACAACCCATTAGAGACACTGAAGAAAACAGAGATCAGGACATACTAGTGTTTCATGGCCATACTAACTGTTTCAATCTGAGTGTGTGTGTGTGTGTGTGTGCAGAGAACGAACAGAGAAGGCAAAACTCTTGGTCAGGGTGCCATCAGCCCACGGCTAAAGCTCTCCGGTGTAGAAGTGGGAACGACAGAAAATTAATAGACGTCAACAATTTGTATGTATTTTCTGCAAGATGAGTTTACGCCTATCAAGGCCATCTGGTCTTAATAGAACATCAATTGATGTGAACAGGAACAGAGAACAATTTGTTTTCTCGCTGGGGGGCACACACACACACACACACACATGTGCTTTGAGCAAAAGAACAAAAAAAAATCAGTTGGCAGTGCAGCATGGTGGTTTGTCACTAGGAAGACCAGAGGCTACCTGGATCCTGTGTGTGTGTGTGCTCGGGTTGCAAATAAACACTCAACATAATTAGCTATGCAAAACAGTTGGCTAAACATTATCGATTAACGAGTTAGCTAGCTAGCATTACCTATCCTAACGAGCATTAACTAGCTGATGGCAAACACATAAGCTAATGGTATGTTTTCTTCACAAGGCGACTGGAAATGAAAATAATGTATATATGTGGCTCTCTTTTAATATATAAATAAAGGGGCGGGGCTAGCGGTGTATATTAGAAAATATGGCTACTCGTCTGCATGCATATAATCATTGAGCATTGTCACTACTCGATTCGTACCGGAAACACGATTTGTACTGCGCATGTTCGAAAACTCAACACATTATAACATTATATTATTAGTAGTATTATAAACAACAGTATTACAAATAAATAAACTTCCGTTAAATCGTTTTGTCATACTTCACACAAGAAGTAGACACATTTCCGCACATGCGCAGTACGAATCGTGTTTCCGGTACGGATCGAGTAGCGCACGCATTGTGCTGTTTATTTGAGTGAATGCTACATCGTTAGCATTATCATTAGCACTGGCATATTCAGTTATATTCCATGTAAATTTTTTATATTTCTCTTAAAAAAAAGTAGCGATGGCATGCTTTTTTATTCAAAGTGCAAGCGCTGATATAATAATTTGCTGTTGAATATTTAACGAGTAGTTGGCCGTCTTTTTATTTAATACGATACAAACGAAGCGCCAGCGGAAGTGCAAAGTGGACTACATTTCCCATGAGGGCACTTAATTATTAATAATTTACATTCTATGACGAGCCAACGGTAATTTAACAGAGTATGACCGCGATATACGAGGTAAGCGTAATAATTTTTTGCAGCTTTGTTGTTCGTTTCTGTTATGTATGTAATATTTGTTAACGTGTGCAAAAAAGTTTCAGAACTTGTGTGCTAATCCGGTTGTGTGCTAATCCTGTTTTGCTAATAAGATAAAATGCGCAGTATAAGTAGCGGATGTTTTTTTCTTTGTTAACAGCAAGAGTGTTTTTTTGTTTTGTTTTGTTTTTTTTAACTGTATAGCATTTATAAGTCTATAGGTATTACTTTTATTTTACGCGTATTTTATTTTATTTATTTTATTAACCGTTGACTAGAAAGACCCCGTTTGCGCATGCGTGAGTTACTGTACGTAGCGCGTTTAAGTCATGTCGAAAAGATCCAAGTTGAATGCACTCGAACTCTACCACAAAGTCGTAATTACGCGTGTTTCAGTGTTTTCTCAGTGTGTGTGTCTTTATTTATCTGCAAGTGTCCCAGCTGTTAAACCAAATCTGGGTAACATACGTTTTGCAGATGATATATATATATATATATATATATATATATATATATATATATATATATATATATATATATTTTTTTTTTTTTTGTTTGTTTGTTTGTTTGTTTGTTTGTTTGTTTGTTTGTTTTTTTTCCAAACTTTAATATTGTTTGTTTACAGGATGAAGCCAGCAGTGGGACGGATTGTCATGAGCATCATCCGAGATGCCAAAGCTGGCAGGTTGTGTCAAGTTGGTAAACACACACACACACACACATACACACAAACGTTTACACCATACAGCCGCGATAAAGGTTCTAACCTCACCAGTTAAACTGGTCTTGTGCACCAAGACTTCCATCCCTTCCATGTAGCTTCTCCAAGTAACAGGAAGTGTATCTGAGAACACCGCGAACCAACACACACCATTAACACACTGACGGATCGCTTAGAGCATATTTCCTCAGACTCCCAGACTACAGAGTTTTTCTGTAAATTTGAGTTTGTTGTTAAACACCAGTCCTGTATGCGCTTTTATGGCTTTTTATTTAAACCCAGGAGAAATAAACAGAGCAAAATAAAGTTTTGTGAAGTCTCTGAAGGCTTCACGGCGAGTACGTTACTCATTTCAGTGTCAGAAAAAAAACGATTTGATATTTAACATACAGTCGGAATGAACGCGCTGATGTGTGTGTGTGTAAAGACTGTACAGTTCAGATAAATACTGATCTATCTAGCTATCTATCTCTGTGTGTATGTGTGTGTGCATGTGTGAATTCTCTGTGTGTGAATTTCTATTTAAGTTTGTTTACACACTAGAGTGTGTGTGTGTGTGCACATATGTGTGTCTGTTCATATGTAAATATCCATTTAATTCAGTGTACACACTTGAGTTTTTGTTTTTGTATATATGTATGTATATACGATGTGTGTGTGTCTGTGTGTGCGTGCGCGCATCCAGGCGTCTGCTGAGGCGCTTGGCATTGTCTGAGGGTGTGTGTGTGTGTGTTGGGGGGGTGAATACCCTCAGCCAGCTGGCATCCCGGACTCTTTATACAGCCCGGCTTTTCATATTGTCTGCTCAGTTTACAAATAAACATGGCGAGGGACAGGGCCTACAGCAAACACATCACCGTCTCCCTCGTCCCTGACGTCCCCCTCATCCCTGCCGTCCCTCAGTCATCGATTTCCAAAGCTTACTTTGTACTTCTTAGTGACGTCCAAATAAAAAAAATATATAAATAAATCAGATCAACATCCGGGAAGACGGGGCGTGTTTTCTGCTGTTGAGTTCTTCATTCTGATTGGTCTGAAGGTTTATATTAATGCGCACATTACGGTACTGTGCGTTATCGTTTCTATAGTAACCGAGACCTGTACAGATTTTAATAAATGTATAAATATAACAGAGACAGACATGTTGGAAGGAGTCTCCAGTGTCAGTGCTGTGCAACAATTAGTGCATTTTCCTACATGAGACTGTTTTGTGGTTTCTCTAGAACTTATAATCTCTATAACAAGCTTTGTTTTATTGTCTTGTTTATTTAAAAAAAAAAAAAAAAAAAAGATAGACAGAACAGATGGTGGTGAGAGGGATGTGGTAGCTTAGTGATTAAGGTTGTGAGTTCGAATCCCAGGTCCACCACGCTGCCACTGCTGGGCCCCTGAGCAAAGCCCTTAACCCTCAATTGCTCAGGTAAAGTATAAAATGAGATCAACTGTAAGTCGCTCTGGATGAGGGATAAGGGCGTCTGCCAAATGCCGGAAATGTAAATGGAATAACTATATGTAACTATTAATGGATAAAAACTGTGTTGTCGTTCATTAATAAATTAATTGTAATCATTAGGAGAAATGACTATAAGAAGCTGTTATAGTAAAATTATAAACTTCTGTACATTAACAATAACTCTGTTTTATCGCACCTTGATTAATTTCCTGTTACAGCACGACACACAGCGTTTTATTTCACACTGAGCCGCCGAGTCTTCAGATTGCACTAGAGCGAGACCATTAAAGTCCAGATAGGACATGACAAAAGAGGTTTTGAGTCAAACAATTCTACTTTAACTTACTCCGTACACACACACACTAACACACATACACACAGTAACACACACAGCCTTTTTAAAAGTGAAATAATAGATAGCCGGGTGCATGCTAACCCAACGAACTACTTTGCCTTAATTACCCCGGGATGAGTGAGTGGCCCCCGAAGCAATCATCTTTGTTTGTTAAAACAGCCGTTATCTGCTCCGGCGCGGTCCATAAATAAAACATGGCCGAGATTACAATGTCATGTTACGGAGGACTCCAGACCCTGGGAACTGATCACACCAGAAGGAACAAAAACATCCCAGAGCAATGAGAATACACACAGAGAGAGAGAGAGAGAGAGAGGGGCAAGTGTGTGTGTGTGTGTTATCTGATGGAGGAGTGTGGCTCCTGTCAGCGCTGATGCCAACTGAAGTCTCTGCACATGTAAATAACCTTTTTGCGCGTATTCCAGTTCGCTCTACTGCCATTTGTTTATTTTATTACTTCGGACCGAAGGACGGAGCGACGGAGGGACGCCGGGACGGGCATGGCCTCCTGCTTCAGGCAGGAAAAAGCAATAAATAACGACCTTTCGTCTGGAATTAGAATCGCACCAAAGTGTTTCCATGGCTCGACTCTGCCGCATTTATTTATCGCAGCAGGGAGGGAGCCGTGTCATATGCCGGACATATGGATCCTGGATTGTGGCCTGGGATGCAGGGGAAGTGGGTGAGAATGCAAAAGAGGGGCTAAATCTGAACGCTTCGGAGCTGAATTTCCAGTAACTCTCACGAATGTTTTCGTTCTTTCGCTTGGGAAAACTAACCAGTGTGCATAGCTATCAATAGCTATGTTTTTTTAAATAAAAAAATATTGTCATTAATATTGCTGGTGCATATTTATTTACTACAGCACTTTATATTTAGAAGTCATTTTAATAATATATTTAGTATTATTTAGTAATATTAATGCTAACTTGCAGCTATTTTATTATTATTATTATTATTATTTTTTTTTACACAGTGTTGCTCTTAAATTAAAAAAATTGATCATTATATTGATTAGACATTTCAATTATGAGTGGATCTCCTTGTTCTAGCCACGCCCACAAAACTCCATAAAAGGCAGAGCTCCTAGAGAGCATCTCAGCCTCTGCAGCATGTCAATTACCGCGTCCTCTTCACATAGGGCGCCATTACTTTTGTCTTCTTGAGTCTTATTGGTCTTTGTTTATTGATCATAAAAATAATATCCTATAGAAGGATGTTGCGGAGAAATTCCTTTGTATCTGCGTTTTGTTTGCAAGCTAGCGGTTGAGAATCTGTATCGCGGATTGTCGTGATCAAGATGGCCGTCAGTGGTCAGATTGCGGCTTCAGACTGCAGGCCGCGATGCGCCGTAAACCGATTCACAATCACAGCGGATGAATCCAATCAGCGAGGGGTGGGGAAACAATCTAGGTCACTTTTCAAAATGACTGCCACAGGCAATAAGATTAAGGAGCGCAGCAATTCGGGGGGAAGACACAGCACTAACCCTGGCCTGAAAGCACGGCTTTGCCTCTCTTTCTCTCTCTCTCTCTCTCTCTCTCTCTCTCTCTCTCTCTCTCTCTCACACATTTTTTCATGACGAGGACATGAAAATGAGGGCATTATGTATCTTTGTATCAAAAGTAGATTGATTTCAAACAGAAAACTTTTTCTTTCCTACTCACACACACACACTCACACACACTTTCTTTTCCCATTTCCAAAGCTTAACTTCATTGTCTCAAAACCTTTTTTTTTTTTCTTTCATCTTAAGACAAAGATTTATGTAAATCTTCAGGCCCGGCGTTAATGCGTGGCGCACTGTGAGAAATAGCATCCCTAAATCGCCGTATTGTTGTTGAAAATGACAAGGCAGCCTCCTAATCCCACAATGCGATCATCCAAATGTGTCATAATGCTCTGTGTAGGCAGGCGAATCTGAATATCAAAAAGGCACCTCGCACCTCGCCGGTGCCTTCGGTTGCTCACAGATGTGTGTGTGAGTGTGTGTGTGTGTGTGTGTTTTAAAGAACAGAAAGCATTTTCACTTAAGGGGAGAAATAAGTGAATTTTGAATCACCGCTATGGTGTAATCTGAAGAAATTCTTCTCAATAACTTTTTCCGTGACATTTTTTTTTTTTTTAAAGATTACATATTAGCTTGGGTTCTCCAGTCTGCCTGGAGTTTCACACGTTCTCTCCGTTTCCTCCAGGTTCTCCGGTTTCCTCCTGCCTTACAAAACATGTCTGAATAAATGAAAACGATTAAATTTCTTTAAGATTAAGAGTTCTTATAGAAAACCTCACAATCATCAGCAAGTCTCCTATTGAACAGGAAGCTGGCGTGACCGATGCTGCTGTAATCGAGGAACTTATCAGAACTGTGGTCCTAATAATAATAATAATAATAATAAAAACAATAATAAAGACACACTTTAGTCGAATTGTTGATCACGTTAAATTACCGAGAACTATTTCTCCTCCGCTTCATATTATACGTCTTGCCAAGCGAGTCGTATCACCGCTGCGAAGTATCCTACGTGGTCCTGTCGAGACACTCGTAGCTTTTTTTTTTTCTTTTCCACATCAGCAGTCGTTTTTCACAGCTTCGGCTGGAGACGGCGCGTTCGCCGAGGCCTCAAATTGATTTGAATGTCTTTGATTAGTTTTCTTGTCATTTGTCATGCTGTCAGACGGAAACGAAGGGAAAAAGAGGAGAGAAAAAAAGGAGAGAGAGAGAGAGGGAGCTTTTTTGGAAACAGCCATGAAACAGCCATGCCAATCAATTGGACAAGGACAAGTTGGGTGAATAATAGTGGTAATAATTACAACCCAAGTCCGGGGATTCCCCTGATTCGCCATGACTCCCTCATTGAACCGTCCTCCACCGAGACTCCGTTTCTCTCCCAGAGTAATTAGGTGAGTCGTCTCGTCATCTCGCCGTCCCATCCCATCCCATCCCATCCAGCCAACCCCTCCCCTCCCCTCCACTCCACTCCAACCGGTCCTCCATCATTTTTCCCTCCCCTTGCTATCCACTTTGAGGTAGGTACTTTTATTTACTCACGCTCACTTCGAAAAAGCCTCCCAGACTCCCACCCTTCTGTCCGACGGTGAATTCCTGCACCGTCGCATTTTCAGGCCCGCCGGGGGATTTTTTTTCTTTTTTGAGCAGGAGAATAGCCACGTTGATCTGGAAGTCTTAAGAAGTGTCATACCTGTCAGCACACACTCTCTGTAAGCAACACACACAAAAAAAATGGGGCACTTGAAGTTTTCTTTTAATGAGAGGGGAGGTCTGGTACGGCATCGGGGCTCAGTATGAAATAATTCCATACCGTCTGAACGCATCGCGCGTGTGGCTTTTAATCCCGCCGCCGTTTATGTAATGAAAGTAAGCAAAAGCAGGCTAATGAGAGGCTGGGTTACATTTTAAACACACAGACACACACACAGGTTTCAGTCATACTACAGGGTCCATATGTGAATGAAGATGCAGTGTGTGTACACAAAATAGTCCACCAGTATTACACACACACACACCTCTTATCATGTGGATGGATACACAGGCCTCTTCAGTCAGATGAAATGAAATATTAACAGCCCCAGTTCACTTTTCCTCGCCTATCTCATTGCCAGTTTTGACAAACACTCCTCTTTTTGTGCGGAGATACCGACGCGGTTATTGACCTTTCATTGCACCCGGCTGATTGGCTTTCTTTTGTTGCGCTTGGAAAACATTTTAATCACAGCATTTCACGCACCTTGAAGTAAACAGACAGTGTTTGTTTGTTTGTTTGTTTGTTTGTTTTTTAAGTGAAGATAATATTTAAAGGAAAAAAAAAAGATAAGTCCATCATTTTATCGTAATCGTTTTTTATTATCATCAGGTGTAAATGTGTAGCAGCTTTCACGACTGGATGGTTAGAGTTAAGAGGCGGGGTTTGTGTATCTAATTATTTAATTTATTCGTTAAAAAAATAAATAAATAAAAAAATAAACGAGTGTAACAACAGTGTATCAGAAAGGAGTGACACGACTGCGGACACGTCACATGTTTAATCTGATAAAGAAAGTTGAACAGCACGACGAGGACTCACCTGAACTCGCCCTGATGCCTACTGGCTTATACATGACTCAAGTGGAATGTGAGGAGGGAGCCAGAGTCGCCTTCCTTTCCTCTCTCTCTCTCTCTCTCTCTCTCTCTCTCTCTCTCTCTCACACACTTTACTAGGAATAATCCCCCCTATGGGGGACTTCAAAGTGCAGGCCAGTCAGGGATAGGCTTAATTACCCCTTTGCCTTGAAACTGATGCCAAATCAAGACTCGTCCTGATTCTCGGTTCTGTCTCAACATGCCTCGTTTTCAACCCCACTTCCATTTTTTTTTTTTTTTTTTTTTTTTTTTTTTTTTTTGTTGAACGAAAATAAAACTTGACCCCAGATCCATCGCAGAGGATTTTCACAGGTGTCTCTGTGTTTAATAGCGCCTTTTGTTTTCATTGAATTGTCGTTGATAGGTTTAAAGATTTGTGCCTCTTGTTCTGTTGATTTATGAGAAGCAATTTTCCAGCCAACGATGAAGTTAGAGTCAATAACCAGAGGGGAAAACTATTTAAAAAAATAAATAAAATAAAAACATAACTGTATAGGTTTGACAGCACGATGTGATTTATGACCCGCAGTGCTTTTGTTTAAGGTGAGAAAAACCGGTCTACTTTAGTTCGTCGAGTTCTTCTCTCTTCCTCTCCTTTGCTGTGTGCTTCTGATGTCGGATGAGAACGTGGATCTTTTTTTCTCTCTCTTTCTTTCTCTGCTGAGTGAAGTGTGAAAGCCCCGTGGGCTAAGCTGGGAGGATGTTTGATGGCTGACCGAGGGGAACGGCGTATTTAACACCGCCGAGAGTTGAGCATGAGCAGGGGCTTAATGATGGGATGAGCGCTAATTCAGCGCCCAGCGCCTGCCAGCCATCGGGCACCTCCCGAGCCCGGCGTCTCTCACTGAGGATCCGCGTCCCTCCATCTCGCACTCTGCTGAACGTCAACACGACGTCCTGCAAAATGGCTTCGGACGGATATTCGCGAGCTGAGGGAAAATATTTCACGTGTCCGTTTCCTGCTTCCATAAAGCATCACGGCACACACAGTTTCCTCTGATTGTCTCCGATGACTTACACCAGTAACCCTACATATATATTTCTGTTTATTTAGTTATTATTTTTAAACCAAAAAAATTGTGTAATTGTTGTTATAGTGGAGTTTTTTGTTCGATGAAAGGAGTCTCCAGTGTCAGAGGCGTGTGTAAAATGTTCACGTCTACTACATCATCTTCTTTTAAAAATCACCTCAGAGATTTATAACAGAATCAAGAACAGGCCCTGACCTGATTGCTGGGCTTAAAAGTAACTATAACTGCATAAAAAATAAGACATGCCGGTCATTAGTTAAAGATCCAGTTGTAATTCCGAGCAATTTGCCATGATGTAATGGAAATAGACCGCCTCGCGATGTGCTGTTGTAGGGAAATAATCCACTGCGGGGTGGAAACAGTAACTCGGCTGTGCTTTCGTTCGCATTGCACCATCTCATCTCGGATTATTTTCCTGCCACAGCATGCAGCGCTCTTTGTGTTTAATTCAAGTCATGTGTTGCATCACTCTCTGGACAGTCCAAGTCGCTCGTCTGAATCGGCGTGTACTGCAGTGTTCTGTATTTACACACACTGAGAAGTCCACGTGGCTGATGTCGGGTGAAGACGTACGCTCTGCGCTCGCTGCGTGTGTAATTAGTCACGTGACTTTGTTGGGCTTTAATGTATTTGTCTCTTTGTGCCTGCTTGGAGATATCCATGCTAACCTTTATAAAGATAAACGTCAGTACGCATTCCATCTGCATAAAATGATCATTTTAAAGCATTACATATTTAGTTTCTTTCTAAAGAGATCACTAATTGTTCATTTATTTATTTGTTTGTTTGCTTATTTATTTTTTTATTTATGTCTATTTGTTTGTATGTTTATTCACACGTATTAATGTATTTGATTCACTCATTTATTTATTTATTTATTTAACATTCTCTATATTTCTTTATCTATGCTTATATTTTAAATGTACATTTTACTATTTTTTTTATTATTTTGTTATATAAGTCTATATAAAACCTAGAGAATGTCTACAGACCTCTCTTTATTTATTTGTTTGTTTGTTTATTTATATACATGGATAATATCCAGATAAGTGTATATGTCCGAGAGAGAGAGAGAGAGAGAGAGAGAGAGAGAGAGAGAGAGAGAGAGAGAGAGATGGTGCTGGGATATAGAAGGGGAGAGAGAGAAATTAGATAGAGAGATAGTGAGAGAGACAAGAGAGATAGATAGATAGATAGATAGATAGATAGATAGATAGATAGATAGATAGATAGATAGATAGATATACAGTGGTGTCCTGATTTCTTTTTTTTTTTTTTTGCATGTTTGTCACACTTTAATGTTTCAGATAATCAAACACATTTAAATATTAGTCAAAGATAACACAAGTAAACACATCATGCAGTTTTTAAATGAAGGTTTTTATTATTAAGGGAAAACAAAATCCAAAACTACATGGCCCTGTGTGAAAAAGTATTTGCCCCCTAAGCCTAATAACTGGTTGGTCCACCCTTAGCAGCAACAACTGCAATCAAGCGTTTTCCATAACTTGCACTGAGTCTGTTACAGCGCTGTGGAGGAATTTTGGCCCACTCATCTTTGCAGAATTGTTGTAATTCAGCCACATTGGAGGGTTTTCGAGCATGAACCACCTTTTTAAGGTCATGCCACAGCATCTCAATCGGATTGAGGTCAGGACTTTGACTAGACCACTCTAAAGTCTTCATTTTGTTTTTCTTCAGCCATTCAGAGGTGGTCTTGCTGGTGTGTTTTGGATCATTGTCCTGCTGCAGAACCCAAGTTCGCTTCAGCTTGAGGTCACAAACCTACCGATCTATCAGTCTGGAAAAGGTTATAAAGCCATTTCTAAAGCTTTGGGACTGCCGTGAACCACAGTGAGAGTCATTATCTACAAATGGCAAAAACATGGAACAGTGGAGAACCTTCCCAGGAGCGGCCGGTCGACCAAAATTACCCCAAGAGCGCAGCGACAACTCATCCAGGAGGTCACAAAAGACCCCACAACAACATCCAAAGAACTGCAGGCCTCACTTGCCTCAGTTAAGGTGAGTGTTCATGACTCCACCATAAGAAAGAGACTGGGCAAAAACGGTTTGCATGACAGAGTTCCAAGACGAAAACCGCTGCTGAGCAAAAAGAACATAAAGGCTCGTCTCAGTTTTGCCAAAAAACATCTTGTTGATCCCCAAGACTTTTGGGAAAATACTCTGTGGACTGACGAGACAAAAATTGAACTTTTTGGAAGGTCTGTGTCCCATTATGTCTGGCGTAAAAGTAACACCGCATTTCAGAAAAAGAACATCATACCAACAGTAAAATATGGTGGTGGTAGTGTGATGGTCTGGGGCTGTTCTGCTGCTTCAGGACCTGGAAGACTTGCTGTGATAAATGGAACCATGAATTCTGCTGTCTACCAAAAAATCCTGAAGGAGAATGTCCGGCCATCTGTTTGTGACCTCAAGCTGAAGCGAACTTGGGTTCTGCAGCAGGACAATGATCCAAAACACACCAGCAAGTCCACCTCTGAATGACCGAAGAAAAACAAAATGAAGACTTTAGAGTGGTCTAGTCAAAGTCCTGACCTCGATCCCATTGAGATGCTGTGGCATGACCTTAAAAAGGTGGTTCATGCTCGAAAACCCTCCAATGTGGCTGAATTACAACAATTCTGCAAAGATGAGTGGGCCAAAATTCCTCCACAGCGCTGTAACAGACTCAGTGCAAGTTATGGAAAACGCTTGATTGCAGTTGTTGCTGCTAAGGGTGGACCAACCAGTTATTAGGCTTAGGGGGCAAATACTTTTTCACACAGGGCCATGTAGTTTTGGATTTTGTTTTCCCTTAATAATAAAAACCTTCATTTAAAAACTGCATGATGTGTTTACTTGTGTTATCTTTGACTAATATTTAAATGCGTTTGATTATCTGAAACATTAAAGTGTGACAAACATGCAAAAAAATAAGAAATCCAAAACTTTTTCACACCACTGTAGATAGATAGATAATGAGAGAGAGAGAGAGAGAGAGAGAGAGAGAGAGAGAGAGATAGATAGATAGATAGATAGATAGATAGATAGATAGATAGATAGAGAGAGAGAGAGAGATAGCGAGATAGATAGCTAGAGAAATAGTGAGAGAGATGGTGGTGTGAGATAGAGAGAGAGAGAGATGGTGAGAGAGATGGTGGTGTAAGAGATAGATAGATAGATAGAGAGAGAGAGAGATAGTGAGAGAGATGGTGGTGTAAGAGAGAGATAGATAGATAGAGAGAGAGAGAGAGAGAGAGAGAGAGAGATAGTGAGAGAGATGGTGGTGTGATAGATAGATAGAGAGAGAGAGAGAGAGAGATAGCGAGATAGTGAGAGAGATGGTGGTGTGAGATAGGGAGAGAGAGAGAGAGATAGTGAGAGAGATGGTGGTGTAAGAGAGATAGATAGATAGATAGATAGATAGATAGATAGATAGATAGAGAGAGAGAGAGAGAGAGAGAGAGAGATAGATAGAGAGATAGTGAGAGAGATGGTGGTGTGATAGATAGATAGAGAGAGAGAGAGAGAGAGAGAGAGAGATAGTGAGAGAGATGGTGGTGTAAGAGATAGATAGATAGATAGATAGATAGATAGATAGATAGATAGAGAGAGAGAGATAGAGAGATAGAGAGATAGTGAGAGAGATGGTGGTGTGATAGATAGATAGATAGATAGATAGATAGATAGATAGATAGATAGATAGATAGATAGATAGATAGATAGTGCGAGAGATAGATAGTGCGAGAGATAGATAGATAGATAGATGGATAGATAGTGCGAGAGAGAGAGAGAGCGAGATAGATATCAGTCTGTCTAGACACCCACATGTGCACACTCAGATCAGAGAAGTTAGTGTTTTGTTTGTTTGTAAGAAAATGATGACACGAAAGCGCAGAGGTGAGTTAGACAAGTAAAACAGTTTGTATTTGTGCTCTATTCTTCTCATGCTAAGAGAGCTGCAGGTTGCAGGCTCCGTACAGAACCGTGTTTTTACACTCAGAATCGAACACACAGGGCTGGGGGTGGAGGGCCAACAGGTAAGAGACAGGCTGCTCCTGGGGCCACGCCCAACACACACAAAGAAAACCAAAAAGCAAAAGGTCTGGGTAAGCATTTAAAAAAAAAATATTTACAACCAATATAATAGTGAGCAAAAACATTTACTGTCATATATGCAGCTACAGCAAAAGGCCGTCCAACAACCTTTCAATCCCTTCTATACAGGTTTCATATTCAGAAATGCAAAATGCTTCCCGTTTTATCCTGCCCATAAAATGAAAAGTGGATCTACCGTGGCAGCTCAGGGGGGCGACGTCGCATCGCAAGGTCCGAAAAATTTCAAGCCCCGTTACAAATAAGTCTTTAAGAGAATCCATTCCAGCTTAAATAAAAACATACAGATGACAAGGATTGTTTTTTTTTTCTTCCTGCAAAGAATTAATGTTGGTGGGGGGGGGGGGGGGTCACATCCAGACATCATCATCATCATCATCATCATCATCCTCCTCCTCACAGATCCCTCAGCCTACAAGCTCGATTTTGCAGTTCTTTTTTTTTTTTTTTTTAATTTTAATTCATTTATCTTTATTTTCTCACACCCAAGGCAGAAAGCTACGCAAAAACTCAAGACTTTTACAGTTACAGTGACAAAAAAAATCAAATAAAATCGAGACCCACCATTTAAATCGGACTGCAAAATGAAACCAAAGAAAAATCATGTTAAAAAAAAAAAAAAACTTTTTTTTTTTCCTTTTTTTTTTTGTAAAATGCCCAGGCATTCTCCAATATTACAAATACTGGTATACTTTTACAGTAAACAAGAAAAAAATGTAATATATATATTTATATTTATATATTTATATATATACTAAAACCCCGTCACCAAAAAAAAAACCAAACAAACCAATATACACATAGCCACTGTGGCATTCAGAGAAATTTTATAAGCAAAAAAAATACAACGAAAAAATACTTTTTTTTTTGTTTTGTTTAAAACACACATACACAGAAATATCATTTTTACCCTTGTACTTGTTTCAATACTGTAAACGTATTTTAAGACAGAGTGCACTAAAGTTTTTTTTTTCTGTAGTTCCTGATGTTCGTCCAGTCTCTTCCTTGTTTAATTGTAGTAGAAAAAAAATAGAAAAAAAGAGAGAGAAAAGAAAAGGGGAAAACATGTAAAAAAAAAAAAAAAATTTAAAAATTAAAAAATTGGAAAACAATGTACAGATTTTTAATTTTTTTTTTAAGGGATTGCGTCGTATCCTGAAGTGAAGAAATATACATCTATAGGTCTATTACGTGTGTGTGTGTGTGTGTGTGTGTGTGTGTGTGTGTGTGCTCCATGTACATACGCGTACATGTCTACAAACACACACATCACTATTGTGCTGTTTATTCTTTATCGAGAATCTTTATTCGAGAATTATTTCCGATCGCTGATTGGTTCATTTTTCAAAAGCAGATTAAATCTACAGGCTTTTTATTTATTTATTTATTTATTTATTTATTTATTTATTTATTTATGTATTTATTTATTTATTTACTTATTTATTTGCACCCAAAAAAAGGAGTTGCATTTTGTCTTTTGCGAGACAATAAATAGGAAGATCAGTATTCAGTATTCAAGGCACACTCATGTCAAATTGATACGGCAGTACAAAAAAAAACAAAAAACATCCAAATAAATTAATTTCACTTTTTATAGTGCCTGTGTTGTGAAAGCCAAGCCTTGCAACACGGGCACTTGAATCTCAGATGATCCCTTTCGCAAAACTTAAAAAAGGAAAACAAAAAATTATCCTTTTTCCGCGTAATTTCTTGCTCAGAAGCCGTTTTCTCCGTGACGCTGTAAATGCACAAAACAAATCATAAAGTGCGGGGACGAACTGCAAAGAGATGCGGCTGATTTTGTCTCTTCTTTTTCTTCTTCGGCCTTTTTTTTTTCTTTTTTCTTTTCTTTTTTTTTTTTTTTTTTAAAACCGTGATATCTCCTCGATTCTATAAATTGTCGGCCCTCGTGTGGTAAAATATGTATTTAGGTGATGGGAGTGATCGTTGAGAGAAAAAAATGGCGGGGGCGGGGGGGTAAAAGGGAAGCTTTAAAAAAAATTCAGCTGCGCATTCTTTATGCGTGTTGCTACTTCAACTACACATCACAGGAAGTCCTGAATGAGAAGAGAGAAAAGAAAAAAAGTCTTACTGTTTTCGCTTAAACAGATTAAAAAACATATATATTTTTTTTTTTCCGTGCATACGACTTGTGTATGTAATTCATCTTTACAGTACATTATGAATTTTAATTCTCAATGATTGCAAATTGGTATATACATAAAAATGCACTTTGACACATCATTAATCAGCGTATGACTGAATCTTTCCGCTAATCCGGATAAATCAGTTCAACATTTCGTCCTGAACGTTCATCAATTTACATCAGATTATTAGAACCAGAGGTGCTAGCTAAGATAAATAGTATTTTTCCTGCATAATCTTCGATATCAACCCATATAAGACGTTATGGCTGTTTGTGGAATGTCAGTGTGGGTGTAATTATAGCCACAGTTGTGTAAAAAACATGGCGCTAATCATAGCTAGGTAGGTAGTCATGTTGATAGTCGGAATTTGCTCCGAAAACGTCCGAGCAAACGACTCGGAGAACCGAGCGACCAAGCATTAGAATAGAGAAAAGGTCTGTTGTCGTTAATCAAGGTTGTACACTTTTTTAGCATTTGAGCAAGAACTGAAGAAAATTTTTTTTTTTTTTTTTTTTTGCTTGATTGGTCTTGTCTGGATCGGTACTTAGTACCAGAGCTACCTTCTTCTACCTGTATGCGTCACGTAGAACCCAAGCTCCACGATCCTCCAGGTTTACTGTCACATCCGACATTCAGTGCTACATTTCCAATCAGATTGACACGTCTGAAAACGGTTCACGCTACAAAGTCTAAGGATTGTTGTCCGCTTATATCCTAATACGATTAAATCAAACAAAGAAACAAACAAAAACGATAGCTTTCTCAGTTCCGTTAAAAATCGCAGATTGAACCCGGCTTCTCTTCAAGAAATTACATGTAGCTTAAATATACAGTTTCATGAGCAGCGGCCTAAAGATCTCTCAAATTGTACTCTGTTATGGATAAAAACTAAATCTCAGGTTTTTGTTTCGTCTGGGTTTTAAAACAACAGCAAAAAAATCACAGCATTTGAATTTAAAAGTAAGACAATGAACAAAAAAAGGAAGAAAGAAAAATGCACCTGCACATGCCAAAACATTACGAAATCCAATAAATACAGAAATTATTGCACAGTTAAAGGCTCCATTTAAACATCATCTAATTCATCCATTGTTAGACTGACAGACTGAAAAAAAAAAAAGCCAAATTAGGCAGTTTAGACCCGCTCCAATTTCTCTTAGCTTCTGTCTTTTTTTATTCCTCAGATGGCAGTTTCTTAGGCAAATCTAATTCAAATCATTATTATTATTATTTGAAAAGGAAAACGGAGTATCCAGCTACCCTTTTTTTATATATTCAAGGAATTGTGAGGCAAAATGGGAAAATCTGGCTTAGCTTCTCTCAGCTTGTTCGATTTTGACCTCGTTCGTCATCAAATGTTCGCCATGCCACTTTTTCATGTGTTTCTCTAGCGTGCTGTAGACGCTAAAGGGCATTTGGCAAATGTCACAGCGGTACACTTCCTTACCGAGCTGCCCGTGTGTCTTCATGTGGCGAGTGAGCTTGCTGCTCTGCGCACAGGCGTAGTTGCACAGCTCACACTTGTAGGGCCTCTCGCCCGTGTGGCTGCGCCGATGCACCGTCAAGTTGCTGCAGTTCTTGAAAACCTTGCCACAGAACTCGCACGTGTCGCTGCGCCGGCTCTCCTTGGAGCTAGGACGTCCCGGTCCCAGGCCCCCAGACAGATGAGGCGTGCTGCCGCCGCTGGCAGTGCCACTGCGTCCGGAAAGGCCCCCGTCCAACAGGTCCCCAGGAGGAGTGGAGAACCGCAGGCTGCCGTTTTCCGACGAGTGCTCGGACGAGGTGGCGAAAGGTGATTGTCTGGAATCAGTGAAGCCGAGGAAGGGGTCTTTGATGAAGTGCCGTGATGCTGCATAACCCACCAGCCATTGGGAGTATACGTTCTCTGAGGGGATTAGAGATGCTGGGGGCATGTCCAAGTCTTTCTCTATTTTGATCCTTTTGGAAGAGTTGGAGAGGCTGGGACTGGTGATGGGGGTGGGCTTGCGGGGGAACAGGCCTGAGAAAGAATCGCCTGAGCCACAGTTCCTGCCGTTCACGGTGGCTCGCTCCACGTGATCCATTTCCTCTACCACCGAGTCCTCATCTCCTGTGTCTCTCTGTCCATCAGAGCCCCTCTTTGAGAAGGGAAGCCTTTTACGATTGTCAACGATCAAGTTATTGTACTGCTGAATAGAGTTCAGCCCCACATTGTCTACCATTTTACCCAAGGAGAGGCTCTTCTCATCATTTGGGGGTTTGGAGCCGTTCTCCCGGTTACGGCTTAACTCTGAGTCCATGCTGAAGTTTGACTCGGGCCTGCTCTCATTCTCCAATTCCTCTTCTTCTTCGTCTTCCTCCTCTTCTTCGTTCTCTGGCCCTAGTCCCTCGCCTTGGAAGTCACCGTCCCTGTTCTTCATATGATCTCCTGTGACATCGCTGGTACCTGGTTCGGGTGAACTGGTGGTAGAAAGGCCATCATCCGAGCGACCTGTCACTGAGCTGGGTTTGTGCATGTGGGTCTTCATGTGGCGCTTCAGCTTGCTGGCCTGGGAGCAGGCATGATCACACAGCTGGCACTTGTAGGGCTTCTCTCCTGTGTGGCTTCGCCGGTGCACTATCAGGTTGCTCTGGAACTTGAAGGTCTTCCCACAGAATTCACAGGATTTGCTCTTGTCCTGTGTCTGAGGTGGCGTGGTGCTGTTCGGGGGCATTGGCGGCAGTGGAGGGGTGCTCAGGAAGGGTGACTTGCGGTTAGGCTGGAAGGGATTGGGATTGAGCAGGCGGTGCATAGGGTTGGCACGACTGGGTGAGAGCGGAGGGGTGGAGTTGTTGTTGCTCGCCAGCTCTCGCAGACGGCGCGAGAAATCCATGGACTGGGTCTCCATGGCCATGGGTGTCAAGCGCATCACTCTCTCGAAGGCACTGGGATGCTGGGAAATCAAACCCATTTCCTCGGCGCTAAGGCGTTCCAGGCGATGGGGATCTAGGTGATGGCGTGGAGGGGGGCTAACAAAGGGGGGGGTGTTTGGTAGACGGTTCTCGACGAAGCCCGGTGTGGGTTCTCGGAGCAGCGGCCCGGTCATACGGAGCAGATGGAAGGGGTTGTTTTCCCCTAAGAAGTTGGTCAAAGGGGACTGGGGTATGGACTCAGCACCAATAGGAGGGGGAAGCGTGATCCGTGGAGTGAGCGAAGTGTTGGAGCCGTTGGGTTCCAGGTAGATGCGCATCCCATGGGTGTTCTGGGCGTGCTGCAGGAGGAACCAGGCGCTGGGGAAGGGCTGCTTGCATGTCGTGCATACGTAGCTGGAAGGTTCATCTCTACCTGCAAGCAGAAGAGAAGAGAAAGAGATGCTTTTAGTCACTTGGGTCTAAATGAATTAAACGTTTAACAATGCTGTTAAAAAAAACTGTGGGAAATTCTGTGTGCGCTAGCATGACTTTTAAATGAAGCAAGCGGTCTCGGAGCAAAGCGATGGGATGTTTCAAAGAACAAGCTTCGCTCTGGGGCATTTGACATGCTTCAAAATTTGCCTCACACCCTGGGCAATAGGCATGGTCTCACTCATCACGCTGCCCTGTGAAGAGCGCTGCACAGACTTGACAAGCTCATGACAAGAGCATTTCCATACTCGGGCTCTGATGGGTTAGCACTGTGGGAACATGACATCTCCGATAGCAACTCGTCTTTAATCTTCCCCCTCGCAAATGACGGAATTATTAGTGCCGCACTTTCTAAACTCGGAAACCCCTCGGAGCATCGAGGCCGTCCTAGGATGCCAAAGTAATATGGCACTAAATTGCAGAAGAACAACTTAAACTGTGATTTAAGGGACTCTTATCACTATCAAACAAATAAACGTGTCCCCTCTAGGAAACAAATAAAAAAGACAAAAAAATGGGTCCATCAAGATAAATGGTTTCTAATAAAGAAGGGAAAATACTTGCTGAGATTTAAAAGGCTGTAAGGATTGGGGGGATTCTTGCTAAGTTAGTTATTCTGTGTCAAGGTCTTTGGCATTTAAAATAGCTTAAGGCTATTATTTGCTCTTCCATTAAGAATTTCTCAGACGTTATTTTTTCTATTATCACATCCCCTGAAAAGCCGTCCACCCTTTTAATAACACCACATTAGCTGAACTTTTTAACCAAACACACTGTTCTCCCGAGTACGAAATATTGCTCGAAAACAATTCCTCGGCATGGTGTGGAATGGCATATTAACCACCAAATTGACCTCGCACTCTTCCTTCTAGCGTTTTAAAAGCAATTATTTGTTAAAATTAAAAGAAAAAAAAAAGTCACAGTGTTTTGATGTGTTTTTGCAAAACGGTTGCATTCCAGTAGGGTGTGTGTGTGTGTGTGTGTGTGTGTGTGTGTGTGTGTGTGTGTGTGTGTGTGAGAGAGAGAGAGAGAGAGAGAGAGAACCATGTTAGCAGGAGCGCTACTAGCCCCCTTCTGTACCTTTAACTACACATGACTAATTGATGAAGGTGCAGGACGCGTGCACAGGTCCACCAATGCAAAGGGGACTCGTTACGGCGGCAGCACAAACAAGGCCTCTATAGCGAGCATACAGTGAAAAAGGATGCTAAACAGTCAGGCTCGCTCCTGAGGGACTGATAAGGAAGAAAAAAAAAGAAAAGATACACAGAGTTGAAATGGTAATTGTGCGCCCGGAAACGAGTTCCATTTATTTACCAAATGAAAGCTTGGTGTTCTGACCTAATGCGCCAATTTAATACATGCAGGAAAACATATGCTGCTGTAATTGTTCGGGTGTTTGATTCCGCATGCGTGTTTATGAGTGTTTTCCTTGAATGCACCACTGTGTGTGTGTGTGTGTGTGTGTGTGCAAGCAGAACAATAGGACCACAGTGCACACTCAGCTGAGAGGAGTAAGGACAGGGCTGGTTGACTCAGATCCATTGTGCGGGATCAGAAAGAGCAGATCGGCTGAATGGCTCGGCTCTGGCCTCTCGCGTTCCTCTACACACCGCTCGCGAAAACCTGCTGCTCCGCTACAACACAGGGTTTATGACCCTGACATTGTGCTCATCAATTGAACAAGAATCAAAATGAAATAACATTTTATGCATCACACAATGCAGTACGAGGAAATCTTTAAAAATAAAAAAAAAGGTTATTTTTAAAAATAAATCTCACACCGATATTTCTATTAAAAAATATACCCTTCTGTAATAAATTCTCAATTCTATAATAAACATTGCTGTAAAATGCTATATCATTCTCGTGAACTGTAACGCATCATCATTATCCTTAGTTCTATTCTCCACCGAGAAATAAAAATGAAGCACAAAAGTTTTTTTTCCGCTCATTATGCGCCCGATTTGTGTTAAGGAGAGCGAAGAACACAGCTGTTCGCCTCTGCGGTGTGTCCTGTCCTCTACAGAGTTCGACTTAATTACAGTGGACGGAGCATACGCTTACACACAAAGGCCATCGTTTCTCTCTCTCTCTCTCTCTCTCTCTCTCACACACACACACACACACACACAAACACACTTGAAAATTCACACACTATTCAGCTATTCTGCCTTCTTGTTGTTTTATGGCCAAGGCTTTGAAAAGATAATGCTCCCTGTAAAGGAGGCCGGCTTTGTGCGTGCGTGTGTGTGTGTGTGTGTGTGTCTGTGTTATATTTCCACTAAACCACTTTAGTTCTAGACTACTAGTTCAACTTCTTTCAGACCAAACAGAAGTCATCAGGGAGCCGAATGTTCATTTCTGCCCCACAATTAAGACGAATCAGCGGCCGCTGCCCGGGCTGGTAGTTTTGTGGCCGTGAGTTTATTGAGGAGTGTTCGGCGTCTGCCCTCCCGGGGGGGAATCGCAGTCCGACGCAGATGGCAAATAAAGTATGCAGCCTGAGGCGAGAGCACATTATGCTAATTCTAATGTCAGCTGTACTTTAATATACAGCTCTATTTAATCACCCCATTATTTCACATTTCCATATGAAAAAAAAAAAAAGAAAAGGGGAGAGAGAGAAAAAACCTGCACCGCATCCCGAACACCGTATCGCCTCTTTCTCTCCCAGTGGTCTTTGTGTCAGCGCAGGGCGCTGTAGTTTTTTTTTTTTTTTTTTTTTTTTGCTTCTTCTAAAACCACCCGGCCTTGCACCAACACACACACACACACACATATGTATATACACATGCAGGAACAAATGCACCTATAAGCACATATATGTATATATGTATGTAAATTCACCTGCATGTTATAGGTTTCTACAAGATGATGGACAGAAATCTCAGATACCAGTAGCAACAATCCAGACCACAATGTGCCCGAGCACCATGCACTTCCTCACGAGTGTCATTCGAAATCCAACGCTTTTTAAATCATTAAAAGCTCAAATAGAGCTGCTTTCTGGCTTTTTTCCCCCTTTCTCTTCAGCTCTTTAAAGCAAAAAATCTGAATAAAAGGATAAATATTACTAATTCCTTCTCCTGGTATCAGAAACAAAAGCATAAAGATCGCCAGAAAGCACCCAAGACTCCATTTGCATCTCTCACGAATAAACACTTCTTATAACTAATCACGAGCACGATTTCCCGTCGCCGTCTCCTTTTCTTTTTCTCTTTTTATATCAAAAGCAAATAAATCCAAAATGAAAAAAAAAATAAAAATGCACCTGAAGTCAGGATGTGCTGCACAATCTCCGACTGTTATTCATCCCAGTCTTAATAACGAGATTTAAAAAAAAAAAAAAAAAAATTAGATTAATAATAATAATCGTTATAATAGTATAATGATAATAAAACCCTGAGATTGTTAGCACGTCCAAATCCGATGGCAGATTCGGGAGAGAGCTCGTGAGGAAGGTGTTCTCATTTTCATTCACACGGCAGATTGGTGTATATATATTGTAAGAGTAAGCCGATAGTTTCGGCGGGAAAAAGAAAGAATTGTAACGCGAGGACAAAAGAGGAGAAATCTCCTGGAATTTCAGATTTCCACACAATGAAGCCTGCTTCGATACTGAATAAAGAGGGGGAGGGAAAAGGGGATATAGCATCCTTTAATGAGGTGCTCATTGGCTGACATTGGTTTTTACTACGGGGACTTCATTTAGGCTGTCATTAAGCTATTATCTAGCGTAAAGAATTTCTCCGTGCTGTAAGTAGCGTGTTGGGTCTGGAAGCCTTTTCTCTCTCTATTAGTGGAAGCGTGCCGTGCTGGCCTGGACTGCTGCCTGTGTTTTGTTTGGCTGTGGTTCACACACGGCTTTGGCAAGAGCCTCGTTGGACGGCTTACAGAGGAAAGAGGGAAAAGCGAGCACGGGAGAGAGAGGGAGGAGGGAGAGAGAGAGAGAGAGAGAGAGAGAGAGAGGATCTCGCAGTAGCTCGTTGGACCTATAAGGCAGCCGAGCTTCCTGCTTTTGGCATTTACACTTATGGCATCCAAATTTCCAACAGAAACGCCTGTACAGTAAAAACAGATCCATGCCTCCGAGTGAGCTGCCTCCAAAATACAAGTGCTTCATCACGCTCCGCTTTCATTCCCAACTATTGAAACCCGTTTAATAAAAAAATAAAATAAAATAATAATAATAACATGATAGGCATCAAGAAAAGTTGTAGTTAGGTCATTTGTGAAACCTCAGGTTAGCAAATATGTTATAGATTATACATTAAACATAATAATTATATTGTGTTCCTAATAATTATTATTTTATATTATGTTTTATTATTTTTTTTTAATCAAGGCAGTTGCAGTTTATATTTTAATATGATTAAAATTAATATTATTTTTATGAATGTTATTTTACATTATATTAATATAAAATGGAATTATAAATAATATAATTCAAATGACTATTTAATTAATATTTTATTATACAATATTAATATGCAGTTAAATAATAAATAATGTGATTCCAATTCATATTATTTAATTAATAAATAGAATTTATATTTCACGTCTGATCAAGTTAAAATCAAAATATTTATTATGCTCTATCAGGAATCCTCGAAATAATTCCAATAATTTCTAGATTTTTCTTCTCTTTTTTTTTTTTTTCAAGAGGAGAGAGTTTAAGAGAGTTTGGGAAAGAGTTGGTTAAAATTAAGCTGTTGAGACCAGAAAAAAAAATATTTTTCCATCATCAGGTTTTCCATGATACCGATCATGTTGAATAGCAATAAATTTAAACCCCCAGATATTTCTAATATTAATAAAAGTCGATGGGATTTTTTAATAATGTTTTACATGTGACGATACGTGTTCAGGAGAAAAGCACATGAAGGTGCAGTTCGATACGTCATAAATCAGTTCATTTAAAAAACCAGCATGTAAGGTATTGATCTGATCACATGAGAAATGAATGAATTGATATGCTAAGAAAAGAATCGTGAAAAGAATCACGTGTGGAATTAAAAGAATCGTGCATAAAGAATTAAGAATCGCATGTGGAAATAAAAGAACAGTGTGTAAAGAATTAAGAATCGCATGGGAAATAAACGAATCGTGCATAACGAATTAAGAATTGTATGCGAAGTAAGTGAATCGTGTATAAAGTATAAAGAATCAAATGTGGAAATGAATGAATCATAGAAAGAATCATTTGCGGAAATAAAGGAGTCATGTGAAATAAGTCATGTAATAACAATTCTAAATAAAACACACACTTCATGTGAAACAGATAAATATGCAAGAATGAAAAGAAACGTTGGTCATAATGAGGAAATGTCTAAAAAATGCTTACGTAAAATGATTCATGTGATTATTTATGTGTAAGACTTTATTGTATAGATAGCATCATGCAGAATGTGGTGTGTTTTCTTTTCCCCTCTCTCTCTCTCTCTCTCTCTCTCTCTCTTTCTCTCTCTCTCTCTCTCTCACTGGCTGTTTTCTATTGATTAAGCGCAGTCTGGCCCTTAATGATCATTTACTGCGACTCCTCACCACGAGCCTCTGGATGACTATAGAGCAGAACGATTATTAGTGTGGACACTGTGCTTGGAAATGAAGTTACAGATGTGCAGGAAGATGCATGTCCTGTTAATTAGGCTCAAGCTGCTGTTTGGTGTGTGTGAAACCCAGATCTCTGAAACTTTTCAGTCTACTATGAGACAAAACCCCCTCTCTCTCTCTCTCTCTCTCTCTCTCTCTCTCATAAAAAAATCAAAAGACTTGTGTACGCACGCTGCATGTGCGTAGCAGATTGTCTTCGCCTTTACAGCTCGCATCATCGTTTATTCCTAGCCGTCTCATTTCGTTTCCAGATAAACACCCGAGGACTTAATTGCCATTTTTCGAGGAGTAAAAACGAAAACGCAGGTAATAACCCGAGTTGATGTTGCGACTGCAGGGTTTCCACGCTCGCCACTTCACTCGACCGCGCTCGTACTGTAAGAGAAGAGGTGGGTGGTGGCGCATCGCCGCCGCACGGCATTGTGGGTGCTCCCCTGCTGTTCCTCCCCGGAGTACTGTGATGTGCACTCTTCAAAAGGGCTCATGTCACCGTCGCTGCCTCATTTAAAGTCAGACTCCCCTGAATTTGCATCTCACAGCGTCTTACAGGACGTGCCATATGTCGTCCGAAAAAAAAGACAATGCTCACAAATAAACTGGCAGCACTTCCCATCCCCCAGTACGTGCTTTTTAAAAACAAAAAAACAATGACCGCGTCTAGGAAGACAAAGCTTGTTTAAAAAAAAAAAAAAATCGGTGCATTTCAAACTCCTCAGCATTCAGTCAGCACGCGCTCAGTTTCAGTCAGGCCTCGCGCAGAGACGTCACACCTCACAGCCCAGTCGCAAAGTGCAATAACGAATAAAAAATGCTCATTACCGAATGATTTCGGTTTTCTCTATGATTCAATTTGCGGTAATTACAGCGGCCCGTGCTAATAAAATTCCGCCACAGAACGCGAAGGTCAACTACCAGTTAGGCGTGTTCATTTTCATCTCGGTGTATTCATCCTCGGTGCCTAATGGCCCAATTTTCTCCCCTCGCTCTTCAATAAATATTGCTGGAATTACAGGTTAAATAGCTAAATTAAATCACGGCTATTATGGTAGGCTGTACGGCTCTGTGAGGGAAACGGGCTTAGCACTCCATGGACAATTACCAGGGAAGTGCCGATTGCCAGACAGTTTACGAATAATGTCAGAGACATAAAAATTTTCAGCGTTCATTTTCTCCGGCGTCGTCGAGGAAAAAAAAGGATATAAGTCTATCCGCAGGACTTTGCGGCACTGAACGAGACCAAACATCACAATAAGTGATTCCGATTGGACTAATAAGTCATCGTTTCTATAGCAACGGCTAGATCGCAGGAACTCGTTTGGTATACTATATGTAAAATCTGACACTTAAAGTTTAAGGAAGGAGTCTGCAGTGTACTTTTGTGTGTGTGTGTGTGTGTGTGTGTGTGTGTTTGTCTTTTTTTAACAGAGCGTTATCTTGGTAACATGACAAGCCGCATCTTTTTTTTTTTTTTTTTTATTTCTCTTGTTACTAAAACGCGATATGTCTTAACATTAAACTGTAAACAGATAAAAAATTACACGTGTCCTGAATCAATTTCAACAAACTGCAGTGGTACGAGAGGAATAAAACACTCCAGGAACAGGAAGTCTTCGTTATTTTCCCCAGAGTGTCTTATTCCTTCCTTAACTACTAGCGTAAGAAGTTCCACATATTTATATAGGAGACGTGTTGAAATAGCAAGGGTAAGTAGCGGTTTCTTTTAATTCCTGGGGATGAATTTAGTTCCTTGCTCTCTAATGACCGGGGATGCTGTAAAAGGTGCAGGCTGCTGGAAGGCTGCAAGGTAATTCCCGTAATGACTGGCGAGAGCGGCAGCTGATAGACTACTGATTTGGTGCGTTCATTCATCCTTCGCTCTCCGACTGGAGCACCGGCAAGTCTGTTTGTGGAGAGCGCCTCTCATTATCCTCCTCCTCAGCCCTCGCCGCTTAATTAATATCTTAACCTTTTGAGTTATTTTTGGGGACTTGCGGCCTTTCATGTCAGCCAAGCCAGAAAAAAGGGAGGGAAAAAAAAAAGAAACCGGGCACATGGGACGGCAAACTCGCACTTCAAAACTGGACATCCTGTTAACCAGGACTTATTCAGATAACCTTGGAATTTTCCCGAGCGTTAGAAGCTCTCGTCTTTAAGGCACCGCTGTTTTTTCTTTGAACCGCCTGCCGTTCGCACACTGAGAGTCTTAAATTATTAAGGTCGAGATTGTATTCATTATATTTCACCGGGCTGGGAAAAAGCTAAGAAGGCTTTCAAACACTCTCGCACTTTTAGTTCCAGTCATGACGATTGTTCCAGAATGGGAATAAATAAATAAATAACCATTCAAGTGTGGGAGGTGATCGATAATCTGTAAATATGTGCGTATATTAAATGATCATTATAAAAAGTTGATGAGGGTGTGTGAGAAAAAGTGTGTGAGAGAGAGAGAGAGAGATTGAGTAGATCTGGAGGAGAAAGGGAAAAGGAAAGACCTGGCCACTCTCTCATCACGCCTCCGATGCTCCATATTTGATGGAGTCAATGTCACGACAAACTGATTTGCATTTAGAACAAAGATGACACGAGCCCTAGGCCTGCGGTGCATCCCTGGCGTCCGCCCGGCTGGTGGAAAGTTTCCTGACATTTCTTGCATTATTAAGCCAGGGGCTTCATTACCATGTGTGTGATCTGGAAGTCTCTCAGGCCTCTAATTCCTCACCTTGAATTGCTAATGTCTTGTTTATGACTATCATAGCAAATCCGAGGCAACAATTACATGCAAATCAGTCTCGAGCCACATTGTGCCACCGCGAACAAAGCTGATTCATACACATGCCCGGTCTAATACACACACACATACACTGAGCCTGAGAAAATAAATATATATATATATATATATATCATAAGATTCTAGAGGAAAAAATGACTGATGTGAGAAATTCTGTAGGTTAATTTTCAGGGATGAAGTTCAGATCATCTAAATAGTTTTCTATTAAAATGGCATTCATATAACATAATAATTATAATAATAATCATTTCGAAAGGTAGCTGCTAACTAGCGAAATATTTAAACATCGAAATAACCGATGGAATCTAAAGATTTAATAAAAAACATTTAATAAATCTTTCCGGTCACGATGAGGCCAAATCCTGCGTCCACGAGCACGCCGGAAGTCCACCAATCTTAACACGCTAGCAAAGAACGGTTTTATTTATTTTTTGTTTGTTTGCCTGTTCGTGACAAATTATACGACGTAAAGCCTGTTTTAAGTCATCCCACCTTTCCGGATTCGTACCTGCGAAACGCTTTTCTCAGGCACCTGTACACAGATTTCTAGGAAAAAAGGAATTTTGAGCAACGCGCAAAGACGACACTGTGTCTAACGCGCGTTTTGTTTTTTTTTGTTTGTTTGTTTGTTTGTTTTTTTTAAAGCTACCTGAAACGGTTCAGTGTGACAGTGAGACAATCGGTAGGCGGATCCGTAGGGACTCTCGGCGACGGCACAGGGAATCATGGGTGATTTACTAAGTGTAAATGAGGCGACGGAATATGGAAGCAGCTGTTTTTACAGCCTGTTAGACACACTAGCGCAAACTTGGAGTGGACAGCACACAGCTATTTCCCACACACAACATCTGTTTTACATTCTCCTCCCTCCAACTGGCCAAATCCCTCGACTGGATCCACGACTGGACACACACTCCGGGAAGAGCAACACACACACACATACACACACACACACTCCCATTCTCCCTCTCTGCTGCTGCCTAGACAGTGTCCTGACCTCCATAACCACACACACACACACACACACACACCACTGGCCAGACATCTCCACTGACAGTCATGATTTGCTGTCTGTTTTCTTTTTCTTCTTCTTTTTCTTTTCACCACAAGACTGGCTTTTCAGCTATAATATTTTTATGACCTCATTTTGTAAGATCAGACCGTTTAAATTTACAGCAGTATATAATTTTTATACAATACACAGTAACATAATGATGCCGTTTGTTACAATTTATTGGTGTGTTGCGCTCACTAGAGTCACCCCACACCCTCACCACGTCTGCTCTCTCTCTCCTCTCTCTCTCTCTCTCTCTCTCTCTCTCTCTCTCTTTCTCTCTCTCTCCGTTTTCCTGCTTTCATTTCTGACAGTCAAAGCGCCAGTCCACGAGTGCCGACGTTTATGATCGTCTACGTTAAAGCTGACAAAGACGATTGCTGGATCTTCTCTGTTTTTCCTCTCTCTCTCATTTTTCTTTCTTTTGAGCTCACTTGGTCTCCTCACGTGAGATTAGAAGAGGCAGGGATTAAGCGAGAGGTGGAAGAGGCGGTGTGTGGGGATGGGGGCTTTTTTTTTTTTTTTTTTTTTTTTTAAACTAACATTGAGCAGCTTAGTGAAATCAGAATGAATTAAATTCATTACACTCGTGCCTGGTGACAGGAAAGTGGCAGAGCCGAGAGCGGAATTAAGCACCTAGGCAGACGTGATGGCAGGAAAGCTATCATCTGCTGGGTCACTGAGGAGGGGGGAAAAAGAAAAAAATCTGATTTCGGACCTCTGTGTAGCTCTAAAATTCCCAAATCTCAACAGAAAAATCTTCATTTCACCGTTTTTCAACTTGATCATTTAAGCTCCGCCCACTCGTCATATCCTACATCCCTGAAAAGCGTATTTATATATATATATATATATATATATATATATATATGTATGTATATGTCTTAAAAATGCTACAGTTTTCACAAAATTAAAGAAAAAAATGTATACAAAACAGCCTCATTTGCATAAATTATTTATTCATTTATTTTATTTGCTTGTAAGTATATTAACAATCAACTTAATCTATTGTTTAAAAAAATAACGGCCCTATTCACCTGTAGTGTCTCGGCTTAAATTGATTCTAAGTGGTTTGTGTTTGGGGAGGGTACAAGGTGACGCCTTTCAACAGACTTTATGGACGTTTTAAGGGTCACCGGTTTGTACTGGAGGTCAATGTCAGCAGCTTGGTGTGTTAAAAAAAAAAACAGGCCTGTTTCATGTTAACAAATTAAACAGATTAGATGTGAAAGTGCCAGACAAGACTTAGAGTCTGAGCCTGGTCAGAAAAGTGGGAGGGAGACAGGAAGTGGACAGACGGAGGGATGTGGGGTAGCCTTTTTTATTTTTTTCCTTTTCACTAATCCTGCCCATACACACACACCCCCACAAGACTCTGAGAGAGAGAGAGGCTACCTCACCTGCAGGTCTCTACCTGCCCCATGACTATGAACAAAAAAACAACAAAAAGGTGCACTCATTAAAATGCGACTTCATGGTCTTGTCCATTTTACCTCCATAAAATGGACAAGAGGAAGTAGCTAGCTGAACAGGAAGAAAAGAAATGCAAGGTAAACACAAACCAGCTTAGCTTCTTTAAGTAGACCCTCAGCTGGAGTTTTTAACCAATCATATTAATTTATGTAAGTTGGAGGAAGCTAATCAGACCAGAGACTAGCTACAGGGATGAAGACATTAGCTCTGACAGGGGAGAGTTTTTCATTTCAGACTTATTAGCAAATTTACGACGCCTTGAAAAAAAAAAAGATGAATAGACAGTTTCAAATTGGATGCATCTTATCTGGTCAGGGTCATGGGAAATGTGGTAACGTGAAGCGCCATCAGGGGACGGAAAAATTTCAAATTGTTTTATCGTTCGCTACGTCGAAAGGTAAGTGTTGTCACCGTTCAGTCAGGTTTTAAATGAAGAATTTTGTGTAATTGTGAGCAAACTTTATTTGGAAACTGGGCTAAATATATCATTGGTGTCACCAGTGGAGCCGATGGTGTTGATGTTTTGCTGCCACCGTGTCATGTCGTAATCTGAATAAGAACTCTGGAGAACGATTTAAACATGGCATGAACAGGAACGAACAGATTTTTGGACACCACACCACACCCCCCAACATCCTTCAGCACGACAGTCCAAAGTAGACCGGGCCAAGTGGGAGCATCGGCATAGCATATATAGAGCCTG
The DNA here is from genome assembly GCA_033459395.1 of Hemibagrus guttatus. Taxonomy (NCBI): domain Eukaryota; kingdom Metazoa; phylum Chordata; class Actinopteri; order Siluriformes; family Bagridae; genus Hemibagrus; species Hemibagrus guttatus. Next base: position 2,422,918 of record JAUCMX010000008.1, on the reverse strand, counting down.
GAGTCTCTCCTCCCCTTCCTGGCTCGGCTCTCTAGCTCTGATGTAACAAAGCTGCGCTCTGTTGGCCAAACAGAACTGGCAACATGGGGGCTCGTGATAAAACCTGTAGCATCTAGCAATAAAAGAAAAAACAAGGGCTATTTTTTCATTTCGTTTCAAAATAACATGAATTTCTCTTTCAAGTTCCCGGGTAGACTCTTTGGTCTGAAATTGTCATATGCCGTAGCTAGCCGTCGGAGCGAGCTCTCCCTGAGATCAGCCACCTCTCTTTGCACTCTGATTGCTTTTCTGATTCCTCTGTGCAGTCGCGGTAAAGCAGCTCCTGCTTCGGAGTTTTAAAAAAATAAATAAATAAATGAGGTTCTCAGTCGAGGCTGGGCAACCTTATTTACCACAGCAGTCAGCTTGAAAGTCTAGCTGGTTTTCAGGAGATATAAAAGGGAGAGAGAGAGTGCAAGAGAGATACAGGTTTATATACAGCACAGAATAAAGAAAAGAGTCCAGTCATCCTATAAATCTGCAGACTTCTCATCCAGTCTCCGGGTGCTATTATTACAGCTGAAGCACTCTTCATTACTATCAAACAGAGAGCAGAGGGGGGAAAAAAGGTGGTCTGGAGAAAACACGGCACAGAACAAGAGCCAGCTCCACCAGCAGGCCTCGATGTTTGTCTTCTTATTGGCGCCTGTCCTTCTGAATTGATCCCAAGGACTTAAGGGAGGGGAAAGTGTCAACGGGTGTGAGTGTGTGTATAAGTGTGTACGGGACAAGGCTAGGTCCGTGCATTCTGGCCCTGGTTTGTGTGTTTATACTGTGGAGACAGAGCGAGCCGTGCGGGCTGTGGCCTGGAAGAGCAGATCCAGACCAGATGAGGGTTAAAGCGAGGAACCAGAGACTCGGGGGTGGGGAAGGGGGGCACCTCTGCTCCAAACGGCCCTTATAAGGCTTTGATTGCACGCAAGCCGCGTCTGAGACGAGGGACAGCTGAAGCTGCTGGACCACGAGCTACATGATGTACACACACTCAACCCAAAAAAAAGTGAGGTGCTTCCCATCATCAACCATGCCAGAGTGTGAAAGGCCCTTATTTAACAGGCACCTGTAAAATGAAATCAGGCGTACAAAACGCTAATAACGCTGCCAGCCTCTGTGCCCGGGCCGGAAACATAATTACAAATGACAATCACAAAATTTAAGACAAATCCTTCGCCTGTGATCTTTAGGAGCAAAGAAAAGAATGATTCATCAAGCTAGACAAAACTTTGTGGGGGGCGATGTAGCTGTAATTAGCAAACAAAACAAGGAGAATTTTTGTGCAGACATATCGTCGGGGGAAAAAAAATGCGCAGGGGTCAGGCCTACCTGATAGAATCATCTCAGCCTGGTTACTATTCTGCTAGACAGAATAATAACTGCAATCGCAGCTCGCAGTCTCTATAAACAAAGCCCTTTATTTGTCAGGATAAAGAAAACATTTCTTCTCGGGGTGATTATGACAGAAGGCTTAAGCTAACCTTCGGTGGCATCGACGTTAACGTGACGGGGGCGATGATCAAACAGTGCTCGCGAAAACGATCCCTGCGCAGTATATGACTTCGGCCATTTTCTCTCAGGCAATCAAAAAGGAACGATTTCAAAAGCGATAAAGAAGATTACAAGAGCATGCCGCTCTACTTCTGTTTAATTCTCAGGCAAAGACGGGGGAAAAACGGGCTGGAGAAAAAGGGAAGCTTGAACACACACAAAAAAAGAAAAAGTGCAGCAGAAAGCAGCGCTGGAAAAAGCATGTCAGAAGCTGTAAACGGAGGAGAGGGTGGTGGTGGTAGTGGGGGGTATGGCATTCACACAGTACGCCTGTCTCCAGTCTAACTGAAACCAGGCTCTCTTCTATAACCAGTCCAATCTGTTTTCATTTGCAAGAAACAGAGCTCTTCTACCAGCACCCCTCCTCCTCTTCCTCCTCCTCCTCGTTCTCCTCCTTCTTGTTCTCCACTCCAAACCCCTATATTCAGGGGCCTAAAAACTCCACTTCACTCACTTTGTCTGCTATAGGGAAGCCGACGAAGCAGCACGACTTTTACACTTATGTTAGGTTATGGAGGCAACTCTAATATTAAAATGGGAAGATGAAGGAGCATTTGAACTGACTACGGTCACTTAGTGATCGTTTTAGAGGAGCAGCCAAAAGTTTTTCCCCCCTGCAAATTTTGAAATGTTAAGTACAGTGTGGCAATAGCAAATTAATGAGTTTAAATATAGAGCGTGTGTGCTCACAAGGCATTAGGCATCAAGACAATGCAAAAGAACTGGATAAACCTCATTGTCAAGAGACAGAAGTGTTTCCTGGCATTGCCTCACTGCAGAACGGACTTCACAAAATTGCATAAGCTATTCATCTCGTTCGAGTGGGTTTACATCAGCGAGTGGACGCAGCCATGCGCCAGGGAGTTAAAAAGGCCTCTCTCCGTCTGATAGCCCTGCCTCTGAGCCATGGCAGTCTGCTCGAGCTTGGCAGAGCACACCGAGCATCCAAGAAGAACGTGACACACAAAGGACATTGTTTCAAATGATTCACGTTTCTTTAAAAAAAAAAAATCGACCGGAAATTAAACGGCGATCCAGACGGGTACAGACCGCCCCCCATTCCGTCTCAAGGGTACGCTTGCATAAGTGTCGTCCATCACCCCCCAAGGTGGGTTATCGCTCCAAGCCAAGGTCTGTTCAAGCTTCAGATGAGTTCCTCTAAGGACTTTGTACAGACTGGAGGTCCTGGATGGAAGCAATGAGGGTCTGGGTGAGCGAATTAATTACACGTGCATTTTTGGATGGAGTATACCATAATGAGCCCCAGCTGCGCCAGGCATCCAACTCCCTTTAAATGTAACTATAAAAAGCTGGGCATTCAACATCCCCTTCACAAAGAGAAGTGGGCACCATAAAAGGTCCCTGTGATGTGTGCTCAGAAACATGGCACAGGAGACATGCAAGCAAAGAGGGCAAGGAGAAATTTCTTTTTAGATGTTGTGACTTCCCCACGTCTATCCCTGCGTTCAAAAGATTTGTCTGAAAAGTTAAAAGTCTCGGACAGAACCGAGCTCGCAGTATCTCGGTATCCTGTAACCCACAAATTACTAATCCTGAACCCAGGAGAACCTTGCGCATTTTAGTGCTTTTCTTGCTCAAAAACGCCCACTGCAACCCTGGAACAGTGGTTAATTAGCTCAGGAGGCTAATCAGATGTCTCAGGAGCAGGAAAAACTTTAAAACGTGCAGGACAGGGGGTAGTCTGGGAGCCTGTGGCTAAAACTATGGCATCCATCGCTTCTCAGTATGGTGTAACCCATGAAACATTAGCTTTTGTACTATGATTTTAGTCTCTCTGTGTTTTCTCAAAAATGTACCAACTCTTTGTCTGATGGAAATGCTGGAATTCTCGATAGTTCTCTCTTGATTCCGTGGTCACGTTGCGTATATAAGGTTTGCAAGCTAGCTAAAGCTCTACTCTCAATCATTAGCTAGCTCGGTTGTCCATATTCCCCAGTAGATTAGCGAGGTGTTCTCACTACTCAAAACTTGCTCAAAAGTGCTCAATAAAATCTCACCCGTCAAGCCCACTTTTTCAGATCAACATAAGCATTGGTCTTGTTACCAAGTTAGCATCTTAGCACTGGAGAGCAGTATATGAGAGGCTTTGTTGTTCTAATAAGATCTGTTTCCATTATGATTTTATGATATTATGATACAGAGTGCGAGAAAGTAGTGCAGAAAGTAATATCCCACCATCCCTCAACCACTAACTCTTGATTTTGCCGACAGCCATCATATTCATTTCACACCTCTGGCGCTAACAAGGTTGATTGGTATCGTTATCATCTGATGACGTAGCTCGCACTGCTCCTCTCCATTGCTGTGCCACTGATTAGCTTTAATGACGCTCATTTGGCCCTGGGAATCTTACCTGATTTCTGGGCTCGTGAGAAGGATGCCGTGTTCAGATAACCGGTTGAATTAGAAAGAGACAAGAAAGAGTGAGAGATGGAGACTGAGAGATGGCTCTGAAGCTCCAAATTAGACTTGGGTGATGCATAAGCCTCCATTTCTCATGCTCTCACTTTCCGACTAGGCAGATGGCCAAAGCCGTGCCTGGGGCGAAAGTCCGAACGGTGTCCTTTTTTTGAAAATAAATAAATAAAATGACTCCACCGACTGTAGATGGAGCGCGAGCTCTAGCCAAAACCCTGCAGACCTTGCAGAGAGAAAATCACATATTAAACATCTGTAAATGATAGAAAAACAAATACAGCGGATTAAGAGCGTGCACAACCTAATCCAGCACTCAGTAACGTCCTAACGCTACTGCGGCTTGAAATGAAAACTAACGACAGAAAGCAAGGGATACAAAGAGTCGGTGCCAGATAAATTAATACCTCCGACACCCAGTCAGTCCTCTCCGTTCAGCCAATTCCGTTGGATTAAGCGACAGGTTGCTACGGTGGCTTTGAGAGCGCCAAATAGTGATTTATTCTACTAGTTTCTGATCAGAGGGATGTCTGTTGAAGCACCATGGCTCCTTTTGGCTGTAATCCAGCATTGTTTACAGCTAAAAAGCCCTCTAGCTATCAAACAAATTAGCTTGCCAGTGGTCCTTCCAACAGGTTGCAACAAAGGACCGTTTTTGTTGTGATGCACAACTGATTTCTTATGTAATAGCCGAAAATCTAATTTGATTGATTTTTAGACACTAAAAATCCTCAAGTGGTTTTCTGCACAGCCTCATCGCACCGATCAATAGCTCCAGTGAACTACACTGATTGTGTTTGTTGGAGGTGAATAATTTGATGTGTTTGGCGAGTCCTTGCCGATGTTTCGAGTAAGCGCACTAAAGACCCAAACCCACGAGGAGAAACTCAATCTGCTTTTTACTGCTTTTCCGCAATTTACTTTGCTACCACCCAGACTGCTCTGCATACCCGGTAAATAGAAAAAACATCTCCGCAGTCACTGACACGTCACCCCATGATGGGAGGAACATTAAACGCTGCGTGTTCAGAACCAAAACGAGGCCTCGGAGGATGGCGAGATGGGGAAATGGCTTGGAAACAATCTCAGCCTCTCAACGTAGATAAAAAAGCTAGAGACTAGAGACGGAGGGCAGAAAAACGGGGTTAAACCGGCGACGTCTCGAGGAACGATCAAGCGGTGCCAGCTAGCGATCCTGCTCTTCTGCATGAGCTTTGATACAACGTGTTCTCCAAACTCCACAGGCATGAGCAATTAGTGCCAGAGAAGCATGATTACAGGGCTGCTACACACACACACACACACACACACACATACATAAGGCCTGGAATTCTCGGCATTTTTGAAGTGACAGACCCAGAGAAGGCGCGAGAGAGAGAAAGAGGAAGGCAGTGACCACAGAGGACAAATATCAATATTGCCGGCGGAGTCTGGGGCTTGTGCAGAAGCCGTTAGCATGTGAAATTGGGAAGCCTTAAGCCCCCCTAAACAAGAGGATCAACCCACATTTCGTCAGGCTGCGTCGCCCTCCAGCACCCTCCGAAAATCTCCCTCCTCTCTCGCCACACTTTCCACCTTCCTCAATGACAAACAAACCCTCCGTCGCTTGTAATTGGGCTTTAATTCTTCAACCCACCTCTCCTGAATCATTCCAACTCTGCATCCTAATCCTCAGAGCTAACACAGTGAAAAATTAGTTCGAGCTAATAGCGGCGATGCTTCCTACTTAAACCATCGGCAACACTCCTTCGCAAGGAAACGCTCTGGGCTTTAGAGGCTCCATTAGCCGGTTAAGGTTTAAATCTGGGAGCTGGACTAATTCCTTGAGCCACGCTGTGTCAAAAGCCCAGGGGAGCCAGGAGAGCGTGTCAGCGGTGAGGAGGAACTTAGCGCTAACCTGCTAATCCCATCCTGTCCACTGCTTTCTACACGCACGTCATTGTCCACGGCCGTGATCCGCTCTCTCGCCAAAGCCGCTTTAGAATGAAGGCCTGGCGTCTAGACCCTGCTGGAAAGGGCTTACAAGTCCTCCTCCAGCCTTTTCTCCCACGCTTTACAAATTCAAATCTCCACGCTTGCACGAGTAGCTCACTAAACAAACATTGTCAGGGTGACGGAGCTACTGTATCAACAAGCAAAGGAAGGTGCTGCAGCTCGGCCTTCAGAACCAGTTATGCAAAGACGTCTTTTTGGCAGGATGGCAGAGAAAAAAAAAAGAAACGATGCGAATGTATGTCTGAATTCCTCAACCTCAAGAGGATTTAATAGCGGTGAATTAGCCACCTCGGATAATTTTGCAAAAGTGCAGCGGCGTTGACGGAAAGTGTGGAGGAGAAGAACACGATGAGCACGAGGGCAGAAGCCACCAGCGCACGCAGAGAGCTTTGCTTGTGTTCACAACCCAAATCGGCGACAAGTTTATTCCCTGCCTTGCGGTGGAGAGAGACCGAAACGCCGTCATGTCGCTACCGCAGAGTGGCACTGCAGCCGTTTGATGTCTTCATGTGGGACGCGTTAATGCCTCGCCGCCGCTGAAAACTTTAACACGATTTACAGCACTTCAAGCTCGTTCGATGTTGTGCAATAAATCATTAGTTTAGGAAAAAAATCTATTATACACACTGCTGCTGAATTCTCAATTCTGATTGGGCAGATGATTAGCATATTAAAAAAACTTTTCTTTTTCATATCTGTTGATTTATTTTCCTGTAACATCCTGTCCTGAAGTGTTTCTAACCTTACATGATCGTTTTTTTTCCATATGAATAATCTCAAGCATCCCATTGCTTCTCCTGGTGCTGTCAATCAATTGCTGTAAACTCCTCCCCCTTTTGCAGTGCAGCGACATCATGTTTATTTTCAACACAATAGACAATCAGCTGTAGATATCACAGCAAAATATCCTGCTTCAGGACGGTTTCAGACATCACTAGCCATGTCTCTGTGCGCACTCATCCCATATACGCACGCGCACGCGCGCGTGTGTGTGTATATATATATATATATATATATATATATAAAATCCAAAGGGCACGCAGCCGAAACCTTTCTCTGACGGAGAAAGCAAAGAAAAGGAGAGGCGCGGGGTGCGTGCTCAGCCTCCGCTTGGCCCCCTTTCCGAAGATATGATACTAATTATCTGATAGATCAGAAGGTTTAAAGGTGACGTGTGTATTTCTCTGCAATTATCATAACACTGAAGACACACGCGTCGACGTTTAAAGAGAAAAAAAAGCTGTTCTGCACGCGCTCGAGCACTCATGTGCTGCACGTCTGCGCGAGAAGGAAGAAAAAAGAAAGATGGCTTTGTTTTGGACACGGCCCCAGACTCTTCACGCCGCTCTAAAGTTCTGGGTTTAATTCTTAGACGAAACGAGGAGGAGACCACTGGTTTGTGGGAAGAAGCAATACACACCACGCACCTATTTAGCTTGTGCTAGAGTGTGGGCACATAATCGGATACACACACACACACACACACACACAGAGTGGCGTGTGATGCTTTTGCCAAACCACAAGTGAGGGGCCAAAATTCCATAGACGAACGCTTGAACTCAGCAGGGTCTCGACAAAAAGGGAGGAGAAAAACGAGAGGCAGTGGAAAGCCAGCGTCACTTAAAGGTGTATAAAACTGACCCTGAGTTAAGTTGAATTGAAGCGATCTCCTCCGTACCCGAGAATCCGCACACCTCCCGGAAAAAAAAAAAAAAATCCAAAAAAACCTGTAGCGTATAGAAACACGTACGGAACGTTTCGTTCTCAGGAAGAGCCAAAGTGGCACACAGCAGAAAGAAAAGAGAAGGACGAGTCGTTCAGTGAAAATAAATAAATATATAACGATAATAATAATAATAAATCTTCGGTTCGAATCCTGACGTCCTATTTTCAGATCAACAGCGTACACTATCGATTCTCCTTCCTGCCGTTCTTCAGGTTTTGTTACACGCAATCCCTTTTTTCGCATTTCACTCCTTCATTCCGTCAGTGTGTTTTTTGGGGTTTTTTTCACACACACACCAATTACAGGAGCTGCTTCAGAAAGAAAGAGAGAGAGAAAGAGAGAGAGAGAGCGGGTACAATAAAGCGACTCGCACAAACACGCAAAATGTGCCATCTTCTCTTTCTCTTCGCTACATCCGACGCCATCGCATCTCCTCCCTACCCCTCCTCTGTCGCTCCTCATAACCCCCCCCCCCAGACACACACACACACACACACACACTACCACCCTGCTCACACACACACACCACCTCCACAACCAGCAGCGCCACCGCCACCAATCACAGCCCTGACGCCAGGACATCAATTCTCGCAAGTCTCCGAAAATTACCATGCATGAATGCAAAAAAGCCTGATCAGGAGTAATTAACACGGCTTCATATGCAAATTTTATTAATGCAGAACTACAAAGTCATTATGCAAATGCAACTTTCGTCAAGCCTCTTGACAAATATTCAGAGCTCCAGCCAGAGAACAGGTTTTTCTCTCTCTCTCTCTCTCTCTCTCTCTCTCTCTCTCTCTCTCTCTCTCTGCGTTCTGTTTTCTCCACAGCGCCGCAAACGTACAACTCGGAGTTATTTAAATAAATAAATAAATAAATAGCTCGAGCCCGTTCGCTCCATTCGGTTCCGTTCTCTTTTCCCGAACTTCAAATCGGAGCGTTCCGCCGACGACGGCCAAGCATCAGCAATTAAAAAGCTGGCTCTTGGTAATGACTGTTTGGCTTCGGAGCGAGGTAATGAACCTGTAATTCTAGGGGAAAAGTGGAGGGGGGGGCAGCTTGAAGATATGAATATGCATGAGGCTCCCTGCCTTTGATGATTAAAGAAAATTTTAATATTTAAATGAGCGCATGGAAAGTGATTAACCGAGGCAAGCGACGAGGCAAAAATCTGAGGAGGGGGAAAAATGGATTTGAAGATGCTAAGAAGTACACGGATGCAGCATTCGCTTTTTTACGCTCCATTAGTGGCTAAAAGTATTTTGCCGATGTTGCTCTCTCTCTCTCTCTCTCTCTCTCACATGCACACACACACTTCTCTCTCTGTCTCTCTCTTTCTCACACACACATACACCCACACACACACACTTCTGTCTGTCTCTCTCTCTCTCTCTCTCACACACACACACATTTCTGTCTGTCTGTCCCTCTCTCTCTCTATCTCTCTCTCACACACACACACACATTTCTCTCTCTCTCTCTGTCTCACTCTCACACACACACATTTCCCTGTCTCTCTCTCTCTCACTCTCACACACACACACACACTTCTCGATCGCTCTCTCTCGCTCTCTCTCACACACACACACACACACACACACACACATTTCTGTCTATCTCTCTGTCTCACACACACACACACACTTCTCTCTCTCTCTCACTCTCACACACACACACACACTTCTGTCTCTCTCTCTCACACACACACACACATTTATATGTCTGTCCCTCTCTCACTCTCTATCTCTCTCTCCTACACACACGCACATTTCTGTCTCTCTCCCTGTCTCACTCTCTCACACACACACACCTCTCTCTCTCTCTCTCTCTCTCTCTCACACACACACACACACACACACTTTTCTCTCTCTCTCTCTCTAATCTCTCTCTCTCTCTCTCGCTCTCTCTGCTGATGCTGGACAGAGTTCAGGAGGGAGGCGTGTGAAGTAGCCCGGAGTAAAAAGTGGCACGTTGCTGGATTTCAGAGCTTAAGCATGCAGGAGGGAAGAAATGAAAGGAGAAGAAACTTCTGTAGGCCATCGGAGCTCAGCAGGACAACGTCTTGACAGAGACAGAGACAGACAGAGAGAGAAATGAGAGAGGCTGGGAACCGATTAGCAAAAACAAGTTTACACATACATCAGTAACGCATATTTTTAATCGATATCTCAAACACACACACACTGCTGAAGTCTTAACAGTAAGTTATAAGTAATAAAGTCAACTAGCTCTTTCTTTCCTGTGAGTGTGAGCTTCAAGATGCATGCTATTTAGTCTTAGCGTATGTTTGAGTCTCTTACCGCAACCGTCTGGATTCCACGAATAAATCAACCTCTGTTCCTCCCTATAGCACTCGAGTGCGCTGAAAAGTTTGTAGCTGCTACGTTACATTGCTACATCAACCAACACTCTGAGCGCGACGCTAACTTACAGCACACCGTCGATTGAGGAACTTGGCTAAATCAAAGACCTAGCTATTTCTGGCTTTCACATTGCCGCCATCTTTCAGCTAACAACAACAACAAGGTGATAAATACTGACAGTGTAAGAAGGTTTTATCCTAACGCCGCTCTCACTTTCATCTTAAAGAGTAACAAAAAAAAGATGCGATTTTTTTCCCCTTTAATTTTCACCACAGCCTCTTTTTTTTTAACTAGTTAATTAATTCTGTGATAACATGTAACCGGTGATATTTTCAGACTAGATTATCATACCGTGAAAATTTCCAAGCCTTAACACTCCTAATGACGCTTATCCGAATGTACGTGCATATGTTTGTGTGTGTGTGTGTGTGTGTGTGTGAGTAGGTGTGTGGGTAGGTGGGTGGGTACTTGGAATGGAGTGGGGTGTTGGGGGGGTGGGGGGGGTTCCTGATCCTGTTCTTGAGTGTTTTAGGGTTTGAGATCGTCAAGGAGCAGGTGGTGAGAATTAAAGGAAAATTTTATTACGTTGTACAAAACTCTCTTTGGACATCTTTTACAGAAAGGAAGAGAGAGCGAGAGAGAGAGGAAAGCGGGTAACTAGACAAAAGTGGGCAATTACCTCTTCAAAACGCCTGCTTGGTCCCAGCTTTCCTGGCTTTATTGAAACAACAAAAAAACAAGAAGACCAGCAGGAATAATGTCTCAAAAAGAACATGTTAAATCAAACACACATTCACCTCACCACACAATCTGCAGCCATTGATTCTGGCACGGCCCCGGCACCCGAGCCGTTTCCCCCCACCAAGCCTTTGTGAATTTTAATTGGGAAAAAAAGGCATGTGTGTCATATTACGGAAACATGTTTTCAATATCTCTCTCTCTCTCTCTCTCTCTCTCTCTCTCTCTCTCTGTCTCTCTCTCCATCTCCATGTTGCATCATTATTTATTGAAGAGCTCTCTCAGTGATTATGTCGAGCTCAGAGAGAGAGACACGGAGACACAGAGAGAAGGAGACGTGTGCCTCGATTGAGACATTGAGGCTTCAGATACATACTACACTACACAACACACAACACGACTATACTCAATACCCTACAATGCAATGCATTATACTACAATACACTATTCTACACTATACTCAATACTTTATACTACAGAACACAACAGTACACTACCCTACACTATACTACACTACAATACTACACTATATTATAATACAATTGCATTGTACTACAGTACATTACCCTACACTGTATAACAATACACTATACTGCAGTACACTATGCTACAATACAATTACACTATACTGCAATACACTACTACCCAACAGTACACTACACTACAATACAATTACACTATACTACACTACATTATACTATACTACACTATACTACAATACCCTATACTGCAATACAATTACACTACCCAACACTCTACTACAGTACACTACACAATACTGCAGTACACCTCCCAACACTATACTACACAACAATACACCATACTACAGTACATGACCCAACACTATACTACACAACAATACACCATACTACAGTACATGACCCTACACTATACTATACTACAATACACCATACTACAGTACATGACCCTACACTATACTATACCACAATACACCATACTACAGTACATGACCCAACACTATACTACACAACAATACACCATACTACAGTACATGACCCAACACTATACTACACAACAATACGTTATACTACAGTACATGACCCAACACTATACTACACTGTACTATACTATACTACAGTATACTATACTACAGTACATGACCCAACACTATAGTACAATATAATATACAACAATACACTATACTACAGTACATGACCCAACACTAAACTATACAACAATACACTATACTACAGTACATTACCCAACACTATACTACACAACAATATGCTATACTACAGTACATGACCCAACACTGTACTACACTGTACTATACTACACTATACTATACTACAGTACATGACACTATACTATACAACAATACACTATACTACAGTACATGACCCTACACTATACTACACTATACTATACTACACAATACATTATACTACAGTACATGACCCTACACTATACTACACTATACTATACTACACAATACACTATACTACAGTACATTACCCAACACACTGTACTACACTATAATATACTACACAATACACCATACTACAGTACATGACCCAACACTATACTACACTGTACTATACTATACTACAGTATACTATACTACAGTACATGACCCAACACTATACTATACTATACTATACTATACAACAATACATTATACTACAGTACATGACCCAACACTATACTACAGTATACTATACTACAGTACATGACCCAACACTATAGTACACTATAATATACAACAATACACTATACTACAGTACATGACACTATACTATACAACAATACACTATACTACAGTACATGACCCTACACTATACTACACTATACTATACTACACAATACACTATACTACAGTACATTACCCAACACACTGTACTACACTATAATATACTACACAATACACCATACTACAGTACATGACCCTACACTATACTACACTATACTATACTACAATACATTATACTACAGTACATGACCCTACACTATACTACACTATACTATACTACACAATACATTATACTACAGTACATGACCCTACACTATACTACACTATACTATACTACAATACATTATACTACAGTACATGACCCTACACTATACTACACTATACTATACTACACAATACATTATACTACAGTACATGACCCTACACTATACTACACTATACTATACTACACAATACACTATACTACAGTACATGACCCTACACTATACTACACTATACTATACTACACAATACATTATACTACAGTACATGACCCTACACTATACTACACTATACTATACTACACAATACACTATACTACAGTACATTACCCAACACACTGTACTACACTATAATATACTACACAATACACCATACTACAGTACATGACCCTACACTATACTACACTATACTATACTACAATACACCATACTACAGTACATGACACTACACTATACTATACTACAATACACCATACTACAGTACATGACCCTACACTATACTACAGTACATTACTCTACACAATACTATACTACACTACAATACACTATACTACAGTACATTACCCTACACTACACTACACTATATTACAATATAATTACTCTACACAATACTATACTACACTGCACTATAATACACTATACTACAGTATATTACCCTACACTATACTACACTACACTATACTACACTATATCACTATATAATTACTCTATACTATACTCCACTATGCTACAGTACACTCTACTGCAGTACACTACCATAGACTACACTACAATAAAAATAGTACATGTACAGTACATGACAGTACATGACCCTACACTATACTACACTATACTATACTACACAATACACTATACTACAGTACATTACCCAACACACTGTACTACACTATAATATACTACACAATACACCATACTACAGTACATGACCCTACACTATACTACACTATACTATACTACAATACACCATACTACAATACATGACCCTACACTATACTATACTACAATACACCATACTACAGTACATGACCCTATACTATACTACAATACACCATACTACAGTACATGACCCTACACTATACTACACTATACTATACTACAATACACCATACTACAGTACATGACCCTACACTATACTATACTACAATACACCATACTACAGTACATGACCCTACACTATACTATACTACAATACACCATACTACAGTACATGACCCTACACTATACTACACTATACTATACTACAATACACCATACTACAGTACATGACCCTACACTATACTATACTACAATACACCATACTACAGTACATGACCCTACACTATACTATACTACAATACACCATACTACAGTACATGACCCTACACTATACTACACTATACTATACTACAATACACCATACTACAGTACATGACCCTACACTATACTATACTACAATACACACTATACTACAGTACATTACCCAACAATATACTACACTATACTATACTATACTACACAATACACCATACTACAGTACATGACCCAACACTACACTACACTATACTATACTATACTACACAATACACCATACTACAGTACATGACCCTACACTATTTTATACTACAATACACCATACTACAGTACATGACCCTACACTATACTATACTACAATACACCATACTACAGTACATGACCCTACACTATACTATACTACAATACACCATACTACAGTACGTGACCCTACACTATACTATACTACAATACACACTATACTACAGTACATTACCCAACAATATACTACACTATACTATACTATACTACACAATACACCATACTACAGTACATGACCCTACACTATACTATACTACAATACACCATACTACAGTACATGACCCTACACTATACTATACTACAATACACCATACTACAGTACGTGACCCTACACTATACTATACTACAATACACACTATACTACAGTACATTACCCAACAATATACTACACTATACTATACTATACTACACAATACACCATACTACAGTACATGACCCTACACTATACTATACTACAATACACCATACTACAGTACGTGACCCTACACTATACTATACTACAATACACACTATACTACAGTACATGACCCAACACTACACTACACTATACTATACTATACTACACAATACACCATACTACAGTACATGACCCTACACTATACTATACAACAATACACACTATACTACAGTACATTACCCTACACTATACTATACAACAATACACTATAATACAGTACATTACCCAACACTATACTACAATACACTATAACTACAGTACATGACCCAACACTATACTACACTACACTACAATACACTATACTACAGTACATTACCCAACACTATACTACACTACACTACAATACACTATAATACAGTACATTACCCTACACTATACTATACTACACAATACACTATAATACAGTACATTACCCTACACTACACTACACTATATTACAATATAATTACTCTACACAATACTATACTACACTGCACTATAATACACTATACTACAGTATATTACCCTACACTATACTACACTACACTATACTACACTATATCACTATATAATTACTCTATACTATACTCCACTATGCTACAGTACACTCTACTGCAGTACACTACCATAGACTACACTACAATAAAAAAAAACACTACCCTACACAACACTATACAACTCTACCCTACACAACACAATGTGTTGCACCTTCAAATGTTCATTAACAACATGAGGAATGATGTAACTGATTGTTTAGGTAATTTAAATACAAACAAAACACAAAAACAAAACAAAGCAGTAACACACCAGGTAGGGTTCATTCTGTCTAGCTAACACTCAAAAGATCATAAATGACGATGCCAGCTGACGTTTAAGAGATTATCATTCATTCATTGTCTACCGCTTATCCGATCTATTCTCGGGTCACGGGGAGCCCGTGCCTATCTCGGGCATCATCGGGCATCAAGGCAGGATACACCCTGGACGGAGTGCCAACCCATCGCAGGGCACACACACACTTTCATTCACTCACACAATCACACACTATGGACAATTTAGAGATGCCAATCAACCTACAATGCATCAATGTATGTCTTTGGACCGGGGGAGGAAACCTCCGAGGCACGGGGAGAACATGCAAACCCCCAACCCTGGAGGTGTGAGGCAAACGTGCTAACCACCAAGCCACCGTGCCCCCCGTTTAAGCGATTAGCTGTTGCTAAAGCTGTTTTTTGGGTTTTTTTGGGTTCCTCGGTAAAATGAAACTGACGCAAATTTTTTAAGTAGATTTTTTCCCCTGACCCTTTCTTCTTCTTTCATGAGTAAGAGTTTTACATTCGAGTCGAATCTTTTCTCCCGAGTGAAGAAACGTTCGACTTCGACGTTTGCCAGAGGATTTGTTCAGACAGCATTCTCGAGTAAAGAGTTCCCCTGTACTTCTACCAATTCGCTGTGAAAACGATTCAAAACAAAACAGGAAGTCCAAAAAGATCTGCACACTCTCACTTCCACTAAACCTGACACGATTTCTCGCAAAGGTTTTTACCAAACCACACATTTAAGCAGGGCTTTGAATGCGAAAACGTAATCAAACCAGAAACCATTGATCTGAAACCTGTGCTATTATTTATTTTTATTTTTTTTTAAAGAAAACAGGAAGAAGAAAAGAATGGATCTTTGTGACTCAGAAGTCAGATTATTTGCTCCAGGGGTTTATTAGAGCTAATTAATTATATTAAAAGACGCAGCTGAGACCTGCACTCGAGCCGTAAAGGAAAAAAAAAAAAGAAGGGATGTTTGTGTAGTAGTAGTGAGTGTCTGGTAAGGAAAAAGGGAGAACGTGTGAAAGTGAGAAATTGCAGGAGTGACAGGAACAGGGCCTCATCTCACGAAAACTACAGCAAAAAAAAAAAAACACTCTACACTGTGGTCACAACACTGTGTGTGTGTGTGTGTGTGTGTGGTTGGGGTGGAAGGAGGGAGTGATTTCATTGCTAAAGTGTTTTTTAAAATAAAAAAAGAAAATACACATTCTAGCATCATTTTGACACGCAACTAAAAAAAAAGGGAAAAGATCTGAGCATTTAATTACACAACGGAGGAAAATATGGCAAAAAAATATAGATCCACAATCGTTAAAGATCTTTTAATGAGATACAGTTTGTATCAAGATGCTTTCAAAAATGCTAACGACCCACAAAGGATAGAAGAAAGAAGATGTTTGTGTTTTTATTTATAATTAAAATGTTTGCAAATATTTTTGTAGTAAAAAAACAAAAAAGAAAATGGGGAAAAGAAATGGCCGTATTTGAAGCTGTACTTAGTCATTTTGGTTGTAACCTAGCTATAAAAAATCATAAAAAACATTCATTATAACCATTTCATTATTTGATTTGTACGGTCCTCCCATAAGCCACGCCCATAAAGGCGGGCCTTTATGAACAGAAAATGATTGACAGACTGACAGCTTGTTTTTTTTTTTTTTCCTTGTTGTTTACATCCAGACCAGAGCGTCTGCAATAAGAGGAGAACTTTAGTATAATTTAACAATTTAAAAATCACTGACCGCTCCTTTAACGTCCTTTAATCCGCTGGTTGTTACCGTGAGCAACATTATAAATGTACAGATTATCCCCGTGTCCCTGGTGCTTAATCATGTATAACGCTATTGTTATGATATCGTGATATTAGTGTCCCCGTATGTCGTCCTGCTGAGCTTTTTCAGGGCCTGAATCATCCAGATTTTTTTTAAAACACCCTTTAATACTCGTTTATTTTTAAAATAACAACAAGCAACAAAATAGCAACAATCCCACTCTTCCCTCACTTCTACACCAACATCAACACCTCTCGAAGACTTTTTCCTCATTTATTTCCACCAAATTT
Source organism: Hemibagrus guttatus (assembly GCA_033459395.1). NCBI lineage: Eukaryota > Metazoa > Chordata > Actinopteri > Siluriformes > Bagridae > Hemibagrus > Hemibagrus guttatus. The sequence goes on along the minus strand of JAUCMX010000008.1, from coordinate 2,405,193 downwards.
ACCAAAGAACAATCATGCTTCCTTCTACATTCAAAGCCAAAAGACATGTATCATTCATAGATGTAACTATATTAAAGTGGCAGTATGTCATTTTTATAGCCCTTTCATCAAGGACACGCTTTCCAGCTTTTCCCACAACCGATTTCCCCCCACGTTGTCAAAACATATGTTTAGAGAGTTGCCTTTTATGGGAGCTGGTGTATTGGATTTCTGGGCCAGAAAAAAGTCAAGCAGTGGTGAAAAACGAAGAAGCGAGTCGTTCTGTTGCACGGACGTGTTGTGAAAACGCAGACTTCCTGAGGTGTCTTTCAATCAATGCGATTTGTACATCTATAGAAACAGGTTCGGAAGTTACAGACCGCACCTTTAATCCATGATACGTCATGATGTTATTAGCTTAAGTACGGACGCCATAGCAGGGGATCAGTGGGTTCTTAAACAAAAAGACACATATTGAAAAAGGAAACAGAACTAGATTTTCAACCTCCGTTTTGCAGAGATAGGCGAATCCCAACACACACACACACACACACACGCTTTCATCTCATCCCCAGCAGCAACTCTTGTAGCCTCTGGCTATGCAAAATGTCGTATTTTATTTAATTAGCACTATTACTGATGATTATATTCTGCCGCTACGCAGCTATGCGTTTGAGGAAGTGAGAAAACGTGCCTCCTGATCAACTAAAACTCTCTTGATTTATTTTCCTAATTTTTTTTTATCCTGAAGTGTGTTATTCCTCTGACACCACCACTATTTATCAAATCACGGCATAATTTTTCTAACCATTTCATTAAAGCAGGTGTAACCACTTACGTTAAAGCAGGTGTAAACATCACCATCTCTCTCTCTCTCTCTCTCTCTCTCTATGTTAGAGTTCAAGGAATCTAACTAGAACATTCTAAGGAATGAATCAACATCCTCGGGTATAAAGGTGTGAGATTTGATGATGTAGTTTGCGTTGTGATTAAAATAGATATAAAGGAACGTAGAGGATTTAACGAAGTGCTGAAATGTAGCACTGCTCTTCCTATGTGTGTGTGTGTGTGTGTGTGTGTGTGTGTGCGCGCAGACGATGTGACGTGATGCAGGTTGACGTGTGCGAATGAATCGGCGGAGTTTAAGGCCTGTCAGCGTGTCGGGGGCCAGACGGAGGAAGAAAAAGATCAAACTGCAGCTCTGGGGATGATGATAATGTTGTTCTGCTCAGAATTAGCTTTTTGGATTCTGACACGCACACACACACACACACACACACAACACTCGTCCTCCTTGGATTCTCTCTCTCTCTCTCGCTTGCTCTCTCTCTCTCTCTCATTTTTCCATTTGAAGCTGACAGATGGATATATTAAAGAAAAAAAAAAGCAAATTCATGAAAAATGATCCGCGCTTTGAGAGTACGAGCACCGCCGCTATGTTGTTTTTTTTTTTTTTTTTCCTCTCCTTTTTTTTCTTTATTTTTTTTTTCCCCCCGAAACGGAGCCCGAGTGTTTTTCTGCGTGTCATTTTCTATTTCACGTGGAGAACAAATGGGAAGCGGAAAAGGTTTAGCATAAAAGAATACTTTAACCTGCTGGGAGGCAATTATGAACACAAGGCAGCGTGCACATGTTTAGCTGCACGCCCAGCTGACATTCAAGCTTCTTAATCATTTTCCGAGGACATTTCATCTCTGCCTTTATTCTCAGCCAGCTCCAGAATTCTCGCTCCTTCTCTTCCGACGCCGAGCTAATGAAAGGGCTAAAATTTACTCGTAGTCACCGCAATATGATTTACGCAGGCAAATGTTCATCTTTCATTCCAATAACCCATTATTCAAATGGTGAAGTTTAAACAAGATTAAAAATTATCCCTTATCCTCCCCCCCCCCTTCCCTCGTCTTTCCTTTTCTTTCTCTTCCCTTCTTCTTCTTCTTCGAACCGGAGCTTATTAAGAAAGCGGTTTAAAATAGAATTTGGCTTATTACGAGTAATTTAAAAGTAATTTTGAAAAATCCAGAAAGATTGAATGACTCGCCGTGACGGGTGGATATTGTATTAAATGCATATTCATATTTCTAGTTCTCTACACACACACACACACACACACACACACACGGGCACATATTTGGATCCACTGATTTAAATTCTATAATTGTGATATATAAAGATATCATTATAATAAATTTGTTTCACATATCCAGTGGGATCTTTCCGGGATAAACACGTCTTCTCCCGCCCTACACGATTCACTCGACTCCTCATTTGACTCCGAGTTATCTACCCCTAACTCGCTTCACCTTTGATTTGTTTTCGGATGATTCATTTATTTTCAAGTGACTCATTTTCGTCTTCATGCCGTCCTTCACGTCGTTCATTGATTATTTCACGTGAGTGAAAGTTTACACGTGATGAATCTCTGATATGTTTTTTTTTTTTCAATATGATTCGATTCATTCCATATGAGTCATATGATTCTTTAAAAGATTTGTTTGGGGTTTTTTTTTTTTTCCAGATGTAATTATTCCATATTATTTCACTTCTCTTTCACGTTGTGCACACAATGGTGTGGTACAATGCACGTGTTTTTCACGTGTTATCACTCAATATATATATATATATATATATATATACACATCCCTGATAAACAACATAAATCACGTGAACATTAGTGAATATGAATAATCCCTTGATTCACGTGGGAAACGTATACGACTTTTGTCACTCACATCTCAGGTTTTGATGATAAAGCCCGAGTGACGCCACATGCGTGCTATGTAGCGTAGAGGCTTTGAAATGCGAAACTGTTTGCAATGAAATCTCCGCATCATCTTCCGTAATTAACGCCAACGGACGCTGTAAGACGGCTCCGCGCCATGTGGGGTTCGGACTAAATTAGGTTCTTCCTGGTTATTAAGGGTGTATTTAAATGTGCGCCGTGGCATGGTGGCAGCGAGTAAATTGTCTTTGATGCCGCAGGAAACCTTCGCAAACAAGGAAGCTTTACAAAATATAATAAAAAAAAAAAAAAGAAAGGAAAAAAAGACGTTATTAAAACCGGAGCCTGTGTCATAAGCCGATCCAACCGCTTTTCCCCCGCCAACTTTGTCCAACCCTGAATATTATTTTATGAGACCCATTTCCCATGATCCCTCTGGCTGCATCTTTGTGGAGGACTTGACTGCACTGTTTTGTAAGATAACTAAGTGGGGGGAGAGAGAAAGAGAGAGAGAGAGTTAAATAGAATAAAGAAAGAGAGAGAGAGAGAGAGAGAGAGAGAGAGACAAAGAAAGAAAGAAACAGAGAGTCAGCAAGGCACAAAAAGAGAGAGAGAGAGACAGAGAGAGAGAGAGACAGAGAGCTCTCACCCTGCAGCTGGACTGAGCTAAACTGCCTCTTTACCCCAATTCAATAGCAAACTGGTTCTTTTAATCCTCCCCTCCCTCTCCCTCTCCCTCTCTCTCTCTCTCTCTCTCTCTCTCTCTCATTTTGAGTATTTGAATTTTAATGAGTTTTTCACCTTTTTAAGCAGATGGCTCAGGCTGGATTTCTCCATGAAAGTGAGCGCCGAGTTCTCTGTCACGTTTTGCACAATTTGTTTCAACTACCAGAGTCCTTCAGGGGGTTTAGAAAAGGGGTGGTGGGGTTGTTGTGGTGTGTGTGTGTGTGTGTGTGTGTGTGTAGTGAGGACTGGTGGTGGTGGTGGGGGGGTTCGAGTCCGTAATGTGATGTTTCACTCGGCGCAGCACAGGCTCCCCTAATGAAATCAGCTGAAGGAAAAACAATCTCTCTCGAGGCCTCGGAGATGAGCGGTATCACAATCACGACAGGATCCTGCAGAGGGAAATGAGTGCACTTCCCTTTGTCTAAAAATGCTGTGCGTGTGTGTGTGTGTGTGTGTGTGTGTGTGTGGGATTCATACTGATAACCATTTTAATCCTTTTAAACTCTCATAACTACACAACTTTCCTCTTCACGTCAATAGCGGATTCTGATTGGTCAGTACTCTTGCAGCTCTGCAAACCGCATGCTTCTATGAATGCATTCATGGTCGTTTCCATCGTAACGGCTAATCCAGAGATACGCCGGACGCTCCACGCAAATTCAGTAATGGAGCATACAGATTTGTTTGGAAGGAGTCTCCAGTTTCAGCGCATTGAGAGAGAGGCACGAGAAGGGGACAAACGGGTTAAAGACGCGATAGATATTTGATCTATCTCACCACAGCTATTTATTTTTCACTGTTTTTACGGAGTAAAACAGTACGTTCTGGTGTTTACCGAGTAAGACACGTCATTAGGTGAGACGGTATTGAATCCGTCCCACGCTGAGACGCAGTAGCAGAAAGGCCGTGTTGCAGGTGTGAAAGGTTTGAGGTTAGTTTGTACGAAGACACCGACACTCACCTGCCAGGCCGCTCTCTTGCTTCGGGCAAATTCCTTTCAGAGGCGTCAGCAGCCTCTCGTCCTCGTCCTCGGGTGTCACCTGGATTCCGATTTCGACCGGTTCCTCCACCTTCCTCAGCTCGGTGCGCGGCGGCGAGGGGCTGCTGCGGTCCGCCATCTTGTCGTAGCAGCCGTGAGCGCCGGCTGGGCCGTGGCACTGCTTCTTCTTGTGCTCGATGAAGAGTAGGATGTGGCCCAGCGGGAAGGTCTCCTGGCACTGTCCGCACGTCAGGAGGTCGTGGTCTCCGAGGCCCGGGGGCAGAGGGGCGACCATGTTGGGGTCCAGCAGCATGTGGTGGGTGTGGTGGCCGGCGAGCTCGGCCAGCGACAGGTCTGCGTCCACATGCTCTGATTCGGCTGTGGAGACACACACACACACACACACACACACACGAGACACAACGTTTCAGAGAGATACAGCAAAATAGTGCTCCCTTGCCTCGTATCACTGACTTTGGTTCCATGTTTTTTTTTGTTTTGTTTCCAACTATCAAGTCCTTTTCCTGAGTATTTGTCCTAGTCTGGTTTGCACACACTTCCAGTTTTCCCACTTTGCTCCCACTTGTTTAACTTCACCTCTCTGTTTTCTGACCCGCTTGTTGGATTTGTCCTAATAAAGTATACACACTTGCGTCCTGCTTCTGTAGTGTGGGATCTCCAGAGCACGCTTGCTATCTCACGACGCCGTGCAGCAGGAAGGCATTTAAACCGCGTACGGA
>JAUCMX010000008.1:2330050-2397550 GCA_033459395.1 Hemibagrus guttatus | reverse complement strand
TCATCATTTTCTCTGATCCCTCAACAAATACTCCGTATAATTCTATCAGGGCCGCGGAAATGTCAAATGATATTTGTCTTTATTGAGACGGGCAGCACAAGGAAGAGGAAGAGAGAGGAAAAGGAAAGAAAAGAAAGAGAGTCGAGGTTAGAAGACAGGAGGCGGAGTTCCTTAGAGCACATGGAATATATCTAGTGTATTTATTTTTATTTTATAATAAATAAAAGATATTTATTTATTTATTTAACAGGTATTCTTTTGACATAATAGAATGAATGTAATCAGACTTTTTCTTTTTTTCTTTTTCGTTTTCTTTTTTTAAGCTATTTCCAAAAACATTCATTTATATCCAAGTTCTTATTACAGAATTAAACACGTTTAGTGCAGGTTTATAAAATACAGAAATTAATTGCTAAAAAAAAAAAAAAAAAAGATTGCTGCTGTTTATTTATTTGTCTAAGTAACATTAAATATATCCATTGTGTTTATTTTATTTGCATATTATTACTAGCAGCAGTTCAAGTAGTAATTTATTGGCTGATTTAATTACTTACTTATTCATTCATTTATTCATTTTAATATTAAATTCATTAGTAGTGACTCGGTTGTAGAACTTCATTTATTTATTTGTTCCTTTGTTGATTTATTGATTTGTTTGTTTACTTATTTGTATTATTTCTATTTATTGAACTGACATTTTATTTATTTAATTTTTTTATTTGCTAGTAGTATTAGTAGTTTTTTGGTTATTTTTTGGTTTCTTTAAAATTTGAATATAATAATAATAATAATAATAATAATAATAATAATAATAATAATAATAATAATAATAATAAATTATAGTAGTGTTTTATTAATTGTGTTTGCTTATTTATTTATTTATTTGTTTGTTTCTTTGTTTGTTTATTTAACTATTTATTTATTTATTTATTTAACTATTTAGCTATTCTGTCTGTCTGTCTGTCTGCCTGTCTGTCTGCCTATCTATCGTCTATCTATTTAATGGAAAAAGTCTACAAATGATCTCCAAAAACAAAAGAAAGAAAGAAGTGCAACTAAAAGAAACATAGGGAAAAAATCAACAAACAAAATATAATAATAATAATAATAATAATAATAATAATAATAATAATAATAAATTATAGTAGTGTTTTATTAATTGTGTGCTTATTTATGTATTTGTTTGTTTGTTTAACTATTTATTTATTTATTTATTTATTTATTTATTTAACTATTTAGCTATTCTATCTGTCTGTCTGTCTGTCTGCCTATCTATCTGTCTGTCTGTCTGTCTGCCTATCTATCTATCTATCTATCTATCTATCTATCTATCTATCTATCTATCTATCTATCTATCTATCTATCTATCTATTTATCTATCTATCTATCTATATATCTGATTGTTTATCTTTATTTTGAAAACCGATGTCAACTTTGACCTACATATACATAGATGTCTATACAGCTGGAGCAAAAGTTTGTGCCCCCTATTGTTTATTTAATGGAAAAAGTCTACAAATGATCTCCAAAAACAAAAGAAAGAAAGAAGTACAACTAAAAGAAACATAGGGAAAAAATCAACAAAAATATAATAATAATAATAATAATAATAATAATAATAATAATAAATGGTAGTAGTAATATTGTATAATAGTGCTTGTTTAAGTATTTATTTATTTTTTTATTTATCTGTCTGTGTGTGTGTGTGTGTGTGTGTCTCTCTCTCTCTCTCTCTCTATGTTTGTTTATTTGTTTGTTGGTTTGTCCGAGGGTTTTCTGCGCTCACCTTCTGAATCACAGCACCGTGTTTTTTGCGACACATGAAACAAACCCACGGCGTCTCTGAAGCCACTGCAGCGGATCGCGTTACTACAGAGCAGAAGTACTGTTACTCTCTCCAGCTCCACTTCCACCTTATGATCATTTAGCTTGATGCTACAACCGACATCTCTCTCTCTCACACACACACACACACACACACACACACACACAGTTGTAAATGATAGACGCTGGCAGTTCCTGACGACGTCCTAATTTACCTAATAAGGCTCGATGAGTCAGAGTGAGCTCTAATAGGATTTCCGTTGGCGGTGTAAAGAGCAAAAAAGAAAAAGAAAAAACCAAAAAGGCAAATTGAGCATCTAAAAATGAACCACACACACACACACACACGCACACACACACAATGCGTTTCCATTTTGGACTGTGGCGAGGCCTGTATCATTCCTGCATCTCCTAAAGGTGGGAAAATGCAGAGAAATTCCTTCTGATGGGAATTGTTCTTTCTTTTTTAATTTCTTTTTTTTTAATTGGTATTCTCACACACACACACACACACACACATACACACACACACACACACACACACACCATCGTTACTACTCACACCTCTGCAGTAATCAACAATCTGATAATGTTTAAACGTTCTTTATGACGTCCCTCGTTGCCGAGACTCACAAGCTAATTAGATGACACAACTTATTTTTTATTTTTTTTTTTTTATTTAATTTTTTTTTTTTTTTTACAACCTCCATAAATTTCCCTGTTTAAATCTTGAAAGCTTTTATAATGGCGTCCAGATATAAACATTTACCCTGCGCCAATTAGATCCATTCGGAGAGCTTGGCTGTGTTGCGCCGAGGGGGAAAGAGAGGGGGAAAAAAACGTCTGCGGAGAATGAAAGCCGTAGAAAAACTTTCATCAAACAATAAAAGCTGGAGTTTACTGTTTGCTCACGGCTTTCCTCGCCGTCTCCGTCCCGAGAGCAGCAGAGGAACGTGGAAAAGACGGGAAGAGGAAAAGTGGAAGGAGGGAGGGATGGAGGTTGGGGGGGAGGGAGGGAGGGAGGGAGGGAGGGGGTCGAATCTGGGCAGCTGAGGACGAGATGCGAGGCATCAAATCAGAGGGATGAGCGAGTGCGCAGAACGGAGGAGAGCTAACAAGGATAACTCGCTCGCTTTTCCACGTGGGCGCCGTGTGGGCGTGGACGTTCGCGGAATCAAACTCGGAATCTCGCCGGAATCTATTAGGAATTAATTAGGCCATCATTAATCCGTAACCTACATTAGAGTCGGAGTCTCCGAGTCAGAGCAGAGGAGATGCTCTGTGGTCTTACTGAGCTCTCACGTCTTATTAAGAGAATGGAAGGGCGAAAGACGTGTGAGAGAAAGAAAGAAAAGAAAGAAACAAGCAAACAAACAAAAGGAAAGAAAGAAACAAGCTAAATAAAGGATGGCAGGAAGGGAAGGGAAACAAACAAACAAAGAAACAAAAACAAGCTAAAGGAAAGAAAGAAAGAAAGAAAGAAAGAAAGAAAGAAAGAAAGAAAGATAAATGAATGAGTGAGCAAAAGAAAGAAAGAAAGAAAGAAAGAAAAAAAGAAAGAAAGAAAGAAAGATAAATGAATGAGTGAGCAAAAGAAAGAAAGAAAGAAAGAAAGAAAGAAAGAAAGAAAGAAAGAAAGAAAGAAAAAAGCAAACAAACAAAAGAAAGAAACAACAGACTAAAGGAAAGAAAGAAAGAAAGAAAGAAAGAAAGAAAGAAAGAAAGAAAGAAAGAAAGAAAGAAAAATGAATGAGTGAGCAAAAGAAAGAAAGAAAGAAAGAAAGAAAGAAAGAAAGAAAGAAAGAAAGAAAGAAAGAAAGAGAAAGAAAGAAAAAAGCAAACAAACAAAAGAAAAAAAACAAACAGACTAAAGGAAAGAAAGAAAGAAAGAAAGAAAGAAAGAAAGAAAGAAAGAAAGAGAAAGAAAGAAAAAAGCAAACAAACAAAAGAAAAAAAACAAACAGACTAAAGGAAAGAAAGAAAGAAAGAAAGAAAGAAAGAAAGAAAGAAAGAAAGAAAGAAAGAAAGAGAAACAAACAAAAGAAGTAAAAAGCAAACAAATAAACAAGCAAAAGTAAGAAAAGAAAGAAACAAACAAACAAACAAAGGAAAGAAAGAAACAAGCAAAATAAAGGATGGCAGGAAGGGAAGGGAAACAAACAAACAAAGAAACAAAAACAAGCTAAAGGAAAGAAAGAAAGAAAGAAAGAAAGAAAGAAAGAAAGAAAGAAGCAAACAAACAAAAGAAAAAAACAAACAGACTAAAGGAAAGAAAGAAAGAAAGAAAGAAAGAAAGAAAGAAAGAAAGAAAGAAAGAAAGAAGAATGAAAGAGAAACAAACAAAAGAAAGAAAAAGCAAACAAATAAACAAGCAAAAGTAAGAAAAGAAAGAAAGAAACAAACAAACAAAGGAAAGAAAGAAAGAAAGGGTACTAAACTGTTCTAGTCACATGCTGGTCATTCACGTGGAACCGTCACTCTACATGTTTGGTACCGTCAGTGTCCAGGTTTTGGAGTGACAACAATTTAAAGGTCAAATAAAAATTCTTAGAACATTTCCCCCTTTTTTTTAAAGAAAAATAAAAAATTAGCCTCGGAGACTAACGAAAGCAGGCAGATTCTCAGACAGGTTACTAAACCCGCCCGGAACCGACTGAGCCACAAGCACAAGCCAAGTCCGGTACCTTTAGGATCCACATTAAGAGATAAAAGATACGTCAGAGGTCAAGCTGAAGTTCTGAAGGCGGATTTTTATTCAAATAAATAAATCCATTCAAAAAGACAGAGGTTCTTGACCATGTGGTACCATAAAGCGTACTCCTTCGGTACCTTTAGTTTCCAACGTTTATGTAAATAACATTAAAACTGAAAATCTAAAGAAACAAAACGAATAACAGATTACTCCAAATAACATGCAGATAAATCAGGAAAAGGTACTAACTGTACTTGGGTGGAACTCAGGTGGAACTACCACATGCACACCTTCGGGACCTTTTCATACCTGTCTGTGTTTTGTGGTGAAAGAGACACTAAAATTAGAGAAGGTGCGATTCGAGGTTGTTAGTGAATGCAGCACGGGGTGCGTTCAGGGGCTCCGGCTTGTGTCGGAGTTAAAGAAGGTTCTCCAAGGTTCGCTTTGGGTTTCAGCGTGTATTTTTGGAGCTGGATCCGTGGAAGCTCGTCCAGGAACATTACAGATTCTGGATTTATTCATTTTAAAAGTTTTTATATCGTTAAAGGTACAAAAATAAAAATACCACGTGAGTGACAAGAAAAGAACTCTCTGAGAACTATTTAATACCTTGATCCAAACAAACGTCCAAACCTAGACAGGACAAGGAGAGGAGATGGAACCAACACTTACACCTGCTACAGGTTGTTGTTGTTGTTGTTGTTGTTGATGATTTTATATTTAAAAAAAAAAAAGGAAAAAAACAAAGAGGAGATCGGTCGTCACGGAGATAAACCCAGACGAACGCGCCGGAGTCCACCGGGAACGCAGCTACGCTTCGCTAACTCTCGATCAGGAACTCTCGCAACGTCAAGCACACGTTCCTTGATATGTTCACTCCGTATTACCGACGAGAGCGAGCGTGTAAACGATAAAACAACGCTTTTTGCGTACGAAGGCGGCCATCTTGTTTTGTTTGGTTTTGTTTCGTTTTTGACAGGAGCGTGTAGAGGAGACGTTAGAGGAGATGCAGAGACGTTAGAGGAGGATGTGTGAATAAAAAACAGACATCATAATCGAGACGCTGCAGCCTTTCACGTTAATCCTCACACACACACACACACACACACACACACAGAGTGTTTCCATGCTCAGGGCCACTCTGATTTAAGCCAGCTGTCGGACGTCAATCTATTAAACACGGACGATCGGTACGCTGCTTCTTGCTGCTTCGCATGACATCAGTAAGCAGGAGCGAAAAAAAACAACAACACACGCAGGTTTTTTTTTTCTTTCCTTTTTTTTTCTCACCACGCAAACAAAAGGCACGTAAAGAAAAAAGAAAAAAAAAACTACAGAATTTGCGAGCGTATTAATCAAAATCACCAGGCAGAAATCTGGCCATTGTTCAAGGGAAAGCCTACAGGATCTCTCTCTCTCTCTCTCTCTCTCTCTCTCTCTCTCTCTCTCTCTCTCTCTCTCTCTCTCTCTTTTCCTCTTTTCTTTTTTTCACTCACATTTATTTATTTAGATACAAAAGAACAACGAGGCCTCCTCCATTTTTTCCAAAAAAAAAAGAAGAAGAAGAAGAAGAAGAAGGAAAACAAAAATGCCCTCAAGTTTTCAAGCTTCATCATTTTCACTTTGCAACAAAGAAACGCAGGAATATCTGGAAATATCTACGTCTTTAAATCGTTCTGCAGCGCTGAAAGAGAGAATACGAGCGATTGGACGGGAGCAAAAAAGGCAAAAAGTAAATAAAAGCGAGAGAGAGAGAGAGAAGAAGGAAGGACGCAGGGATGTGCTGAAACACTGAAGCGTGTTGGTATTATTTAGACGTTTCTTTCTCTGCATTTTCTGCCTCTTCTTTTTATGTCCTCAGACGAGAAGGCGAGAGAAAGACAAAACGGAGCGATAGAAGACGGCGATAAAGAAGACGAGCTGCCGCTCTAAGACGTGCGCCACATCCTCTTCGATAATCGTGCTCTTTTTATTAAAAAGCAACAGAAGTGTCAAAAAAAAAAGAACATCAGAAAAGGAGAAGATGATTTGTAAAGCACGTGACTGTTTCTCTCTCTCTCTCTCTCTCTCTCTCTCCACGTGCGAACGTCGAGATCATCCCAAAGCTTCGAGGTTCGGAGCGGCGTGTACGTCTCACGCCGCTCTGCCTTGGCTCCTCGGCTACGGAGAGCGCTCGAGAGGAGAGGAGAGACGGAGAGAAAGGAACGTAAAGATGTACAAGAGGGAAAAAATGCATAGATGAACACAGGAAGAGAGAGAGAGAGAGAGAGAGAGAGAGAGAGAGAGAGAGAGAGAGGGAGGGGGATTTCAAACAACAACAAGCTGCAAATCGTACACGATACATTTTTTGACGTGTCGACGCTGACGAGACGAGAAAACCTTCCATGCGGAAAACGTTATGCGTGTGTAACACCTTTATTACACATTTATTAACGTTCGTTGTAGTCACGTCACACTTTCATTTGGACGCTTGCTTACTTAAGTGTGAGGATAAGAGTCAAGGGGGGAAAAAAAAGAAAAGATTTGAAGCTATATCGAGAGATAAAGAGAGCTTGCAAATTCCAAAACATCTGTTACACGTTTATTACACATCTCGAAATATTTATTTCAATCATTTCCGTCGTTTATTCCTTATTTATTGCTTTACACTCCTCTCCTCGTTTCTCCTCTTCCATCTGTGATAAGGGGAAAAGTTACTGGGTTTTTTTTGTTTTTGTTTTTTTTTTTGAGTGCAAGCAAAAGAGATAAAATGAAAGAAAGAGAGAAATTTTGAGCTTTCAGTTTTAAAAAAAAAAAAAAAGTTAAAAATCTTCCATACATTAAACCTTTAGAAAGATTCTGCATGGTGTTACACATTTATTACACATTTATTACACATTTATTACACATTTATTAAACGTTATAAATGTTAGCGTGAGAACTAAATGCAGGAAAAGGAAGAGGGAGAGAGATAGAGAGAAATATTAAGTGATCATATCTTGATCTTCCTTCCATCATCACTCATTTCAAAACTATTTAGTTTATTTCATGTTTCGAATAATTGTTACGCGTTTATTACATGTTTATAATCGTACGTGTTTGGTTTTTCCTGTTGGATCTGCGTTCAGTGTGTGCATTTTGCTCATCCGGGGTGAACGTGAAGCAAAATATTTTGCCACTTTTCTAAAAGGAGATCTTTTTTTTAAAGATTCATAGTGGGACGCTTCATTGCGTCCGAACGTACGGACACGTACGGCGGCTTAGACGTTTTAAAAGACTTGAACACATCTTTCATCATTTATACAAGGAGAAGAAGGGGAAAAAAGCGTGCACTTCATTTCCATCTTCAGCGTGTAAACGTGCAGAAAAAAAAAAGAAAAGAAAAAAACATGAAGAAAAGGAAATCACGGAGCAGCGTGGTTATTACCACTAGGTTCGTTTAACGAGGGGACGTTCAACGACGCCGGCGTTTTGACGTCTCGGTCTGTTTTCGAATCTTTTACTAGTTCTGACTTCTGACTTTTTTTTTTTTTCTGGGACGGATGAAGAAGAAAAAACAAAAACGAATTGACGAAATTATAAACAGACGAACACACACACACACACACAGAGAGAGAGAGAGAGAGAGAGAGAGAGAGGATGATGAGCGGCATGAGAGCAGCTGCTGCTTGGAGACGTTGACAGTTTGCTGTGAACTCTGCGTGTTGATGTCGATATCATCTGAAGCATCTATGCAGAGTCGTCAAAAAGCCACCGCCTAGAAGTTCAGCCAACTTACCCCACCACCCCCCACCACCCTCCCCCTTCACCCCGTCCTCATACACAGCGTTTAGGAAATATGTATTTAGAATGTTTTTCTGCCCCCCTGCGACAGACTCAGAGCTCCCCCTAGCAGCACACGGCCAAAAAAACAACACCAAACACACCAGGCTGTCTCTCCTCTCTTTCTCTCTCTCTCTCTCTCTCTCTCTCTCTCTCTCTCTCTCTCTCTCTCTCTCTCTCTTCTCTCCATTATTCTCATCTCCACCGGGAGAACGTCGCGGCGGAAGATCAGCTCTCTCGCTCCGGCCCGGCGGCGGCAGGCTCGGGCGTATTAAGACACGCTTTGGGTTGGTTTTGTTTTCTGGGTTGATTCCAAACGATTTCAAAAGTCTCTGACCTGCAAGTCGTCTTGTGCGTCTCAGAATTCATGGATTATTCTTTCTGTGTGTGTGTGTGTGTGTGTGTGTGTGTGTGTGTGTGAGAGAGAGAGAGAGAGAGAGAGAGATGCAGTTCAATTTCTAGAACTAAATTTCTAAAGCTAGCTCAAATGATGTGTGTGTCTTTTTGTATGATGATCACACACACACACACACACTCTCACACACACACACACGCACTCACACACACACACACATTTTAAACCATGTTATATAATATCACATCGTATTAAAGCTTTAAAATTCGGATGCTTATCTATTTATTTATTTATTTTGTACTAATTACTTATGATAGATAGATAGATAGATAGATAGATAGATAGATAGATAGATAGATAGATAGATAGTACATTTTTTGAACTCTCTCTCTCTCTCTCTCTGTCGCACAACCCCCCCCCAAAAAACCCCAAACTTTAACACCTCGAAGAAAAACAGAATCCGATTTCCGTGTGTCAGATTCCGCCGCTCGACGTCACAGCCATAAAAACATCACGCTCGTGTGTTTTGCACTTGTTAGTAGTCGATGAATCATTCTATATACACCACACACACACACCACACACACACACACACACACACCACACACACACACACGTCTACGCAGACGGCGACGAAATGTAACGTATAAATAAAAAGAGTTTAATTTGAAGAGCGGCGTCTCGTTTTCAGCGTGTGTGCGCGTGTGTGTGTGTGTGTGTGTGTATTAAAGAGCCTTGGAGACTCACCACTCACGTTACACACCACCTTCATAACACAATAACACACACAACCTTAGGGTGAGCCTGGAAAACTATTCATGTGCTCGAGAGTGTTTGAATTAACTCGCTGCTGAACCTGTCTCTCTCACACACACACACACACACACACACACACACACTCTGAAATCCAGAACACACAGATACATGCAGCTGACAGAATTGACTCAAACATGCTGATTTGCAGATATCACACACACACACACACGCACGCACATGCATGCACACTTCTAAATATTCATATTTGAATATCTATATGTAAAGGTAACTCAAAACACACACACACACACACACACACACACACACACACACACCCGCACATCCGTAACCAGGCCACACTGTATCATCCTCATCTACACTATCGAGTTCAGTTGCAATGTATTTCAAACCACACACACACACACACACACACACTCTCTCGCTCTCTCTCTCTCTCTCTCTTTCACACACACACATACACACACTTTCTCTCTGTCTATCTCTCTCCCCCCCACACACACACACAGATATACACACCTCACACTCTGTCTGTCTGTCTGGCTCTCTCTCTCTCTCTCTCTCTCTCAGACACACACACACACACACTGTCTGTCTGTCTCTCTCTCTCATACACATACACACACACACAAACATATATACACAACACCTCACACTCTTTCTGTCTCTCTCTCACACACACACACACACACACTCTCTCTCTCTTTCTCTCTCTCTCTCTCTGTCTCTCTCTCTCTCTTACACACACACACACACACACACGCATATACACAACAACTCACACTCTCTTTGTCTCTCTCTCTCACACACGCGCACACACACACACACTTCAATATATTCATGTAAGTGCACACTGTAAATTAAAGCAGACTCAAATGATATGTTGAACACACACACACACACACACACACACACACACACACACACAGCAGAGTAAACTCTCAGGAAAGAGCTGAGCTCCTAAGCTCTGATGAGTATCAGCCAGCACCTGGCAGTGTAACGGCACATCTCAAACACACACACACACACACACACTGTTTACACGCTCTGTGGTTGTGTTACTAAAAGTACTAAAGGTACTAAAGGTACTAGGAAAGCATGTGGAGTGTGTGAGCATCGAGTTCGGCTCTCCCAACCCCCTTCTGGGTTAAAAAAAAAAGTAAGAAAAAGAAGGAAAGGCTGATGGTTTGGTTTAGTAAGTACCACGCTGTGTGTGTGTGTTGTGTGTGTGTGTGCTACTTAGTGCAGCACATGTACACTGTATAATGCAATAACAGACGGAACACGTTACTGTAACCTCATAACACACACACACACACACACACACAGACACCAATCCACATTGGCAATTTTTTACGCAATTATAATTACAAGCTAAAAAACACACACACAATTAATTTTGCAAAGTTTGTTTAAAATACACACAATAATCTATCACATTCTCCTGTCGTGTTTCGTGCTGAAAAAGATCACATTGATCTCATCACGAAGAGCAGCAGACCCCAGCGTTTTATTTTTTACGAATTAAATCTGATCTCCATTGAATACATATTTTTAGATTAAAAGAAATAAATAAGTAAATAGAAACAGATGTATTGACAAAAGCAAAAGAAAGCACTAGGTGGTCCTGCTATGCTAGACGTACATGTTGTATACATCCCAGAGAAGGGCGAAAAAAGCACAATAAATCATTAACATCTGGCAACAACTGGATCGTCTCTTTTCCTAAAAGCCTCTTTCCTCAAATCATCGACTCTAACGTTCCCCGAGTGTGTCTGTCTGTCTGTCTGTCTGTCTGTCTGTCGGGACTGTCTGACATCTTGAAATCCTCGACGTGAGATTTAAGGTCACTCAAGTCACACTAAAGAAAGACAAGCTCGCGGTGTACTTTGTGACGTTTGGCTGCTTTGCGGAAATTTCCCAAAACGGTGTCGTCCGCTGGATCGTTACACGCGGATAATCTTAGATAGAAAGAAAGAAAGAGAGGAAGAGAGGAAGACGAACGGCTTTTGGAACCGATTTGGAAGTTAAACACGTCGATGTTTTCGCTCTGTTTCATATTCCATCGCCACTTAAACACCGATACACCGAGCACACACACTCCAGCTGTGACACCTCGTAGATTTTAATCTGTTTAGAATCTGAATCATGAAAAAGAAGAAGAAAGAAATGGAGCTGAATTGCAAGACGTGAAATTCACAAGTAGCAGCGTGACACTTACACAAGCGCTGCTTCTGTGCAAGGTGGAAAATGAAAAGAAATTTGATTTCCAAAAAAAAAAAAACAACAACAACTCTAATCTACAAATTAGATCTCAGATTTTTTTTTTTTGTTTGTTTGTTTTACTTCTTTTTTTTTTTCTTTTTTTTTTTTTTTTTTAAAACATGAAAAGCATGAAATTATTACAGGAAACAAAAAAACTGAGCTGTGTCTTTTTTCATTGTTTATGGCCTGATGCTCTTAAAAACTAATTTGACAAGATAAGCTTTTTTTTTCTCTTTCTTTTTTCAAGTAATAACTTGCCTTACATTAATAATAATAATAATAATAATAATAATAATAATAATAATAATAATAAAACTCTTGCAAAATGGGGGGGGGGAAAACGGAAATTTATTAGCATTTTTATTATCGTTGCTGTTTATTTTCTTGCAGCAAGATTATAGTTTGATACACTAAACTTTATCTGCAGCTTATCCACAGGCCAGGCTTTATTAATATTATTTTTAAATTTTTAATTTATTTATATATTTTTAAGTTTTTTATTTTTAAAAAAAAAGAAATTTCACGTGAAGGATTCACATTTACAAGAAAATCATCAGCATAAGTGTCAGCTTTGTTTCTTCCTTTTTTCCTCTCTCTCTCTCTCTCTTTTAAAAAAAAAAGTATTTCTTCACATGCAAGTCTGACACATTCTCTCTATCTCTCTCTCTTTATATATATATATATATATATATATATATATATATATATATATATATATATTTATATATATATACAATCCTTCTTTTCTCAACTTCTTGCTTTTTTTTAAGAATGATTTAATCCTGCTAATAAGAGTCGTGATGCTACTTTTTAAGAAAAAAACAACAACACTGCCTCTGTTTTCTGTGTTTTTACTTTGTGTGTATGTGTGTGTATTATATGAATATAGATATGGATAGAGAGCATAAAGATTATAGATTATTCCTGGTGTGTTGTTGTATTAAAGCAGATTATATATATATATATAATTTTTTTCCCCCCATGTTGCATACATTCGCGTTGGTGAATGAATTATGATATTTGCGTTTTAAGATTTAAGATCAGGAAAAAAAAATTGCATTGGACATTTGGAAGTGCAGAAACGTAACAGGGGAGAGAGAGAGAGAGAGAGGGAGAGGAGAGAGAGGGAGAGAGAGAGAAAGAGAGGTACATTATGCGTGCGCTGGGAAAGTTATGTTTTTACGCTGTTAAGTTAAAAAAAGCAGCAAACGGAAAATAAAAGCAAAAAGAAAAGAAAGAAAGAGAAAGGATTATGAGTGAATATTTGACTTACTGCTTATTATCTCCCTCTGTGATAGATGCTGAGGGTTTCCCTGCTTGCGACGGGACATCGCCCTGCCTGGCATCTATACTGGCATCTACACTGGCAGCTACAGTGGCAGCTACAGTGGCATCCCCGGCGTACTCAGATTCTCCGTGTCCTTTTTTCCCCTTTTCTTTCTTTCTTTCTTTCTTTTTTCTAAATAGAGGAACTTTTTTGTGGAGTTTGTTGACTCGGTTTCAGGCTCTCAAGCGCTCAGGTGAGGTTGAAGACGATGAACAAGAAGAAGGTGAAGACGATGAAGAGGGCGATGTGTTTGTCCAATATCCTTTCGAAATATATGTTTTGGGTTGTTGTTTTTTTTTTTTGGTTTTTTTTAATTACTGTTTTTTGTTTTTTTTGTTTTTTTTTTATTTTGAGGACGAAGAATGCTCGAGGAAGCTCCGCTGCTCCGGATCATGCATACACGTGCTGGTTAGAAAGAATAATGCATTAATCTAATCATGTGATGATCCCGGTGGCGTGAGTGTAAGTGTGTGTGTGTGTGTGTGTGCGTGTGTGTGTGTGTGTGTGTGTGTGTGTGCGGTGTGTGTCCGCGGCAGAGCGAGAGCTCAGTGCTGGCGCGGTGTTTCCGACTGCGCGCTCCTCCGGCTCCCTGCGCTCTGCTCCTCTGTGCGCTCCGGCCACATCAGGCTTCACCTCCAGCACCACCACCTCCTCCTCCTCTTTTCTCTTCTTATTTCTCTTCTTTCTTTCTTTCTTTCTTTCTTTTAAATGCACAGGGACACCTGCGTGAAAAGCTCTCTGCTCTCTTCTTTTCCTCTCTTTTCTCCCCGCGTGTCTTTCTCTTGAGTCCTGTTTGTCCGGGAGCTCTCTGTCCTTTCTCTTCTCTCTCTCTCTCTCACTCTCTCACACACACACACTCTCTCCTCTCTTTCTGTCTCTCCGCTCTGTGTGTGTGTGTGTGTGTGTGTGTGTGTCTGTGGCTCCCTGCGATGGGATGAAAATTCAAGTTCATGTGCGGACGTGACGTTTAAGTCCAGCATACAGTGGTGGTTGTGGTGGTGGTGGCGGCGATGGAGGGGTGGAGGGAGGGAAGAAAAAAAAAAAAGAAAGGAAAGACAAACTGGAGAGAGCAAGAGCACTGGGGGCGACTAGTGGTGGCTTTACACACAGCTAGGGGAGCAGAGACAGCGGAACCAGCAGTGGACACACACACACAGACACACACACACACACACACAAGCGCGCGACTGTATCCTCCTCTCCATCCTGCGCTTTTTATTTATATACTTATTTATTTATTAAGTTAAAGATCGCTGCGTTAAAAAATGCATTTAGTATTGCAAAAGCAAAGAAAATATGACACAAACAACAATTAAGCTGTGCTAATTAAATGAAAGATTATAATTTCTTCATTTATTTTTAATTATTTCATTGTCGGCGCGACTATCTGTTTATCTCCATAAACACAGCTTACATCTTAAATATACCTCTTATATTATGGATATGATAGAATAGTGATGTTAGAGTGATAGAATAGTGATGTTAGACTGATATAATAGTGACGTTAGAGTGATATAATAGTGATGTTATATGGAATATTCCTTTTTACGCACCAGAAATAACCTAAAATCTTATTACACCCTTACAAAAAAAATAGTTCATAAAGAATCGAGCGGTCAAATGAGAGACAGAGGATTAATCTTCTTCTTCTGTTATGTTAAGGCCTTTAGAATCAAACAGTCGTGCAGGAAAGAGAGAATAAACCCGATTCGCTTCACAAACTTATTCATGCGAAATTAACGGGGTGTTTGTTTCTGTCTTCGCGTCGTAAAAAAAAAAAAAAAAAAAAAAAAAAAAAAAGTTCTCGGCCGCTTTCCTAATAAGGAAATCATTTAATTTTAATTTTTTTTTTTTTTTTTTTTTTTTTTAGCAATTATTTCATCCTTAAATACGTCTCTGTTTGACGTGCAAAAAATAAATAAATCTCAGAGTTACGGTATAAATGCATGATTTTTTTTTTTTAATGCAACTAAAATATTGATGCGTGTTCCGCTGCAGATATGCATGCATGCGTTTTTTATTTATTTATTTATTTTATTTATTTATTTATTTATTTTTTACCGGGATTAGTGATTAAAAATCATTTAGGAGCTAGACAAAATAAAAAAAATGTTCTAAAATATTCATAATCCTGTGCACAAAGATATACAGATTATAGAGGAATTCCACCAGACAAAAAGTGGGTGATTGTCTCAGCAGCAAGCAGCAGGAGGACCACTTAAGATAAGAAAAATAATCAAAATACTGTTTTTTTTTTTATTATCATTATTTATTTATTTATTTATTTATTTATTTGTATTCAGATTGAGCAGCCTGATGAAGCTGTGATCATTAGATGGGGAAGGAGAAGGAATGATGAGGGGAAAAGAAAGGAGGGGAGGAAAGATATATTTGAGAAGATGCAGCTTCTCATACACCGGAGGATTTCTTTACACTCCATTTACACTGAAGAGCACTGAAGGTGTGTGTGTGTGTGTGTGTGTGTGGTCAGTAAAAGCTGTGATACACTATGTATCTGCAAAAATATCCCTGTATCTTGTTAGAATACATATCCCTACACACACACACACACACATACACACACACACACACACACACACTCCACCACCTCCTCTATTTGAACACTAATACATTTAGGAGAATTCTATTTTCAGCTCTGTGTGTGTGTGTGTGTGCGCGCTCATTCCCTATACACACAGTTGGACTGGTTTTATGCATCCATGGAGTCTTTTCATGTTCTTTCCTCACACAAGAGGGAGCGTTTAAAAGACTTTGCACAACTGGAGTTGCAACTTTTACTCTCCTCCAGACCGCATTCTTAATTCAGGACTAAAGGCTGATATCAGATAGCGTAAAGTGACTGGATTCCAAGCAGAAAGCCAAAGGAAGGTCTCTTGATTGAGGATTACAGCATTTCTGCGACCACTGCGCCTATTAAAATGTGAAAGCAAATGTGTTACAACTGTGAATTTTATTACACACACACACACATGCACACACAGTTAGTTTTCCGTTACTTTTCTATTTTATGCGCCAGTATTTGCTTCAGAATTTACTCCTATGCAGTTTCAATAAATACAAACAAATTCTGTATATAAATAATTCTATATAGTGTATCTAGAGCTTGTGTGTGTGTGTGTGTGTGTGTTGCCATTGACATGTATTTTATCCTCCAGCAAACAGAACATTATGTACGCACAGATATACACTATACATATATATGTCTATCTCTCTCTCTCTGTGTGTGTGTGTGTGTGTGTGTGTGTGTGGAGACCAAACTTCTTTGTCTGTCGAATTCATCTTTTCTGCATCGAAAGTCATTGAAAAGAGCCGAAATCATGTGTTTAGTCTGTAATTGTGCTATAATTCATCACTCATAGTGCCTCTTGCTTGATTTGTTTCACTACAATACAAGATTGAAAGTATTTAAACCACACAAACGATCATGTAGACGTCTGTGTATTGTTGTAAAATTAAAAAAAAAAAAAAAAAAAAAAAAAAAAACTGGGAGAAAAAGCTGGAATGGTTGCAGTCAGATTATTGCTGTTGAAGATCTTTCTTTGCTGTTTGGCCTTTCAGGTGTTTTTGACTTGTAATGCAACAGTACCCTCTGTTGGCTAGCTGCATGTCAGATGTGAACCACAAGACTGGCTTGAACTAGGTACACACACACACACATACACACACAGACACTGTTCTTCCTCATTTCAACCCCTGTATATACCTAAGAAATCTCGAATAGTGTGTAAAGTGCACAATGTGTGTGTTCATATCATTTCAGTTAAAAAATGCATTTATTAAAAAAGCCAGGTCAGGAATATCCTTAAATGACTTAATAGTTAGGTTAAATATATACAATAAGAGAACCTGAGTGAACGGTTTAATCTTAGATTGGTGAATTAATTTTAATAGATAATATTCTGTATGTAAGTGTATTCTAAACAAACATTAAAAAAAAAAAATATTAACTTCATGATTTGAATGCATCACTATGAATATTATAAATGATCACTTCCTGATCATAGAGAGTTTTTTTTTTTTTTTTAAATAAATAAATATTTTAGTTTTAGTTTTGTTTATTTGAATAATAGATCTTTTTTTACATTTTTTAATTGGGGGGGAGAGGGTTGTCTTATTTTCCCTAAAGTAGTGTAATAACCCTTAGAAATAAATGTTGTAGTAATCACTATGATGCTTATTTGAATAATTGATTATTTTTAAAAAAATGTTTTAATTTATTTTTATTTTCCCTAAAATAGTGTAATAACCCTTACGGGGAAAAATCATGACGCACACATTTTGAATCAGGCCAGCTCATCTGAAAAATGATGATCGGTGAGAAAAAATAACCATGAAACCATGTCAAATCTATTAACCTGTAAAGATAAATGAATCATCCAGGAAAGAAAAAAAGTCCTAATAATTATGTGGAAGTAATTGAAACAGGTGAAAAATCACATGAGAAAATGAATCATTTGAAAATAAGTGAATCATGTGGGAGGGAGATGAATCTTGTATAAATAAATGAATGATGTAGAGTGGTAAAATATATGTGAAGTAAATCCAGATGCAGGAAAAAAAATCACATGCAGGGTTATCATATAAAAATAAATGACTGGTGGAGAAAAAAATGTGATAAATGAATCATTTGGCTATAAATGAATCTAGTGAAAACATTAACATTGTATAAATAAATGAACCGTGTGGAAAGAAATTATGTTAAAACATCAAATGCTATACATGAGTCATATGAAAATAAAAATAAATGAGTCAAGTTGAAAACTTAAATTTGAAAAAATAAATGATTCACATGGAAAGAAATCACATGTGAAAAAGGAATCGAATGAATCAACTTAAAGGGAGTCAAATGCTATACATGAGTCATGAAAATAAATGAGTCAAGTTGAAAACTTAAATTTGAAAAAATAAATGATTCATAAGGAAAGAAATCACATGTGAAAAAGGAATCAAATGAATCAACTTAAAGGGAGTCAAATGCTATGCAGCAGTCATATGAAAATAAATGAGTCAAGTTGAAAACTTAAATTTGAAAAAATAAATGATTCACATGGAAAGAAATCACATGTGAAAAAGGAATCGAATGAATCAACTTAAAGAGAGTCAAATGTTATACATGAGTCATATGAAAATGAACGAGTCGAGTGAGAAAACTTAAATTTGAAAAATAAATGAATCATATGAAAAGAAATCACATGTGAATAAGGAATCGAATGAATCAACTTAAAGGGAGTCAAATGCTATACATGAGTCATGAAAATAAATGAGTCAAGTTGAAAGCTTAAATTTGAAAAAATAAATGATTCATAAGGAAAGAAATCACATGTGAAAAAGGAATCGAATGAATCAACTTAAAGGGAGTCAAATGCTATGCAGCAGTCATATGAAAATAAATGAGTCAAGTTGAAAACTTAAATTTGAAAAAATAAATGTTTCACATGGAAAGAAATCACATGTGAAAAAGGAATCGAATGAATCAACTTAAAGGGAGTCAAATGTTATACATGAGTCATATGAAAATAAATGAGTCGAGTGAGAAAACTTAAATTTGAAAAGTAAATGAATTATATGAAAAGAAATCACATGTGAATAAGGAATCGAATGAATCAACTTAAATGGAGTCCAATGCTATACAATGGGTCATATGAGTCGAGTTTAAAAAAATCAAGTTTGAAAAATGAATCATAAAATTAAATGTATCATATGGAAAGAAATCACGTGGAAAAATGAATCATGTGAGTCGAAATGAATTGTGAAAAAGAATCACTCAAGTTCTTGGATGGTTCTGCCGGTCAAAAAAGTTTTCTACTTTCTTAAAGGGGAACTCGTTTCAACGGTTCTACCTAAAACCTGTAACTGCTCTCTAACACTGAACAGTGCATTGTGGGATTTTATACATGCACTTTGTATTTCTAACATGAAAGGTGTGGCTGCAAAATAGTCCACTAAAGAGTGAACAGTGTGCAGTTTTAGGCCTAAAACATATAAAGTAAGAAGTAAAGCACTCTGTTGTTGTTGTGTTATGGTAAAATAATGAACATGGGGTGGTGTGATGAAGTGGGGTCACTCTTATCACCCTGAAGTTGATTCTTTTCCTG
This sequence comes from Hemibagrus guttatus, assembly GCA_033459395.1. Lineage (NCBI taxonomy): Eukaryota > Metazoa > Chordata > Actinopteri > Siluriformes > Bagridae > Hemibagrus > Hemibagrus guttatus. The sequence continues at coordinate 2,378,396 of JAUCMX010000008.1, read as the reverse complement.
TAACAGCATGTTCCAAAGTGGTTTATTCCTTATTAATATATTGATTAGAGAACGTCATGTGCTCTTCATGCTTCTATATTAACAATTAATCTTGTTGAATTCAAAAAGCTTGAACATATCAATGATTACACACATTTTTAAAAACATTAATATGTTTACGTGAGCGAACGTGCGCATGAATATATTAATATAAACCTTTACATTTTAGCTACTGCACTGTCGGAGCTGCTTAATCAACACCTTCTGACCAATCAGGATCAAGAACTCAACAGCGCTCTGGTGTAATACGTTATAATATTACAAGAAAGAACCCTGATGGACTATAATGGCCTCCTTTTAAGCGCTGGTTTTGGCGGCCATTTTGAAACTGGCAGTCCCTCTCGACAATCCCTTTCCAGACAGAGGTGCCACTTTTTCAAGCATTCAGTACAGGATTGCTTGAAAAGAAAAATGGTAGCAGAGTGTGACTAAATCAGTTTGCTTGGCAGTCGGATAGCAGTTTCAATTCCGTCGATCCTGAGAGAAAGAGGCAGAGAGAGAGAGAGAGAGAGAGAGAGCCAGAGCCACAGTACAGCTCGCAAAACTTGGCATCAGTCAAGTCAAGTCAAACGCTGCCAAAGACATGCATTTATGACGATTAGCTACCTTTTTCTTTTATCCGTCCCATAGGTGGTTATCTAATCGGCAGTTTTTGTTTAGTGGAAGAGCTCTGTTTGGAAACGGCACCAGGCCTGACATCACTAGAAGCTACAGCTGTTGAGGAAAAAAATGTCACAAGGAAAAGAGAGAGAGACAGAGAAAGAGAAAGAGAGAAATATAGAAAATATATATAGAGAGAGAAGCGAGTATAGGTGAGCGCCATCCTATCAGAGAGACTAAATCAGATAAGCCGGGATACACTCACTCGTAGAACTTCATAAGCTTTTAATACTTTTAGCTCCATCTACAAGCAGAACCTCCAAAGTGTAAGCTCAATCTGTGGAGTTCACTCTTCCCGTACTCACGCCTAGCTCCACGAGACCTACACGCAGAGAGCTGGAGCTGACGACTCGAACGGATTAAAGGACAGAGAATGAGATGTGCAGATCCCCAGCAGAAACGCCAGCGTCTCGTGTGATAGCTTTTCATCCGAGTTTGGGTTTTGTTGAATCTCTGATGGCTCTGAGGAAGAGAAAGTGTGTGTGTGTGTGTGTGTGTGTGTGTGTGTGTGTGTGTGTAGAGAGTTCGAATGAAATCACACACCGAGAACATGTTCTATATTTAAAATAGTAGTAAAAATTAAAATCTCAGATGTAATGGTTAAATTTTTTTTTAAAAGAGAGAGAGAGAGTAAAGTTGCAAGAAATGGACAAAAATAACATGGGCATGATATACAGTGCTGCAATTTGCCACACAATATATTAAAATTCTCTTAAACTAAACATTCTTTGCAAATTTCCATTTCCATTTTTTTTCTGTGCTTAGGTGGATTTAATAATAATAATAATAATAATAATAATAATAATAATAATAATAATAATAATATAATCTGTTTATTGCATTTAAAAATGTTGTCAGTAGTGAGATAAAAAAAGAGGAAGAAAGTGAGTAAAAAAGTGTTTTTTTTAACAACAGAAATTATGCTGTATAATAAAATAAATAATATGAAGGAAATTAAAATGAACTTAATTATTATGATTATTAAATAAGTCAATTGTCTGTATGAATTAAATATAATTATTCTTCTAAAACTCATTATCATAATACATTTTAAATTGAATTTTAACTACTTAAATATATAATTAAAAAAAAATACATAATTTAGCTCTCTCTTTAAACATTATTTTTTAAACAATTATGTAGCAGAAGCCGTGCACAGAAATATCCCTTATTATATAAATACTACATTTGTATATAAATTATTATCTAAATATAACTTATATGTAAATGATATCATTATCATGAAATGGAAATCATACAACCTGCAGGATATTAAATATATATTATATCTAGTTTAGTTGTATGAAGCAATATAAACAAGGCTTAAAATTTAGGGGCGTGGCTATAACAGTATTGTCGCTGACGTCATCCTGGTGCTTCTTGCTTACTTCCGCGTTTTAGAAGTAATCCACAAACGCTAAATAAATCTATTTTTAAATGCTTATATATAAAACATCGCGTTTTAATTTAGTCTATCGTGAAATACTAGACTATTTTCCCTAATTCAACATTTCCCCTTTTTTTTATTTATATTTTTTATTTTTAATAAGCGAGGTCGCGCGTTATCCAATAGGATGAGAGCATTTTGGTCACGTGATTTAGACTTCGCTAATGGCGGTTAATTACGACTTTGCGTCTAATTGAAGAGAATTCTCAGGAATTTGGAAAATTCTAGAAAACATTTTCGTTATAAACATCTAAACGGAGCCTAAAATCGAAGAGTAAGAGCAAAAAAAAAAAAAAAAAGGTAAGGTTTTTTTGTTGTTTGTTTGTTGGTCTTTCCTCGACAACAAACTGTGGTTAGTAAGAGAAATAACTAACAATAGCTAGCTTAGTAAGCTAAATTAGTTAGCAATTAGTTAGTTAACAGCTATATTGTGTTATGTATATGTTTTGGGATTGTTGTAGCTTGTTTAAATGCAAATATATGCTGAAATGAAAGTCAAACATTCTCCTGTCATGGCCTCCACACCAGTGTTTCATGCAATACTATGATTTTTGAACTGTGGGTGCCAATACTTTTGTGTGTGTGTGTGCATGAGGAGGTTAAGCAGGTGAAAACATCAGACACTTCTTGCCATAGCAGGGCTACTGTATTAACGATAAGCACATTCAGTGCATTAATATTGAAATATATTTGATGTTTTTAGTGATTCTGGTGCTAATTTGTTGTGTGGTGTGTGATTTCACGTACTTCTGTAAGAAGTTTGCGGTTATGTGCTGTCCTGACAACACAAAGAGACGTTAAAGACCTTAAGAGGTGACAGCGGCCCGGAAGAACGGATGTACTCGACGAAACGTGAAGATTAGGTGAGTTCGTGTGTGCTGAAGTCGAATTGTATTTACGATCTCAGTCTCAATCACGACACATTTCCTTCGACGAATTTTGGAGCAGTTTGGTCAGAGATGCTTAGAATTGAAACTATTTTCTGAAGGTGTCTCAAAACTTGCTCATAATGACACCAGAGACCCGAAGTGATCACACAGGAAGTTAACTTTGCTATCAGAGTTCACAGAAACATCCAGAACTAAACGTAAACTTATCTTCTAATGCAGTTAGAAGTTATGCTTCTCTCGTGGTATTTAGTGACATTTTCATAGCCAACAAAGACGACCATACACTCCGTTCCACCTTAGCATCAGAGTTGTTCCTGTCCCTACATCCACCGTTGCTTAGATACCCTGTTACTAGAACAGTTACAACAGTCTTATTAAAAAGGAGAAAGAAAAAAAGCAGGTAGAAGTGTGGCATTGTGGGTAATGTAGGAAATTGTTAAGGAACCGTTCATGTAATAAATAAATAGACTGACATGTTGAAAGAAATTTCAGGTGTCATTAAAGACCATGTGTTAATCTTAAAGATTATTGCAAGTTTGATTTTGTTTTAGCGTAGAGGCAAATACTTTATTTTTTATTAATTTATTTTTTTCATTTTGTGGTGCCGAGATTATAAAACGTGGAAATGTTTCTACACCCTTTGTTACATTTTAATGATACTTTTGCTTTATTTTTCAATTCTCAATTCCTGCAATTCTTCTGGCCCTGAAATAGGCCCCGCCCCACCATTCGAATCCTAGCAGCTTATTTGCACAACCTTAAAAATGACTCATGGTGGTGGTGTCAATGTTTCAGATGGAGTACAAGTTTGTTAAATGCTTTCGTTGCAGTTTTATTGCAATTCATTGCCCAGGCAGCAGAGGGCTCTAAAAAAAAAATACAGACTGCTCCTTTAAACCGCTCAGCACTCACTGTATATGGAGATTAGTGCTTTTGGTGAGGCATAATACATAAAGAAACACATGTTCGTGCACATGTAGATGCGAGTGCACACGCACACTCAGGCTGCTTTTATCCAGACACGCTCTCCGATGTTGAATAATGATGTCCTCTTTGGGAAGCGGCAGTTCCGGCCTTATTGCTTCCCATCCAGCTCCATCAGCACATTTAGAAGATTAAGTCCTAGCGTGTCTTATCGCAGTCGGCTCTGTGCTCCCGGCTATGTGTTGGCTCTCGCAGACCCAGCCACGTCCCCCTTTCTCCACAGCCGCCTCACCCCGCCGTCTCCGCAGGACCTTAACTCGGCCTCTTCTTTCGCTCCTATCTGCTTGTTTCACGTTTTTTCCTCTCCGGCTGCTCGATTCATCACCGCAGGATCAGGGAGAAGGGCCTCGCCATCACAGAACGTTATCAGCCATCTCAATGTCGTCGCCGGTGCAGGACACGGAGAGACAGGAGGTTTATAGAGAGATGTAGAGAGATGTACGGCTCTATCAGTTGACCTTTTCAGCCAGCGCAGTCGACGCAGCACCTAGAGGAAGCGTGCCGCCTCGCATGTGTGCGAATCTTAATCCGTTATCAATAGCATGCCTGCCCTTAATTATGCAGAGGTGACTGATAAATTAGCACAGGCAGAATCGCGATTATCTCTTCAATCCGTCCTTTATCTGGAATTAAAATCGCGGGCTCATCAGCAGATTAGCAAGTCCTAAAAGGGCGGTGCGAACACACAATCGCATCACGCGCACGTATCATGGCTCGCAGCATATCAGTCATATCTCCTCCCAGAACAAGATCACAGTGCGATTAAACCCAGCACATCCTCATAGCACAGCTGCGTGCAGCTGGAATCGCGTTTCGAGACGTTTCACATAACGACTGGGTCTCCGTCCCCGCGCTGCAGATCACGGGTCAGTCGACTCTCATTAATTACGCTCTCGCACGTTAACTGTGTACCGCTGCCCTCTTCTGGCTGAACGATCACCTCTAGTGGAAAAATATAATGACTGAGAATGAACAAAAGGTCGAGTTTAAGAGTTTAACTGACTGAAATTCATTGTCAAGCACGTGAGCAAGACGTTTAACCCTTTAAATGCTCAGGTGTACACTTAGGTTTGACTGATTAAATGAATATGAATGGACAAAAGGCATCAGAACAGAGCTCTTTCTCTCTCACACACAGTTATGTCATACTTTGTGCATCATATGACTTAATATAATACACTTGAGTAAAAATGAACAAAATGATTTTTTTTTCTTGCTCACCAATCGTTCTATTAGTATGAAGGTGCTTCGGTGAGGTGATCCGTCTTATATGTGGAATATTTAGTGCATTAATAGAAAAAAGACACAATAAACGGTGAAGTTATATGAATAAGTTGTAAATAATGACGTGTGTGTGTGTGCTATAACTGTGTATCTTAAGCTGGCTGAAAATTCAGTTAACCCTATCATTATTAATAATTTAAAATTCTGAAATTATTATTATTATTATTATTATTATTATTATTATTATTACACACCCAGTTTCACACAAACCTTGTGTTTTCTGCAGATTTTTATTTTATATATGAGAACGTAAGCGAGTCTCCGTTTGGACGGAGAACACTTTCCCGCTAAAGTGCACTTTCCGCACTAAGGCTACACCAGGAGATACTCCGGTGTCTCAGCGTATCTTCGTCACCCGCTCACCCGTTCCCTGACCTGACCTAAAAACAAAGTTGTGCGGTGCTCAGGCTGACCGGTGGAGGAGTGACAGGAGTGCAGGAGCCGGACGCTCAGGTGGACACACCGCAGAGACGAGAGGAGTGCGAGATGAGATGGGTTGTGGCACGCCGCATCTCCAGCCGGCCAACTAGCCTCGCTGTCAGGACGATTGTCTGAAGATCACACAGAGGAATTAGGGGCTATATATACACAGTGTGTGTGTGTGTGTGTGTGTGTGTGTGTGTGTGTATATCTCTATCTATCTATCTATCTATATATATATTTATATATAAATAATATAAAATCTCTTCGAGGTTCATCTATAAAACCACTTTCTTACATGCACCAGAAAATGTTCCACTACTTTATGGAAAACCATGAGCCGGAGTCAGAACAGGAGCAAATACTCATGTACAATTCTCAGCAATGTTCCGCCCAGCTAAGATGTTTCGCACGTTCTCTAGCTTTCATCTTCTGAGTCTTTTCTGATTTCCGACTTGTTTTTGAAAGTCAACGATTTTGCAACTTCTTCTGTCAAACTAACTGAACAATACATGAGCAAAACATCCAACAAAACTTTAACCCAAACCACAACATATACACCCATCAGGTATAACACTGTGAGCAGTGACAGGTGAAGTGAATAACGCTGATGATCTCCTCATCATGGCACCTGTTAGTGGGTGGGATATATTAGGCAGCAAGTGAACATTTTGTCCTCAAAGTTGATGTGTTAGAAGCAGGAAAAATGGACAAGCGTAAGGATTTGAGCGAGTTTGATGAAGGGCCAAATTGTGATGGCGGATAGACCACTGGATCAGAACATCTCCAAAACTGCAGCTCTTGTGGGGTGTTCCCGGTCTGCAGTGGTCACTATCTATCAAAAGTGGCCCAAGGAAGGAACAGTGGTTAACAGAAGACAGGATCATGGACGGCCAAGGCTCACTGATGCATGTGGGGAACGAAGGCTGGCCCGTGTGATCCGATCCAACAGACAAGCTACCGTTGCTTAAATTGCTGAAGTTAATTCTGGTTGTGATGGAAAGGTGTCAGAATACACAGTGCAGGACGGGTCAGAGCAGATGGTTTATGTATGTTGCTTGGAATACCCAAAGCAAAGCTTTACAGAAGTCCTGCATGTTCTTCACTGCAAGAGTGCTCCAGACCACTAGTAGTATTTGTCATCTACACAACCTAGTGCATTTTAATTTCGCTTTCTCAGTGCATCCCGCCCTCTTGTCCACTGATTTTCTTTAATCTGTTGTTTTCTAATTTAATTCATTTTAGTGTTTAGGTATTAATGCTAATTATTATCATCATACAGATTTTTTTTAAATATTTTTTTTGTTAAAGTTGACACACCCACGATAAAAGTCGGCCGACAAAAAAGGGGAAAATAAAAGCCGGATGAAGGGCAGGAACCTTTTAGGCAAGTTATTAATAGCTCTGAGATTTCGGTGCGTATTTTTAATTGGTCGAATTTTGTGCCATGTGAAACCAGACCGAATAGCAAACAAATTAATAAATGGAGCTTTGTTGTACTAAAGAACTTCAGCGAGCAGCGTCGCGACCTCACAGCTCCCCAGTTCAGGGACACTGGTTCCAACATGAGCTCGAGACACTGTCTCAGTGTGACGTGCGGGTTTCCTCCAGGTTCTCCAGTTTCCTCCCGATGGTGACTCAGTGAAAGATGATCAAGTGAAAAGACGAAACGATGGTTAATGATGAAGTAGGAACTAGACAGCAGTTCACGCCATAAACCACGGACACGCCCACCCCAACGACTTTTTTCTTCACAAGCGAAATCAAACAAACGTCAAACAAACAACAGTGCCACAATTCCAAATATTGTCTCTCCATGGCTGCTCTAGCCTGCCATTTTCTGTTTCTTCCTTGTATATATATTGATCTCAAGATAGACACAAATTCATTTAACCCCCCGCTCCCCCCCGCACCAATTCTGTCCGTGTACAAGTGAAGAGATTGTAATACTCTTCGGTTATTAGAAAAACACACAGCGCAGGACTGCGGAGGCTCTGAACACCAGCCGGAATTCTATTACAGGAAGACCGCTTCAGATACAATGAAGTGTTTTCAAGGGATCTAGAGACAACAAAGTATATAAAAATGCCATAAATAAAAAATAGCAGACAATCTTAAGAACATTAGAAGTTTGATCCTCTTCAAGGCGAGGCCACCGGGGACTTTCACGCCACTAATTATTCATAAAAATGAAATGGCGTATTAGTTTGTCTCCATCTAATTTCATTTTGACGGAGTTTTTTTTCTTTTTTTCCCTTACGAGGCAGCTTGGCAAGACGAATGTGATGGATTTTTTTTTTTTTGGCTCTAAATAGTGAGATGGCTGGATGGTTTCTGTATTAGCGCTCTTCAAAAACGAGTGAAGAATATAGATATATTTATGTGTATGTGTATATATAAGTATAGTCTACAATCATAGATGAGGCATTGGTGGCTCAGTGGTAGGTTTCTCGCCCATCATGCGAAAGGCCCGGGTTCGATTCCCAGCCAATGCCTCAACCCCAGCCACTGGATGCAGTGCCGGTCCCAAGCCCGGAAAAATGGGAGGGTTGTGTCAGGAAGGGCATCCGGCGTAAAACATTTGCCAAGTTGATCCGCTGTGGCGACCCCGAACAGGGAGCAGCCGAAAGCAACTTCTTCAGTCTACAATCATAGATATTTCTTGCTGCAGAATTAAAAGTCCAGGCGTTGGACCTGAACCTGATCCACGAGACCTGAACTACAAACTCGCTCATCTTTTGGACTTTTGGTTCATCTCCACACAGATAGGAGGACTCCACCCCGTGGCCTTGCGGTTCTGCCACAAGGGGTTTTTGGGAGAAAAACAAAAAAAAAAAAACATTGAAGTGTTGAATTTTTTTTTTTTTTTTTTCTCTATTGAAAAATACTACTTTTAAAAACTATTGGCACCCCTTTCCAGAAATTATCAGACCTTCCTCCATATTCATTTCAGCGCGGTACACATGCCATCTTCGATTTGTAACGCTGGCTTTTATTTGAGAGCGAATGTGGACACTGGAATGGTCACTGCACAACTGCATCCAGGATCGATCTCTGTATTGATTTGGATGCGTGCTCGGGGACGTTGTTGAGCCTTTAAGCATCAGGGATCCATCTTCTTGTATATAGTTTCCAAACATGTGGCTGGTGATAATTAATAATAATAATAATAATAAAAAAGAATTTTATGCATCATTTTCCACAGCCAAATTTATTTATAGTTATATTAACGATGTCTAACGTCCATAAAACAAATCAGTTCCTGTTCTTGCATCATAGCAGTTATAAATTCCCTCACCAGCCTCTCTCTATTTTTTCCCCCATTTTTATAACTAAAACAGCTTGTCATTTTGCTCAGAAACAGGAAAGACTTTCCCATGTGGGAAAACTTTGTTGCGCCAACAATGGAGACTCCTTCTATGAATGCCGAATAACTCAGTCCTCCCAGAAAATGTCAACAATTTTCTAATACAAGTCCCTGTGTAAGTTGTTACTATAGAAACCATATTAGAACGAGTTGCCGAACCTGCTATTGCTATCACAGAAAATTAATCAACACCAATCAGATTACATAATCATATTCATTTAGTTAACGATCAGCGAGCATTAATGCGTATTTCACTGGAAGAGCGTAAAACAGCTCGGTTCAGCAGAACTCCACAGGCTTTGACAGAGAGGGAGAGGAGACTACGAGCTGCCCGAGACGTCCTCCGAGTCTCAGACGTGCACCTTGTTAAGGCTGTTAGGATCAACGCCGTGATTGATCTACATGTCAGATCCTTAAGTGAAGCTCCAGTCTACAGCTCATTTTACACCCTGAGGTCAATTAAGGAGCTGCAGAGGTGAAGGAGGAACCTCGGCCGGCGGCGCCTTTGTCTCGTGCTTGGACACTCTCTTTTTGAGAGCGCATTTCAGCCCTACCGCCCACCTTTACGCATCCGTGCTGCCTCATTTGCCTGTCCTTCTCCTTCTGCAATCCTCATGGGGGAGGGTTTGGCCCTCAAGGACAGTATTATTATGTGTCTTATGTATCCTGCACGCACGTGAAGCTGGCGTTGGGGCAAACGTACACATACAAGTGAGGGACAAGGACAAGGGACACTTTTTTTTTTTTTTTTTTTTAAGTGTTTTTTATTTTAATTAGCGCTTTCAGAACGAGTGTTAAACAGGAATAAACTGATTGTCCCACATTAGCCTACTTAAGGCCTCTCCGTCGGTGACGGACAGAAAAGAGCGTCTTCAGGTCTTCACGGCATTAAATATAGATCCTGTCGGATTAACAAATCACAAGAGAGCATGATTAATGGGAGGTTTGGCTCACTGGCGCCGTTCCTTATTCCGTCACTAGCAGGCTAATGGGCTTTGATTTCATTCAGATCATCCTTTACCCATCAACCTAACCATCCACTCTTCACAGGAAGAGAGGTTTCCCCTGCCGCGCCAACCACCACTACAGCCTCAGAGTACAAACAAGACGAGTTTTGACGGAACATCAGAAACTCGACGCGAGGCTCCGTGCCGATCTCTGTTTTTCTTCTAAGCCTTTTATTTTCGAATCAGCATCAAATGGCCCGTCGATACAGTCAAACCTTCCCCTTTCTCCTTGAAAGACATGCCTGGAAAGGGTTAAAGCCCCTTCCCCCTGGCTTTGCCTCCCTCTCCCTTTTTCTGTCTCCATGCATCCATTTGCAAATGATCTCGCTTGTCTGCATATTGTCACTTGCAGCCTGCCTGCACATTCATCAACTGTCGGCCGGTGCTCGGCGGCGCCCCCCGCGCCCTCCACACTTAATTGTTCCTACTCTGACCTGCGAGAATAGAGAATGATGTCCCCCTCTCTTGTGCTGGTGCAGGGCGACGAGGATTAACAACTCTGCAGGGATGGACGAAGCCTGTCACGGTCACGTAGCCTCTCGTTTCATATACCCCCACCACCACTCCCAAGGTTTCTTGGGGGCAACGCCATCCCCCCAATGCTGCACTATAGATTTGAGATGTGTATCCAGATCTGGGCATACAGCCTCCAGTTTCTTCCCCATGAAATGGCTCGAGTGCCGTGTTTTGATTCTGTATTTATAACGGACAATTTCATGATGAAGTGTTTGACCCTTGATAGTGTTTGATGTACACCACACAGCTACTGAGTCTAAACATACCCCCCGGTAGTTGTTGTTCTTTCAGCTGCCCCCTGTTTGGGGTTGCCACAGCGGATCATTTGGCCTGCATGTCTTGATTTGGCACAGGTTTTAAGCCGGATGCCCCTCCTGACCCAATCCTCCCATTTTATCCGGGCTTGGGACCAGCACTGAGAGTTAACTCTTCAGTGACTGGGTTAACTCCATGCCCGGAAATCAAACATGGGCAACGGCAATGAGCACGGGGGATCCTGGCACTGGACCACGAGGAGGATCAGACATACCCCCTGGACGTAATATATATAGAGAACCGGGAATAGCCTTTGTTTTCGCACTGCCACCTTACCTTCCTTCGCGCCTGTCTACTTTAACCAGACCTGTATTCTACAAGAGCCTGTGTGTTTTGTAGAGTTGTGCCCTAGATATTCGGCAGCTTCAGCATCACCTACACCGACTAACAGCTTTAAGTCATCACCGGGGGGGGTCGGAACCATCTCAAAATAGAGACGGTATATTAAGATGGAATCGCATTCTCGATTCTCAATATACTGGCAACAAATGCTTGCTATTGTAGAGCAAGACCTGCCCCCTAGGGGTGAGGTGTGTACATTGAAGAGAGCAGGATGCCCCATTATATATCGGTGTCTATGCTGGATGTAAGGTGCCACATGAGCACAGTACGAGTAGTTGCATGGCTCGGGCTTGTTTCTCTTCAGGTCGAGACTCTGGTTTCACGTTGTCCCACGCATCACGCCGACTTCTAAACAACGCCTCCGCATTAGCTACGACAAGGCATCAATTATAAATGATTTCACTGTTGCAAAATACTATTTCCAGTTGCCTTGAATGGGATTAAAAATTAAATGCTACTGAAAAGGAATAGGAAAGCAGCTTGAACTCCTGCTACTTTCAAGCAGAACAGCTCGGGCCAGTGGGGAGCAGAAGAGGGGTTGCTTTTAGGCGAGAAACGTTCATTCGATGCCACGAGATGCCAAAAATCAAAACCTTTGATGGCTGGTCTCTCTGAACAGATATCCAGCAAATATTTACCCAAGTTAAGCCTTCAGTACATAAACAAGCACAGCTTTAAAAAGTGCTACTTAAAAAAAAAAATGTACACAGCAAAAAAGTGAGCAGGGGAGTAGTTCATAATTCACGACGAGCTTCTGTTAGAAAGCGTAACTTGTGTTCAGATACAGTCCATGAGCTTGAGATGATCGCACTCGTTGGTGTAGGTATTAGTTCACCTTTTTAAATCTTAAACAGCAAAGAGAGAGAAATAGGGAGAGAGTTGAATTTCTCAAGAGGGGAAAAAAACGATGAGCAGGAGATAAGAGGAGCAAGTTGTTCTGTTAGAGAATGAACCCTGCTTTTTTTTGTTTTAAGGAACGCTAAGTCAGTGGTAAAAGTTTATTATTATTATTATTATTATTTTATGACTGATGCTGCATACAACTCTGCCTTCTGCCTATCTGCCATAGCTGAGTCTGATGTTAATGGCATGAGAGCAAACCCCGCCCCCCCCCCCCCCTTCTCTATAGATAAAGTAGTAATAAAAGCTATTATCACTAACCCTGCTAAGTTGGTTGGATGGTTAGCAGATTTGGGTTGGTTAGTTAGTCGGCTGGATGGACCAAATTAGATGGGCTGATGGAGGGATGGATGAAAGTGCGGATAGAGGATTAGAAGGGTGGGTGGATTATGAGTAGTTGGGTGGATGGATGAGTGGTTGGTTGGTTTGATGGGTGGATTAAAGGAGGAATAGTTTATTTAAATTTGTGGTACTCGAGTGGTTGGATGGGTGGGTGGATTTAGGATAGTTGATTAGATGGATAAATGTGTTCATGGGATGAACGAATGGATACTTCATTGGATGGAGCAGGGTGAATGGATTTTTATGGATGGATGGATGTAAAAATTGGCCAGATGTTTACTGAAAGGATAAATGAAAGACTTATTCTGGATGATTGTATGTGTATAAAAATGGATACACTAAATATTCATGTCTGCTTTTCTCTTTTTCTCTGTCTGAAACATGTAATTCTCATGAGCTCTCACTAACCACATACACAGGTTTAGTTCTGTCTTTTTCTTTCTCTCTCTCTCTCTTCTCCCCACATACAACCCCAAATACACGCACACCCCGAGCTCTGAAGGCTCTGATCTTACAGTCTTTAAATAAGTTCACACACTTTACAGAAAATCCAGCCCTTTGAATTCAATTTTATAAACTGTGAATCATTTCAGTGTACGGTGGATGTTTAGACTGAACCACACATCTCCTGAAAAGTTGATTTTCCCAAGAGAAAAAAAGAGAAACCGATGAGCAGCAGATAAGAGGAAATGCGACCGCTTAATGGCGACCACTTCAAACACAGTCAGCAGGTGCCATTGCAGTTCAAGCGCTTTTTATACATTACCGTTAGCACGAGAACCATTTAAACGGTCTGTGCAGAAACCACAGGCAGTGTACAGTCCAACAACATCTCACCTCTACAGACTCAGAGTCGAGTTGTGAGAAGCTTGTAACCGCCTGCAGCGCTCTCAAACCTACATGTGGCTACTGTGACAGCCTTAACACTTTCACTGCTAATACGGGCTGTGCTACTCTACTGATCTCCCTGTAAACACAACATTTACGCTGGTTTATTACACTAATTTAATCACACGCAGCAAACACAAAGTTTCCATTTTTTTTTTCATGTTTTGGCAGTTACGTGGTAGCAGTTAGCTGTGGCGCAGTGGTAAGGCCTAAAGAAGCCAGATATAATCATACAAGAGCAACTCCTCATAACTGACGTACACAGCATCCTAATAATAGCTTAGTTGAATTCTTTTTAAAAATCGAAGCACTTTTGACTGCTTGAATCTGATCAGGTCGTAGTTCAATTCATTTTATTTCTATAGCGCTTTTAACAATGGACATCGTCTCAAAGCAGCTTTACAGAAGTATAAAAAAAAAAATTATAAAGTTTACCTCGAACATTTATCCCTAATGAGCAAGGCTGAGGCGAAGGTGGTGAGGAAAAACTCCCTCAACATGTGGAGAGAGGAACCAGGCTCAGAAGGGAACCTCATCCTCATTTGGGTGACACTAGAAATACTGTAAACATTGACAATGTCCTTTCTACAACAGCAACTTGAGGAACTAATAGGTCAGTGTAGTTTCTGAGTTCATTATAGACTTGGCACTAATCCTGCCGAAAGCTGACCGATGCAACGACTGGTCAGTGACGGCGTGAAAGTCTCCGAGTGGTTCTGTCCACAGCAGTAGTAGTTCCGTGTTGATTATGGTTTATATAACGCATTAAAATACGTTAATATCTTTTATACCTTTAATATGATTGGCTTGTACGGCAGATGTGCCGCTTAAACAAGATTAAGAAACGTGGAATTATTTGAAACGATATCTGTACTCGGATGTTCACGGAAGGAGTCTCCAGTCTCAGTTACAGCTTCTAAAGCGGTGATTGATGCAGTTTGTAGTTTATCTGTAACATAAGCTGCGTTTTTCTATATTTAAGAGGAAAAAATTAATGTTCTATAGCTATTACAAAAACACTATAAATGGTATGGATGTTCTTTAATCAACATAAGAAGGTTCTGAATTGTGGTCGCGTAAACCATGTATAAACACTGTCCTGTTTTATTTCTTGCTTGTTCACTGACACACGTGATCTGCTTATTTTATTTTATTCATTTATTGTACTTGAATCATGCCATGATGTCACACTGCCACACCCAGGCTTGGAAGAGTCACTGTTGAAAATTGGATTTGAACGTAAGGACCTTTCCTTTCATAACGAAGGAGGTGGTGATCCGTAGTAGCCACAGAATAGCCAGTTTAGCAAACCCTAACAAAACGAAGTGCCACCTTGTGGCATCATTTGGCATTACTTTATATCCACATTGCTAAGCTTTTGTTACAAGCTTCTCAAGTCCATTTTCTTTGCACAGATTCCCGTTCCACTCTGATACCGTCCAGGATAAAGTCATTCCAGAAGTTATCGCAGTAGTACGTGACGACCCATCACGGTCCCAACCAGCCCCTGAACTCCAGAAGAGCCTCTATTAATACACGATGCTGTGGACGTTGCATAAATTCGCTCAATAAGAATGGAGAAAAAAAAATCCCGTCAGATCACATTTTGTCAAAACACGGAATCGGATTAACGTAAACGTCCGAGGTCAGGGCCGTAAAAACCCGAAAGAACCACGCCGACCTAAGGACCTCAGACCGCGGGTTCTCGGACAAAGGACGGGAGACATATTGGTAAATACGTGCATGACAATAGCGTTTCCGTTCGAATGCGCTCGGATCCATTGTATATTAATAGAGCGAGTGTTTTATTCATGATCCAGATTACTCTGGCGCAGGCTGAGGAAGCGGCGCACGCTCCTTCCTCTCAGACATGACACGAGCGATCCTAACCACACCGGACAAGTTCGGCGCTGCCCCCGCTAACCACTGCCCACCCTCCTGCCCATTATAATAATCTATTCAAGGATTAAAGGGGGTTTTTATCTCAGAGCCTATGAATAATGAATGCCGTATTTCAAAATTTAATTGCCCCGAATTAAATGATTCAAGATAATGTTTCTTTTATAAATTTGTAATGGTGGTAAGGGGCAAGAATACATTAGATAAAATCCAAACCCTTGTTCTTATCACTGGAGGGAGAACAGCAAAGGGACGACCTTACATCATCATTATCATCATCGAACGAAAGTCTGGGTAGTGGAGGACCTGAACGTTTGCAGGTGAAATCGTTGAGGGACTTTAATCTGTTCATCACAAAGTTTCCCATGAGGCTTCTTTGCACTGCTGATGGAATCCTCTGAGGACACGGAGAGATAAAGGATTTGAGGAAGAGTATGGAGTATAATTTTCAAATGCTTTAGCACTAAACAAAGCATCAAGGAGACCTGCAGCAACGTAAACGCTAGACTTTTCTGCATGCGTAATGTGCACATGAACAATTTCGACTGGTATCCTGAAGCAACGTAGACGCAGCACAGGACGTTAAAGCTAACAACATTTTTGCTAAAAGAGTGATCACGAAGCTGTTAGCTGCTCACAACTACATTTTCTTGTAGTGATGTAATCAGTTTAAAATAGTTTCATCTCCCATGTAGAGGAGCAGTGCTGACTCAGCAAAGAATAACCCACGACCCACCGTGCTGTTCTATAAAAAAAATAACGCATATCTAGGGTGGTTCGATGTAGCATGGCGCGCAAGTGGAGTGCCGCCACCCCATAAAGTGTTATTTTCATACAACTGCACGGTCTGGAACGCGTTATTCGCTTATACCGCAGAGTTTATATTGCTTTATTTATTCCTGTACGAAACATCAAGCATTGTTAGAACCTATGAGACGATTTATTTCCTCTTCTTATCGACGTTATTTAGCCACAGTAATGAGTTGTTTCCTCACCAGCTTCTGCCTCTCTCTCTGTAAAATTATCAATAATAATTACTCTTTGGTTATATGTGGCACGTCCCCTGTACAAGCCCTTGTTTTCACAGATATACATTAACGTATTACGACGACTGCATTTATATTAACGTTTCCTTCACACGTTACAGCCAGAGCTACTTCTGAAAAATGACACGCACCACCTGACCAATCGGATTTGAGCATTCGATCACGCTGTTGAACAAAAAGCAAGTTACTTCCTGCGTTCACTTACTCTACGTTAAAGAAGTTCTTTCATCACCTTATTTTTTTTTTCCCCCCTGAATATTCTGATCAGAATCAAGGAACGGAAACAATAGCTAGCTGATCGAATGATTTACTTTCTTTGACAGATGAAATGTAAAAGCAGCCATTTTGTTGGTTAAGCAAATAAAGATTAACCTGCTTTTTTCTCCCTTTTTTCGCGTCTCCTTTCACCAGATTGACGTATCCTGTGGTCCAATTTCCAAGCTCAGAGGTTCGCCATCTGCATAGACCACTTTTTTTTCCCCCTTCACAAACAGACCAACACCATCATGATTCAGTGAGTCATTTATTTATTTTTAAAGCTTACCCTTATGCGTACATCTCTGCATGTCTGACAGGCTCAGATTAAAAAAAAATAATAAATCAGACTTGTCTTTAACTTTCCCAAAGTGAAAAAGTCCAGCATCCTTTCTGTTTTTGCATTTTAAATGTTCCAAATATCTGGAATTTGTCATCCATCTAATATCTATTCTGGCTTCAGCTGGAACGTTTAAAAAGCAGCTCAAACTTTGTCCTTTCGCTTCAGCATCAACTTTTAAGCCTTTTTAAAAATGTTGTATTAATTTTATGCAGAATAACTATTTCAAAAAAATAGTTAACATTTTTCTTTTGGACTCTAATTTACAGAATTAGTATCACTCCAAGTATCGTATGTTTTAATTATTTATTTATTATATTAGATATCGGTGTCGTGTAGTTTGTATTGTAAAGCACTATTTGAGATGCGCTCTATAACATTAATGAGAAAAACCGTACGAAAAACCAACAGCTGGAACTTGTAAGTGTTGTGAGGGGAGAAATCCTGCACAGGAAACCGTTTTAAGGCTTAAAGAGAACCAAAGACATTAGCGACGCGATGAACTTGGCTTCCGATGTTAAAAACTTCTCAGCAACTGAGACGGCCGTCGCGAGGAAACGATTAGCCGACCGTTCGACACGACGAAGCATTTAAACTACATTCAGAGCAAGACTACTTCTCAATAATTCTAAAGTAATCTCTAGCTCCTAACATTCGTAAGGTTCGATCACAGTAGGTCAAACAAAAATATACCACTTTCCAAAAATATACTGACTGTTCCCAAAGTGCAAGCAAAACAAAACATCCTCAGCTGCTTCTTTGTCCCCTTCTCTTCAGGATAAAATGTCCTACTGAAAAGACCAGGACTTCTCAGGTAATATCATGAATCCAGGAGCAAAGCAGGATCCAGAACGTTTAAAAAAAAAAAAAAGATTGTCTAGTTAAACACGTTAACAGAACAAGCGTTAGTTAACAGTCCCGTGGAAAAAAAAAAAAAAAAAAAAAGTAGTTTTCACTCGTGCAGAAACGTAGCTGATCGGCAAAGACGTCCTCTTGAACTGTTTTGACGAATACAAAGAACAGGCTTTTATACCTTTTCAGCTGGAAGAATGCAAGGAATTGACACGATCGGCTCAAACGGAAAGTCACGCGCACCTAGCCGTTATCGAGGGGAACCCTGACTAGCTTCTGAGCCGACAGAAAACCAAAAGGAGACGATAGTTGACAAATTTAAGTTTTTTTTTAGTATTTTATTATTTATTTAACCTGGTAATTGACGCAAAGCTTAGCACGTGAATAGATTTACGTCGTAACGTTCTTGATTTGTTTGATTATCATCGGAATAGCCAAGTTAACATTTTTGTGATGGAGATTAGGCACCGCCTCCTACTGACTGAGGGTGGAGATTTGTAGACCAGTTCACTATAACAATTTTAAACAGCAACTTTAACCTTATGTTTCAGGAAAAGGAAAACCTTGTGTACATTTTCTTTGTGCGTAAAAAAAAAAATTTTCTTTAGTAAATGCTGGCCTCCTTTAGGAGCAAACAGAAAACATGTAACCAATCCCCAATCATCAGATCCACGGGTCAGATGATGACATTTCGTCACATACAGTTCCCAGTCTTTGTCCTCCTGAGTGGGAGGAGCCACCTGCTTCAAATAAGCAAAAAAAAATTATATATAAATATATAAACTAGTGTGGCACTGTTAAAACGCTAAAGGTGGAAAGGAACAGCAGAACATCCTCCGAAATATTCTCATCTATATTTAAAAAAAAAAAAAGCTGTAAGTAACAGACCGCTGTTGTAGTTTCGATTGCTTTCACTTCTATTTGTCAGTCATTTAAAACAGAAAATAAATAAGGAGCAGGAATCCGCAACAGTGTCGAATGACGCTATTCCCGATCTTTAGACATATCCTCAGTTCTTTGCGTGCTCGACTCTGCCGTTTCTCCTCCGGTCTCCTTTCGTGCCCCGTTAAGAAGTGGCATCTTCAGCTCTTCGTCCTCTTCTTCCTCCTCTAGCTGGCGCAAGACAATGGGCAGCTTGGCATCGGCGTTCTCCAGCAGCGCGATGTCGCTCTCCTCATATACGGGCAGAGGAACGGCGTCATCCAGCTGCTTCTGGAAGTGCAAGCGCTTGGCACGGCCACAGGCCTCGGCACGCTCCAGGATTTCTTTCTCGGCCAGACGCAGCTTTATAGCCATACGCGAGTGCGGAGAGAGGTCGGGTTTCTGCAGCATGGATCTGTCCTCCTGAAACACACATCACGCAGGTAAACATTACATCATGACTGCTTAAATATGATTCAGCTGTTTGTAATTCAAATCACAGGTTTCTATAGCAACCACTTATTCACAGGGAATGGTACAGAAGTGTTGCCTCTGTATTATTAACAAATTTTATTTAGTAAGGAAGAGGGGTGTGCACGCATGTGTAAATATACATATATACACTGATCAGGCGTAACATTGTGAGCAGTGAGAGGTGAATAACGCATCATGACACCTGTTAGTGGGTGGGATATATTAGACAGAAAGTGAACATTTTGTCCTCAAAGTTGATGTGTTAGAAACAGGAAAAATGGACAAGTGTAAGGATTTGAGCGAGTTTGATGATGGCGGATAGACCACTGGATCAGCGCATCTCCAAAACTGCAGCTCTTGTGGGTGTTCCCGGTCTGCAGTGGTCAGTATCTATCAAAAGTGGACCAAGGAAGGAACAGTGGTGAACTGGCGACAGGGTCCTGGACGGCCGAGGCTCATTGATGCACGTGTGGTCCGATCCAACAGATGAGTTACTGTTCCTCAAATTGCTGAAGTTAATGCTGATGCCGATAGAAAGGTGTCAGAATACACAGTGCATTGTAGTGTGTTGCATATAGGACCGCATGGCTGCAGACCAGTCAGGGTGCCCATGCTGACTCCTGTGCACTGCCGAAGGTGGCCTGGTCTGAATTACATTTTCTTTTACATCACATGGCACCAGGATGCATTATGGGAAGAAGGCGAGCCGGTGGAGGCAGTGTCATGCTTTGGGCAATGTTCTGCCATCCATGTGGATGTTACTTCGACACGTACCACCTACCTAAGCATTGTTGCAGACCATGTACATCCTTTCATGGAAACACTATTCCCCGATGGCGGTTTTCTCTTTCAGCAGGAACTGTCCTGCACTAGCACCCTTCCACAAATCAAAAATGGTTCAGGAATGGTTTGATGAGCACCAAACCAATTTGAGGTGTTGACCTGGCCGCCAGATTCCCCAGATCTCAATCCAATCCAGCATCTGTGGGATGTGCTGGACAAACAAGTCCGATCCATGGAGACCCCACATCGCAAATTACAGGACTTAAAGGCTCTGCTGCTAACATCTTGGTGTCAGATCCCACAACGCACCTTCAGTGATCAAGCGGAGTCCATGCCTCGATGGGTCAGGGCTGTTTTAGCTGCAAAAGGCGGCCACGACAGTATTAGGCAGGTGGTCGTAATGTTCTAGCTGATTGGTGTGTGTGTGTTTTATATTATATTATATATATATATAAATAAAAAAAAAAACAAATACACACACGTGCATATGTATGCATGCACATACAAATAAATTAGATTCAGACTGCTGCTGTACCTCTGACGTTGTTTTGTATGTTTTGAGGAGCAGCGCTGCTCTCGTCTCCAGGAACGTCCAGAGTTTGATCTCGTTCTCCCAGCTGACGGGGAACTCTGCATTGCCTAACGTGAAGATCTTGTTGATGGCGTGGTCACCCACCAGGTAGTCCCTGAGTTCCTCTGAAACGAGATATAAATCATACATACGGTTCTGATT
Organism: Hemibagrus guttatus; assembly: GCA_033459395.1. Taxonomy (NCBI): domain Eukaryota; kingdom Metazoa; phylum Chordata; class Actinopteri; order Siluriformes; family Bagridae; genus Hemibagrus; species Hemibagrus guttatus. Next base: position 2,357,692 of record JAUCMX010000008.1, on the reverse strand, counting down.
ACATGGTATGAACATTTTACTCTGTGTTTGTCAGAAGAAAAAAAACAAGGATGTGTGCATCATTTAAAATAATAACCTACACACGATTAACATAATGCCTCAGTGAAAAGAGGTCTCTCCACAAGACACGTGGCCTTTGCTCTATAGGATCCATTTCTTTTGTGCCCCCGTGCGACGGGCCAGATGAATTAAATAATGAAAAGTGCGTTTTCACGGGTGAATGTCTCCTCCAGCAGCCGCATTGCGCTCTCTCTCTTACCTTCTGTCATGCAGAAGACACGCAGGAATGCCAGGAGCTGGGCAGAGATGGGCGGTTCGTTGCAGTGCAGGGCGAAAACGCTCGACCTGCAGAGATAAAAGGATCAAAGTCAGCCTTCAAACTGAACCCTCGTTAACTCCGGCAGGCCGAGTCATCCGCACCACGTGACGACCGATTGATCTGAAGCGACGACACGCTCAATGCATTTTTAAAAATCATTTATAATTTACTGCTTAATTACTGAAGAGAGTCCAACCTCTCGCCTTTCATCTCCGATTCCAACAATCAGACATCAGGAGGGGAAGAATGAAGGAGAATCATTTGTGGGAAACAAAAGGTAATTTTGAACAGGTGACATTTTTTTGACAGCTTGATCAATGCGACAATACACAGGCGGCTCGGGTGACGATATTATAGCACAAATACATTACAACACTTTCTGTGCAGTGCCGCAATTCGATTTCCCCGTGCCCCGGACTTCATAAACAGCCGATCCAATACAGAAGAGTTTAACCCTGAGCGCAACACACACAGAGCCACTGCCATGTCCCTACATTCACCCCAATATTAGCTAACACAAACAGCATCAGGTGTAGCATTGGTTTCGCTGTAGCGAGAAACAAAAAAGCATCATCTTTAATTAGTGACCATACACTGGAACAAGTAAAGGAATAAAAGACTTTGGAGCATGCTGATATAGGAAAATAATCAACACCAGTGTTGGAGTAGAGAAGAAGTCAGCTCTGTAAAGTGGATCGTTTTATCACAATCAAGCTTTTTATTAAACAATGACTTTTTAATGCAAATTAAGCTTGTGCTCACGTTATAGCAGCTACGTTACATAAACAACAGCCTCTCTCACTCTCTCTCGAATTTAAGATGACAAAATGTTTGTTTTCCTATAGAAATGGTATTGTATTAACTGAAAACTTTTTGAATTACAGCTGATGTACAAAACTAATCAATGCTTTCCAACCAATCAGAAGAAAGATGAACACCACCAACACCATAGGACTTAATACAGATATAAAAATCCCTATTAGACCTAGCAGTTACTGCCTCACGAGTTGCTTTACTTACGCAGGGATTCCAGCGCGGGCCAGCACCTCGGCCTTCATGGCGTACAGCCTCTCGCTCTTACTGACTCCCAGTTTGATCTTCACTCGGTCGTGCGCGTTGTCCTCGAAGAAGAAACCGTTGTGGATGACGAACTCGGCGTTGGACCTCGTACCGTAGAATATGTAGATCTGAGAAAGAAGGGGGAAAAAAAAAAATGTACAAACAAAGGAGATTAATATTTCCAGGGATTACATATTTTAATTTTTTTTTATATTTTCAGCACTGATGAATCCTCAAAGATTCATTAAAATACTCTTAACTGATTCAGTCTCAGAGCTGATGATAAATTCACATGGAAATGAATCCATATGATAATGACTAACAATAATAATGATACACATGATGACAGATGGAGTAAATGTGTTCCAAGTAAAAAGGAAAGCAATAACTGACTTGTTCAACTTCCAGAGAGATAAACTCACTGCTACAACGCGAGTGAGAAGAGAAACATGGATGCGTTGCTGTGCTTTAAGATGAATAAAACACTTTGTGAAAAGTAATCAGCAGGATGTAGCTGTAATTAAAGGCATGACTGATTATTTTCCTTTAACAGCATGCTGTGAAGTGTTTTATATCTAGCAAGGTTTTATTTTCCCCTTGTGGAATGAACTCGCGTAGAAACCTTGTACCTCGTTAGGAAAAGCTCATTAAAAGGTTCTGGACTGGTGAAAGCTGAACTTTTCCCAGGGTCACAGCCTCAGGTTTGTGCGTGTTGTGATCCTTGCGGGATGAGACGGAAGATAACTTTACCGTTTGCATCGTATCAGCCGTGCACTTCCACACCCCGCTCACGTAGTCCCGCTCCGTATAACACCAACAACACTTACAGATAGCGCAGAGAGGAGAGAGGGACTGATAAAGAGAGCGAAGGAGAGAGGAGCTCTGATGTTAAATCGGGGATCAAACAGCTTGGTATGGAGAGACTCTCTCAGACACCAGTGTCCGTCCCACGCGGCGGCCTGCGCAAACTCCTCCTCCTCCCTCGGCTGCCTTCACCAATCTTATCAAATAATTCACATTTCACAGAAGACGGGAAGTTTGGGAGGCCGCGAGTCCACCCGGCCTGTCAGTGTTCACCCTGCGTATCCTGCCTCTCACGCTCATGCCTCGTCTCTCTGATATTACCCACGAGCCCCCGTAATGGCCGACGGCCGATAAGCGCGTCATGCGGCCTCGAGCGGAGTAACTGAAAAACGCCGCTGCAGCCGAGGGTAAACTTTGCTTTTTGATCCGATCGGACGGCTGGATATCGCTCGATGAGCCGTGGAGGATTTCTCAGTGACAACAGCATCACTCACCTGCTCGCCCTCTTTATAGTCGTGCAGAGCAACACACTCACATCGGTCATCTTCCAGGTTGTAACCGGTCGTAATCTGAAAAGAAAACACTAGTGGTAAAATGGAGCGCAAAAGTTTCGCAACTTTTCATGATGATCAAAAGAAATTGCTAAGCCATTCACACACACACACACACACACACACACGGAAATAATCACGTTAAGATGCTTAAACATATTTTAAAATAATCACCCACTAAATTAAAGCATACACAAACAAATATGAATCAAATGACTAGAAAAAGAAATTCGTAAAATTTAATAAAACTTAGCCAATTTGTCACAACTCCACGATAAACAAGATTATGACCGAGAAAAAAATTATGCATTTTTATTAAACCTTAACCAGGGGAATTCTAAAAAGCAATTTCATTAAGCGTCCTAATAACTCCCATTTTCAGCAATCCAAAACATGAAATTCAGCGTCGGGTTTAAACGCATTTCCCCACGCAAAGCCATATATTGCTCTGTGGCGTGAGGCGCTGAACGCAATCAAAGCCAAATTATTCAAATAGAAATAAAATATCCCTCGAGATCCGGGTACAATCAGCGGGAAAAGCACATTACTTTAGAGGGTTTTTTTCTTTCAATACGTGTTGGCATACACATATATACACAATCGGATCTTCACAACAGCCTGACACACACACACGGAGTAGCTCAAGATATAAAGGGTAGAATTAAACTTTAGCAGTAATCGAAGTCTAAGTAAACAGTCTGTGAGTGAGTGAGACAGAAAGACAGTGAGAGAGAGAGAGAGAGAGAGAGAGAGTGAGAAAGAGACAGACCGAGAGAGAGTGTGTGAGAAAGAGACAGACCGAGAGAGAGAGTGTGTGAAAGAGAGACAGACAGAGAGAGAGTGTGTGAGAGAGACAGACAGAGAGAGAGTGTGTGAGAGAGAGTGTGTGAGAGAGACAGTGTGTGAGAGAGACAGACAGAGAGAGAGAGAGTGTGTGAAAGAGACAGACAGAGAGAGAGAGAGTGTGTGAAAGAGACAGACAGAGAGAGAGTGTGTGAAAGAGAGAGAGAGAGGACTCACCAGGCCGTTGGTGTGATTACACATGTCCCAGAGTGGGATGAGAGCCAGCGTGACCCGACTGCCGTCCTCTGTAGGGATCTGGTTCTGACGGGTCATCACAGACGATACGGCCCACCTACAACACACAGATTATTAAAATCAATTCTTATCAATCATTTCATAAAGCTAACACACACACACACAGCCTCTTCGTCCTCTTTTCCTTACAGCTCCTCTTCCTTTATAGCTGCATGCATTTTGTCCTGATTGAACCGAGAGTCGTATTTGTCTCATTTATCAAACTACCTCAGGAGTAGTTGAGATCTCGGCTGCTGTTGTAGAAAGGACATCATCAAACATTTACATTAATTCCTGTCCAGTGTCTCCCAAATGAGGACGAGGTTCCCTTCTGAGCCTGGTTCATCAAGGCAAGGTTTCTTCCTCATCTCTCAGGGAGGTGTTCCTCACCACCTTTGCCTCAGGCTTCTCATTAGGGATAAATGTTCGAGATAAATAATAACCTAACTTCATTTTTTCCTTATACTTCTGTCCATCATTCATACTGTTGTACTGATGTGAGACGTGTACAAATATCGAATTGAAATGAATAATTTATGGAATTTCTGATCACCTTCTTTAAATTCTTAAGGCTGTTTTTGTCCCTGAATTATTACTACTGTTATTATTATTAAACCTAACCAAATGTCCGATTCAGGATTTTCTAGTTAACAAACTTTAACTTTCAAAAATGTTTATTTGATTTGAGACACGGATCATGACAATAATCACGATAACAGCAGAAGGTTATAAAGCGAAACAGAGCTCGTTTATCAGCGTGTTCAACGTTGGCGTGCTAATGACACGGAAACCAGATGAACGGAGATGTTTTGGCTCCAGATGTACACAAGTGCGCACACACACGGCGAGAACGTGAAGGATATCTACGCTTATAATAGAGCGACTGAAATGCGCGATTTAAACTCCATAATCCGTACATCAGACTGCAGTAACTCACTGATAATTAGACGACTTAAAGCGGATCAATCAAGTTTCACACTCTTATGGAAATTTATGCAAACGTCGGATACGAACACTTTTACAACGCCGCGCGTTCAGACGTCCCGCTGGTAGCAGATGACGCGGAAATAAGAGACTGTCAGAGTTACAATATCTGGTCTGGAAATTAGTGGTGATGGAAGATTTCTATTTATTTATTTATTTATTTAATATCACTTACGTGTGTGTGATTTGAGCTGTTTTTTCATCGTTGCACCATTAAAATCTCTCTCTGTGTATCGAACGTCATGTGGTGGGGTCAAGTTCTGTTTCAAAGCATTCATTCATTCATTCATCATAAGAGCTGTAACACACTCAAGGTGGTAGAAAACACCCACCAAGGAGGTGACACACGCACACTAAGAGAAATTTAGAGTCACCAATCCACCTACTGGAATGATTTTAAAAGGCTGAAGGAAACCAGAGAGTCCCACATGGAGACGCACGCGTGATACATGCAACACTCTACATGGAAAAAACCCGAGATTGTGACCAAGGTGCACGCCCTGGAGCGCTAAATGCACCCACACTGACGTCCCAGTCCCATATTTTCATGTGAAAACATCTAACCCATCTTAATAATAATAATAATGATAACAACTATGTTTATTTATGAACAGTCTGAGCGATAAGCAGACTGTTTACCAGGTGGTGGTGAAGCTCCAGTAAAGTCCCCAGGGTAACTACACTAACAATTGTGATGCGTTTATTTTAATTAATATTTTAAAGACTAAATCATACAGTATATTCCTCATCTAAACACAAGTGTTTAGGTCTCGTGAACACATCACGGCTTGTAAAGGGAGTGTGTCGATCGCCTTGGCTTTGAATTTCTACATGTATTATATACTTGCATGTATATAAATGTACTCGCACGGATAGTTCCGTTTTTTTGCCGCTTCGTTTACAGAAACAGCACAACCGTCCGATTTTGACCGTATCAGGATTGTCAGGAAACACGGTTAAGACTCTCTCTAAAAGCGATCTGGTTGCCTACAAACATGTCACCTTTAACGAACACACGCTTCTTAACGATAGCTCTTAAGGCCCAAATGTTCAGCACCTGGCGGCGTAGCTCTGCTGATAACGACCTGGATATAATTAGTAAAAATTCTCAAAATTCCGCGGCTAGCGAAGACGGATTCATTAACTGTGACAAGATGCTATTTCATTCCTTTCACACGTTGCCCAGCGGGAGCAGAAGCTTGCATCATGCTCAACAATCCGAAGATAAAAAAGGGACCAGTGATAAATTATTCCCTCACAGATAATTTGGTGCTAATGAAAGAACAATGAGAACAAACGCCTCGTTTTAAGAGGCCATTTTCTTACCTTTACAACCACCCTGGAATTTTTTTTTTCTTCCTCACTTTCTTCTTCTTCTCTCTCTCTCTCTCACACACACACACACACACACAGTGAAGAAGCTAAAATTTGGGACACAGTAGGACAAACCAACCTGTAGTCGTCAAAGGTGAAAGCATCCTTCAGGGGCAGTTTGCTGGCATTGGGATGAGTCTGGGGATCGAAGGTGACGAGCAGAAAGGACGACGGAGAGGAAAGAAGAAGAATAAGGAAGGATAAAATAAAAGGGACAGACAGGGAAGGGAATGGAGGGAGAGAAAAAAAAAAACACACACACAAATCAGTCAGTGGAATTTCATTATGTGGCTTCCTAACAAGAGCGTAGAGGAGGAAGCAGCGTCCGGCGGTGCTACTGTGGGATCATGGTGGCATTAGCCCCCCATACATCACTGTCAACTTAATTTGTTGTGCCCAGCAGCCGTCATAAATCTGCTTCATCAATTTGGGTGACAGAGAGCCACCGGTGCCACAGAAATCTACATTTAAAGGAACAGACCCGCTCCCTCCAAGGGCTCATTTGCAGCGCGTGTCACGGACAGGGGGAAGAAGGGGGGGGGGGGGGGAGAAAAATGAAAGGAAGAATGCAGAGGTCTAACTCATCCATAGCATAAAACCCTCCTGAACATGCAAAACGAGTCATAAAAATAGACTGAGGTATGAGAGAGAGAGAGAGAGAGAGAGAGAGAGAGAGAGAGATCTCCCCACCCAGGTGCTCTCGAGGCTGTGCGTGTGGCTCTCGTCCTGCTAAATGAAGCCCCACGCTGCACAAACCACCGGGACACAAAAGCAATTCATCATCTCCGTTTGGCCGCGATTACTCGTCAGCATTAATCAAATGACCAGCACGTCGCACATCAGCAGCTACAGATATTATTAAGCAGTTTTAAGATGAAAAACTGAGGCGTGACGGTGAAGGAAAACAATCCACAACAAGCTCGTCATGATGAAGCGGTTGTGTTACCACACAGATGATTATTTTCCTAGAACAGCAGGACATTTATTTTTGCTGATTTCTTCCTCTTATACGTCGACAATTTTACAGTGTGAAACGTCCGTGACGTACGTTACGGCTCGGGTGGTCAGAAAGTGCTCAGACTTTTTGGAGGCTCCTTCCATAAAATGTTAAATATTTGCGCGCGCACACAGACAGAGTCCGCTCTGAAATGTGAAGCATGCAGCTTGTTGCTATAGAAACGATAACATACTAGAACAAGCAAGTTCATATTATAATTTAAACTTCTTTAATTTGCTATAAATAAATTCCACACCTTCTGACCAATCAGAAGCGAGAATTCATGGAAACAGAACTGTCCAGGAAATCCCACACACACACACATACATATATATATATACATACATACATATACACACACACATACACACACATATACACACACAGAACGGATTTGACCAATTCGTAGCGAAATCGTCATAGTAACGTGACACGATGCCGAAAGCATAACCTCTGCATTTTATATCTGCACTGTGTAGCAGTGTAGCGTTGACAAATTTGTCTCGTTTACAGCAGAATACCTCCCACCACTAGAGGATACACTCTCCCCCCACCCCCAACACACACACACACACACACACACACACAAGCATCTAGCAGTATAATTAGATCGACTGGAACGGAGTAGAATAAGCATGAAATGAAACCACTCAGAGGTGGTAGCTAACTTTTGCCTTGCATGTCTCATCCCATTAATCAATTTCACTGACACTAATTGAGCCCTGTACTACCACTTGCTGGTTTGCTCCATAGACACACAGAGAGAGTGAGAGAGGAAAAGAGTGTGAAGTTTCAGGCTGGAGTTGGGCCATGAAGTCGCCCTGCAGCTCAGTACCTCTTCTCCTCCGGCTCCTCTTTTACACACTTTTGGTACAAAAGGAGCAGATAAAGTTTAACAAATACAGAGAGAGAGAGAGAGAGAGAGAGAGAGAGAGAGACTTCAGCACATCTCCAATCCCTGATTTTCTCCTTCAAAGCCGGTGTTGAAGGACTGGACCAGCTTTGAAGTGACGTCCACAAACCTTTGATAGACAACCATTAAAAGATAAGCAGCCTGAGAACGCGAGGGCGTGGGGTTTGAGGTCGGCACTGCAGCTTTTTAAAAAAATAAATAAAAATATGACCTATAAATCACATCTGTCAGATAAATAGAGTGCATTAGGAGCTTTGATGGAAGTAATAGTGCAACTCTCAAGAGGACGTTCCTCATCTTCACACTTTCACAGCCAGCTGGACCAAAAGCAGGAGAGCGCCATGGCCTTCACCGGAGAGCGGGAACAGGTTAAACATAGAGTGACGGTATCCTCTGCCCTGCGAGGGAGAGACGGCACACCTGGGCATGTTAATAGACTCAATTATGTATATAATTAACTGAAAGGAGCGGTGAAGCTCTGGGGAAACGCTGTGTACACCGGACGCTGAGCTGAGTCGGGGTTACGCCCGTTTCTGCAAACTTTATTAACCGGAGCAGGCTTCGGAAGAAAGCAGGGAGGGAAGAAAAACAGAGCATGAAAGAATACGACATGGAAAAAGATGGGATGCTGAGGTGGCTGGAGACAGCGGAGGTGATGAGAGTGGAGTTTTCAGAGGGAGGACGCCTTCTAGAGCGCTTGATGCATTAGCATTACCGGAGAGGGGTAATTCATCATACAGCCGAGCCCACACCGGCACCACGTGGGGCGGCGGAGGATGGGAGGGGGCAGCGTCCCGTAAATCAATTAAAAAACAAAAAGCTCTCACGCCGAGCTCCGGCTTTCTTTAACGAGCCGACGGGAAACGAAGCTAATTGGTTGCCGGTCTGCAGGAGGGCTTCGGGTCCTCGAGGCCTTCCGTGTTTTAGACCAAACGACGTTACAAGAACGTTTTCGCTGCTATTGATTTTTTTTTTCTTTTATCAGATGAATCACCTGATGACCCTTCTTCCTGTCTGGGTTCTTCTTTTAATTAGACATAAAAAAAAAAAAATAAAAAAAAGAAGCTTCACAATAGCACAAAAAAAAAACCCTGTTCATTTGGCTCTCCCGTACTAGGAAGGTCAGGCGAAATATCCTGCGATACACGGGGCAGGGGAGCGCCGAGCGTACCGCAGGGACCCTGTTCATTTCTCATCAACGGCGGCAGATGCAGCACACCAAGGTTACTTTGCATTCGCTGCATAGCGGGGTCACCTTATGAGGTCCTCCTCCCCCCGACACGGCCCTGGCGAGGACAGAACAGCCATCATTGGTCCCCCGCGGACAGGAAAAGCACTCGGATACGCATCAGAGATCCCTGACAATGGCCTATCCCTCTTTACGTGGGGAAGAAAATGCATATAAAATATATGTATATGTTAAAGAAAAAAAAAAAGTCAGCCAATTCCAGAAGATGGACGGTTGTAGCCTTGCTAGCATGACCTGATGATAGGAGAGGAGGGAGACTACCTGATAAGGGAGATACATTAGAGAGAGGCTAGAGGGAGGGATGGAGGGAAAGGAGGGAGGACGTCAGTCTCTCTCTCAACATGTGCGGAAGGTACAATCAGGTCAATTCGATTCAAAGCCGATGCGACAAGCTAATTTTCCAGCCCGGTCATCTGCGGCCGCCTCCAAAGAGAGCCTGACATTGACGGCAGTCATTATGGTGACACAGGCTCGCAACCTGAGGAGCCGAGAGGAGGGGAAGACGAGGAGTGTGGACAGGACACCTTACAAAAAGGCCAAAGTGACAATGTCCAAGCTCTGAGAGAGGAAAAAAAAAAAAACCCAGATCTCCAGCCAAGCAAGAAACAAGTCTTCGTCCGAAACTTCTCGACTTTAATCACGTGGCAGAGCATCACGACGCCTGAAAACATTTCGGAGATACACGTCACGCATCATGTAGAGAACAACATGGTTTACGAAGAAAGCTGCCAGTAAAAACACTAGTGCTCATTAAAAAAAGAAAAACTAATTTAATATATTTATAGAAATATGTTCAATAAAATTAAATAAATTTATTTAATTTCAATTTCATTATATTTTTTATAACTTTTAAAACATTCTGCATTTAAATAGAATAGAACACCGTTAAAAAAATTAAGATTAAAAAAAAATTAACACGTTTGTATCATTTCTACAAAAATAAATGAGCAATAAAAAAGAGAGAAAGTAAATTAACTTTTTAAAAAGACTCTAAGCTGAAAAAAACTGTATAAAGTCTCAGTTAAAAACAAAATATATATATATGTATATATATATATATATATATAAAAATAAGGAAAATTATTTAGATATATAATATTAAAAAAAGTGTACTGTTACGCAACTTGTAAAAAATATTAAAAATCCATCGTATCATCCCCTGACAAACCTACAGCTCTTAGAAGACTTTAAGAGTCCAGATGAAATTCTGGGTCCTGGGTGAAATTCCTGCACGGAAAAGTTCTAGATCGTTCCGTTTCAAGTCAATCTTCAGCCTGCCATTGACCCTCTACTGCCACCTAATGGACAGATCTCTGTGTGTAGATTGTGGATCACTGTGGTAATATCTCTCTCACACACACACACACACACACACGGGGGGGGGGGGAGACACATTCCTAATGAGTAAAATAAGAAATCCTCTTAATTAAAAACATCCCTGATGTATATCACTGTATCCAAAATGGCAGAGATTTGTCAGATTAAGACGAGATTAAGGCTGAGAAAACAATAAAACACGGTCTAATTACTCGACAGCTCCTCCAGCCGTCCAGCCACAGACTAGAAAACGTTTAATAAAAGCCAAAACGTCAATCGGCTCAGCGACGCGGTGACGAACGCATTAACTGTTGGCCATGAATATTTGATGCCTTATCTTGACAATAATGTGAAATATTACCTTTTTCTAATTGACAGTCATCTAATGAAAGAGGCAAGAAAGCAGCAGCAAGACGTTTCGAGCGAAATTCAGAGGAACAGAGCGGATTATTGCTTCTTTAATAGCCCAGACGAGGAACGTAAACAGACGTAATATTTATTGCTCCGAGCTGAAATTAATCGCCGTATAAGAGTCATTTAAGAAGAAAAAAAATAAATAAAAAAAATCACTTACAAATTGCAATCTGTAATAATAACACAATCAATTAATTTCACTCAGGGATGACGGGGGATTCGTTAATGCAGCGGCCGAGAGATACGCGATGTCCTATTACCTGTAATCGTTTGAAGACTTTTACGTAATCGTATCGTAAACACCGAGTCGCCTCCGATGATAGAAAACGACAGGAAAGAAATTCCACGCGTTCGCTACACCGTAGGACAAAGAAAGAAAAGAGAGTTAAAGAGCGGAATAAAGACTCGCAGAATTGTTCAGATGGGAATCTGTCCATCTTCGGTAAAATACTGGAAATCGACTAGTGACCGGCGTAATACAGGTGTGTTTAACCAGGTGTTTCTCGCTTATATGCAACTCGTGTGTTTTACAGCTCGGCGATACAGATCGATATCATGATAAATTGTCTCAATATTCCTTTTTTTTTTTCTTAGATATCACATACAAGATATTAGACTTTTTTTTTTTTTTTTTTTTAAATACAAATTGACTGGAAGAAGCTGAAATTTTTTTTTTATTATTATTTTTTACAATTATTAAAAATATTTATATATTACTGAGGGTGAAACAATCCAAACAAGCCTTCAGAAAGATAAATAAATTGATTAAGCCAAGCGAGAACACAGCTGATTATTATCTAAGAAGTAATTATAGTTTTTGAATTACTCGTATCTTTAAAAAAGGAAAAAGAGGAATTTTTTTTAATTTATTATTATTTTTTTTTTAAAAAGACGCAACTCGAAATACACGTGTGCGTTTGATTCGCTTCCTGCAGCCGTGTCGATTCAGAGTCAAATCAATTTCTCACTAAACTTTACTTGGAAGTGCCAGCAGTGTCTACAGAACCACACCGAGGTGAAGAACCACAGAAGCACAAGGGTTCTTTTCAAACACTATGTGAAAGCACATTAAAGCCAAAAAAGTTAAATTATTGCTCTAAAAATTTCACTTCAAATTAAATCTCACACAATCTAGCAAGACTTCATAACCTTTAATATAATGCAAATCTCATTTCAAAAATAATGAATGTATAAACAAACCATTTTTGAAACTCAAGTCAATCTGGACTGATTATGAAAAGCGCTTTAAACTGATGTGATGACTGCGTTAAGAACAGGATTACTGGGGTAAAATGTCGCCCCCTGGTGGACACGGCGTCCTACTGCGCTTTATGAGTGTGTCAGAGACGCTGGAACTGGGTGCGAAACGACACGATCGAGCTCTTTTACTCATCTGCAGAAGTGCTGCCAAGAACTAGACACCTTTAAAAAGCCTGATCTGAAGAGCTGATCACTGAGCCGAGTCTGAAAAAGCTCCAGTTTTCACACTACAGGAACATCTGGCACCAAGTCTACACTTTCTCACACACAGGATTAATAGGAAAACAAATCTGAATAATCTGGAGTATTGCTTGTAATAATAATAATAATTATTATTACTATATAATTAGTATAATAAAAAAATATTTAACTCCTCAACTTAAGCAAATATTGAAATTTAACTTCTAAATAAAACCCATATTTCGTGCAGAAAAAAAAAAATTTCAGAAATATTTCAAACATTTTATGAGAGATTTTCAAAAAATTAATCCTGTCAATTCATTTACAACCAATTTCCCCCCTGTACTTTAGATACATGTGCTGCTTAAACAAACAGCCAATCAGAGAGAAGCAAGGGAGTTCCTCTCTTAAGGTGGGACATAAAGGAGGACTAAACTCTTTATTAAAAAAAACAAAACAAAAAAAACACAGGATCCTCTTTGTCCTTCTTTTTGAACGATTCCATAAAAACATAGCCGTCATAGTTTCTATAATAAACTTTAGTATATAAAGGAAGGAGGCTCCAGTGTCGGAGTTAAAGCTCAAAATCTTTTTGTTTTAAGTGGAAATAAAAATGTAGCTATAATCAGATAAGTAAAAATTGCATAAGAGGAATAACACCTGTCTTTAGTGGAAAATAATCAACTCTGGTGTAGTAACAGTGTCTCCACTTCATCACAGCACTGCTGAGCTGCTACACGAGCGGGTTTCAGGCTTCACAGCATTTCTACGACGCAGTAAAGAGGAAAATGATGCGCAGAAAGCGAGACAAGCCTCAGACTCACGTGGATGACTTTGTAGAAGTAGGCGTACTGACGCGCCGTGTTCTTGTACTGGCTCAGCACGTCCTGAATGGCCTGCGTGGCCAGCAGGTGGCGCAATTCCTCCTCCTCGAAGTATAAAGGCGTGTCGTAATGAGTGGGCAGGGTTTTGATGTAGGGCAGCCAGGGGGACTCCGGGGTCGCCCTCTCACACAGCAGGTGCAGAGCCAGAGTCACGTTGCCCATGGCCTGCAGGATCCGGTCCTGACTGTACAGCGGACCTGACGACAGATCGGCACAGGTTAATGACCGATTAAAGACTGTTTCTATAGCAACAACGGCGTCTCAGGGGCGTGTTCGGATTCGACATTATGAAAAAACATGCTGTATAAGGTTATGGTACTGTGTAATGTTCATGGAAGGAGTCTCCAGTGTTGGCACTTTGGGGTAAAAGGATGAAAAGACCTCAGGAAATCCTGTTTTAGGAAAATAATTAGCTTTAATTAGCACAACAAAGTAGAAGGGAATTTTTTTTCTAGAGGAATCCAGAACCCTCTGTAAGAGCTGGAACACTTGCACTCTGTGGACTGTGTGGAAAAATCACACTTCTGTGATACCTACCTTGAATAAATGGTGGAAAACAAAAACAAACAAAAAGTTTATTTGACTCGCCATTAATCCTTCTTAATTCCAGACAAAACTGAAAGACATGCAAAAAAAAAAAAAAAGGTTCAACTCTACTACTGACAAATAGAAGATAAATTTTTATTTTTTTTAAGTGTTCTACGCTGTTGTTAATCTGATTAATAAAAACACACGGCATAAACCTAAAATGTTTAATTAGGCGTTTAATGAAATTTAGTAACTTGTTAATAAATAGGTTGTCAATGTAACACAGCCGCTTCCAGCTCTGAAGATTTGTTGGGGTTTTTTTTCCTGTGAGAAGTGAGCTTGTGTGTGATAATTTGATGTGACGGAGCAACGTTGTTATTGCATGTGCACATTTACACATTTCTGTCATTTAGCAGATGCCCTTATCCAGAGCAACTTACATCTTTATCTCATTTTTGAGCAACTGAGGGTTAAGGGTGTTGCTCAGGGAGTTACTATGGTGTTCAATGGGAGACGTTTAGCCTGACAACACGTTTAAGCCTGACAGATAAAGACCAGGTTTTGCTGAAAAGCATAAAACAAATGGCAGGAGTGTATCTCCGAGTGTGTAGAAGTGGAGAGAAACTCCAGCTAAAGTCCAGTGAAACCCGGGACTCAGCTAGCAAGCAGCCACACGAGGACTCACCTAGGACGGAGTTTTTTGCAGATTCTACGGTCATTAGCATCTTCCTGGGAATCCAGAGAAACAGCTCTTCGGCCTAGAAGGAGGAGAGAGTCATGGATTAGACGTTTGTCTGTGTGTGTGTATATAAAGAGAGTGCAGTCAACCTGCAAGACACGGTAAGACATCTGTTTAAATGAGAATAGTCATTTAACTGCAGAGTAAGTGAGAGACAATGACAGCTGAACTCATGCCTCGAAGAAAAAGATGACCAATCAATAACTTGTCAACAAGATCTCTCTCTCACACACACACACACACACACACACACACTCTCTCTTTTTATAAAACACCTTGATGTCCCTGGTGGCTCTGAGGCCGTATCCTTCCTCTCCAAAGCTGGTGATCTCGAAGCCCTCGCAGGACGCCTCACATAAATCAGCCCAGGCCATGAGCTCGGGGAAGTAATCCTCCCTACTGCCCTCAAACACCACGGACACTCCTGCAGGAGAGGAATGAGACACAGGCATCAGTCTCCACCCTGACTACAGAGAGAAGACCACCGGGAACCCGGTTCTCTGTAAATACCTTTCTGTTTCTTGCGGATTTTCTCCACCAGCGTGCGGATCTGGACGTACTCCTCCCACTCCTTTCCCGGAGACGGAGCCGTACCGCTGCATTCTGGGAAATGCAAGAATAATAAGAACATAAAAATGTACAGGTGAGTAGTCTACCTACAAGCTGAGGTGATTGACTTACTCTGCAGGAGCTCGGAGATCAGGTTCATCATCTCTTTGGGGGACACCACGGCTGTCCCGGCCGTCCCGGATTTCTGAGTCTTCACTCGACTCTTCTTACCCATCTTCTGGCTCGGTTACGAGGAAAGATTCCTGAGTCGGAAATAGAAAAATTAAAAAAAAAAAAAAAAAAAAAAAAAGAGTGAAAATGTCATTTCACTCTGTCCACTAGAGGGCAGAGTGAAGACTCCATACCATTCCCACCATCAGCAGTTTGTAATGCTCAGATAAATATACAACAAAAACACTGACAAGCTTCAAACGTTCAACAGCTTCCTCTGAAAGCTTCATACATCCTACGAGTTGCCTTATAAGGAAAAGGGGGGGCGGGGTTAATTTCCAGCAGACGTTTGCACTAACAAGGCTTAAAGAGGCATCAGGTTCCCAGTTTTCTGGGAACTATTACGGAAGGAAGTAAAGAAGGAATGAAGGAAGGCAGGAAGTAAAGAAAGACAGAAAGAAGGGAGGAAGTACAGAAGGGAGGAAGTACAGAAGGAAGGAAGTACGGAAGGAAGGAAATACGGAAGGAAGGAAATACGGAAGGAAGGAAATACGGAAGGAAGGAAGTACGGAAGGAAGGAAATACGGAAGGAAGGAAGTACGGAAGGAAGGAAGTACGGAAGGAAGGAAGTACAGAAGGAAGGAAGTACAGAAGGAAGGAAGTACGGAAGGAAGGAAGTACGGAAGGAAGGAAGTACGGAAGGAAGGAAGTACGGAAGGAAGGAAGTACGGAAGGAAGGAAATACAGAAGGAAGGAAATACGGAAGGAAGGAAGTACGGAAGGAAGGAAATACAGAAGGAAGGAAGTACAGAAGGAAGGAAGTATGGAAGGAAGGAAGACAAATCAGAGAAATAAGCTGTTTAGAGATTCATTTCACACTTGGTCTGATTGTAATTACTGATTTTTTCCCCCTCCTTCTAGAAATATTGTTCCTGCCATCAAACTGAGAAAGAAAGAAAGAAAGAAAGAAAGAAAGAAAGAAAGAAAGAAAGAAAGAAAGAAAGAAAGAAAGAAAGAAAGAAAGAAAGAAAGAAAGAAAGAAATTTTCAGAAGGTTAATGGATTTGAGGTGTTCAAGATTTCTTCAGGGGAAAAAAAAAAACTCACTGAGAATATTATATTTAAAAGGAACACACAGGAAGTAAAACAGTAACCCTGACCGCATCCGTGCGAAGAATTTTAAGCCAGAAATTTACTAATATTGAGGCTTGATAAATAAATGAACCAACACCATTCCTGACTGCAGTGTTCATTCATCTTCCACAACAGCCACAAGAAGCACTTTTAACACAGAAATAAACACGGGGTTTCTTTTAATTACTTCCCAACCACTAAAACTAAACAAATCCATAAAAGAGTTAAGAGTTAGAGACTTAAAATAGCTCAGAGGTTTGTTGAAGGTGCAGCTGTGGTGTAAGAGCAGCTTCTCCAATCCTACACCACTCACAGGCCCACAGTCATGAACCCCATGCAAAAAATTGACAGAAATAATCCTCTAAATCCTGCACACACACACACCAGTTATACACCATCATACATCTCCATTAACTGCATTTTAATTTCCGGGCCTGAAGAAATCAAAACAAACCCGCTAGTCTTAGCTACAGCACCTTTAATCTCATACAGCTCCAGGCTTCTGGTGTAATGCAGCAGCTCTGTGTGTTAGCTGTGTTGTGAGATTTCTCTTTCAAAACGTGCTGTCATTAACAAAGCGATTAATTCTTCTGCTCAAACACAACTATTTCGCCCATAAAACGTGTTTCGTCATTTAAAAAAAACTACCTTGTTAAATGAATCCAAAATGCTCCTGCTGCCAGTCTTCTCCCACTTGCTAGCTGGGCGCAACCAAACCTACAGCTCCTTCTCTCGACTCTGAGACATTTTCTAAGAATTCGATTGGTTAAACGGTTGGTTTGTCCCGCCTCAAACAGAGAAATTGCGCGATACGATTGGCTGTTGAAGAAAAACAAATATTTGCGTTGTGCGTAATATTTTGCTGAATAATATTAAATGCAGAGTTATTTTCGGATATTGGATTGTTTTATAAATGTATGTTTGATATTCGTTTTTTCAACCTGCCGTATGTAACAAGGTTGTTTTCCGACGTATACAGTACGTAACAGCTACTAGTGGTGTCCCAAACCGCACACTTCCGCCCTAACTGAAAAGCCGCCATTTTGGGAGTAACCGTTATTCGATACGATATGTAAGTGCACTTATATAGGGAGTACGATGATATTTGAGACTCAGCCACAAAGTACTTTCACGTTAGAGGGCTCGAGTGACCATAAAAGGAGATAATGCGGTTTGAAGAGTAGGCAGAATTTGCAGAAATAAACGCAAGACTCTGATCAGTGTCAGTTCATCAAAAAAAAAAAAAAGTTATACTACCTGAACAGTATTTATGAGTATTTATTTCTCTCTTTACCTAAGTGATAATTTATGTAAAATAAATTATTACTTAATACATAAAAAAAATGTAATGAAATTATATTTACACTAAAATATTTTACTCTTATTTATTATATTCGCTTTGTATTATAAATATTACATGCATAATATTCAACAATTTTTTTAAATTGCTCAAAATTGCACAAATGACACGATTTTTATAAACATTTTATAAATATAATGCTTATTAAAAATTTTTTTAAAAATTGTATTTAGGAGATACCATGCAGAATAATTGTAATTATCTAGCCAATTATTATTATTATTATTGTTATTATTATTATTATTATTATTATAACTATTTTATTAGTATAAAATAATAAATTTTATATATATATATATATATATATATAAAAATGATTATGTTAATAATAATAATAAGCTAATTTAAAATAATAATAATTATAATAGGCTACTTAAAGATAGAATAAATTATCTAAAATAAAAAAATATTGGCTTAATTCAGAAATAGTAAAACGGTGTGTAAAGACGTGTTCCTTCTTTAAATTGTTTCACTTTTTCTTTTTTTTGTGACATTTATCTAACTGTCATTTTTCCCTCTTTGGATTTGTTTCAGTTATTTTGTTTTATAATGGTTTTTAATAATTCATATTACTGCAAATGATTAGATGTATGTATGTATAGGGTGCATTACTTAAGAAATGTAATTAGCTCATTAAATAAATGAAACAATCATTTATTTTTGATTAAAAATGTTGAAAATAGGAATTTCTATTTATATAAGTAAATATAAATAAGTATTTATTTTCTTTTATTTTTTTTGAAAGAAAAAAAGCTCATTAAGAATAGAATAAATAACTACATTTCTAATGTGTTTTATTCATTTAATGTTTAATTCTATACTACAATAAATAAATAAAATAAGTATAAACATATTATTTTGCTGTTCATTTGATCTGATTTAATGACATTTACGTTGTTATTGTTCCCCCTTTTGAATTTGCTTCAGTTTTAACAAACAAAAACAATAACAATAAGAAGAAAAAATGCATATAAAATGAATAAGATCCGTATTTTAAATTGCTAATTAAATTTTAATATTAAATTCTTCATTTTTAATTCAGTGTAGAATCTAAAAGAGTTTAGAATAAAGTATAAATATTAATATAGCATGTGTTTAAAAGGATCTCCAGCAGGGGGCGCCATTGCACTTTTTTTTTTTTTTTTTTTAAAAGATCCCGGAGTTTTTCCTCTGCATTTATCCTTCTCTAAATATCACAGTGTGTTGAGACACAGAGTTAGAAAGAGTGTACATTTTATTTTCAATCATCTACAGGAAGTGCACTGAGTTTCATCTCGACAGCGTTTCATTTCCTAAATGAAACCTACAGTACAGTTCTTATGAAAATAACAATAATAATAATAATTATTATAAAGGCATGCTAGTTACAGGTATTCTACAGGAGAGAGGTATTTACACAGCGAGTTCTCCTACAACAGTTTGCTCAGGAAGCACAAACACAGAGTGGAGTCAGAGATCCTCACGTCATCACGTCACGTCCTCGCTCACGAACGAAGCAGTGTAATTTGAAAGGAAAAATCTGTTTGTGCTTTCAAGATGAACAAATAGAGTTTGAGAAAAGTCAGTAGTTTAAACTACATGGACTGGCGCTAATTTTTATTCCCCAAAAAATGGTTGAAATGTTGCCTGAGCTCATCTCTTGGAGCATCATTTCACTGTAGAGAAATGAAAATAGAAAGCATTTTTTCTTTCAAATGATTGCTGCTCGTTATTTTGGAAAAATCCAAATAAAAACAAAAACACAAGACTGCCAAAAGCCACCTGCTGCATCTTGGCTCAAGAGCAAAGCAATAAAATTCATCTGAGTTTATAATCAGACCTGCATTCATAACCTGCTCTGAAAATCAAAAAATTTCAGACTTTGGAAAATGGAATTAAAATACAAAAACAATTATGGCTTGTTGAAATATTGTTGTACTTCGATTAGGAACTTTGCTCATGCGTTCTTGCCTCCTTATTTGTGTGCTCTTACTATGAGTGTGTGTGTGTGTGAGCTGATGTTACAGAAATGTCTGACTCGTTCACATCAAACTCTTTCCTCCGGGCTGCAAACACAGACTTCTGGGATATTTCAGACGCTACGCTGCGTGCTAATTCATTTCGGTGGCTGCACCTGCAGCGCTGTTACATCCTGGATCCTGATTGGTTAGAAGGCATTGATGCGTTATGGTTTCTATAGCAACAGCTTACGAAGAGACTTGTATAGTGGACGTTGTGCATCGACTAACATGCACGATGTACCAATAAACGGATAAAAAAGTACAACTTGTCGTTCTTTAATAAATAAAACGTGGAAATTTCTATAGTATAAGAGGAATAAAAAAAAATTCAGGATGTGCAGTGAGAGGAAAATAATCAACGTCACGTGACCTGGAAGTTGATTATTTTCCTATAAACAGCAAGCGTCCCAGAGTGTTTTATCCCTGACTCTGCGTTTCATCTACGTACTGAAGGATTTGAGCTCTCAGATTTGAGCTTTATCCAACTTTATAATATCGTATATCAGTGTTTTGTTCATATGTTTAACACGAGACATTTCTCCGTGTCTTTGTGGAGAAAGACACGCATCTTTTGGAAGATCTGACGCTCTGATGGAATTACAGCTGACCGTGAGACGCTCTCCTCGCTGCCCCTGCACTCGTTCTGAGCAAAATTTCCTGAGCTGCCGGAAATGAAATCCTCACAGGTCGATCGTTATCTTTTGAGAAAGAAAAATCTAGAAAAAAAAAGGAATCAGGAAACTTTACAGCTGTGGTTAGGTCTGTACTAATGCAGCAGATATCTTTTGTGGCAGTAGCGAGTCTTCCATACGCAGCAGAAAGACGTTAAAGGCGCAGTTTGTTATTTTTAGAGCGCTGTGATCGAAAACGTACGATCTCGAGTAAAACTGCAAATAGTTTAGATTGCTTTTTAGAGAACACTGGCATAATCTGGCCTGAGTAGCTCCTTTCTGCTTGGGGGGGCGGAGCCTATTTCAGGGTCAGAAAAGAGTACATTAATACCAGGAACTAAAGAAAAGAAATGCGACTCGGCGTTTTCATATTTCGAACACAGGTCTCGTAACTGATCGTTGAAATATGACAGGACAGAAACCCTTACAAGTTACAAACCGCACCTTTAAACAACAGACATTTCCTACACTTCTACACAATTCTTCACACGTGACTCTGCTGAATCTCGTGTACGTGAATGGCGGAACATTTTCCTAGAGATCTGATGAACCAGTGCTAAGCTTACGTTCACACGAGCGTTACGTAGCGCTTTATTGTAGCTCGTCTCTTGTGGGCGTGGCCTGTTTTTTTTTTTTTTTTTTTGTTTGTTTGTTTGCTTTAATTCCGTTGAGAAACATTAAGAGCTTCTAAAGCTAGCGTCCTTCCAACTTTCCTTCGTGACGTCTCTCAAGCTGAGGAATCCTTTGAGGCATTCGTATTGTGTCACGTCTAAATTGCATAGAATTGAAAAAAATCCCAATCCAAGTGTCGCGCGATAGAAAGCGGATGCTTTTTCGTTCGCGAGTGTGAACGTGCGGCTAGCCTCACAGCGTAAAACGGCTACGTGTTTTCAGACACCATTAAAACCTCGTCCTGTTTTGCTCAGACACAATTTAGCATTCAAGACAAACCCCGGTTCAGACGTCTGTGCTGGATCTAAAGCGTTCGTTAGTACAGAAGTGCTTTTACTCAAGCCCACGGAATTACCCGGGGTTAAAGGGACTAACTGCATAAGTACTTATAGCTTCAGGATTTTAACAGTTTATCATTTACAAACGATTGTCAAATCAGTCTAAAATAAAGGTCGATATAAATGGCGCTGTATACAGTGAGATGAGAACTAATCTGAGAGAAGAACAGCCAAAGATGGCGGTTTTTCATGCGCAGGGTTAAAAATAAAAAACGCTGACTGGTTTCTTTCTAACACAGCCAGGGAAAACACTGAGAAGTGGAAGCAGACGAAAGGGAGTGAAGCGATCCTAGCATGTGCTCGTGTAAGCCTCTCTAGAGTAAGGAGGAACAGAGGGTCGATTGCTACGTCTCGTTTCCTTTCTTCCTTGGTGACAGTTTGTTCTCCTGAAGTAGATTGTGACGCTTATGACTGAGTGAAGCAGCTCCGTTGCCGGCGGAGTGTAAAGTCAGGATAAAATTTAGTCTCGGTGTTCATCAGAATGGGAACGGATGCCGCTAGCTGCCTTAAATCCTTGATGGGTGAGAGTAGAAAAAAAGTTCTGCATGACCCTAATGTACGCTAAAACATGGCTGCCGGCATGGAGCTTTAGGAGTGCAGGTTTGTACGCTGATTGCTTGCTGAAGTGCACTGAAGTGGCGCTGGTTCTGGACGGACTGGCTTGTTGGTGTGTGCTGACGAGGCCAGGGCTACATCGGGGCTTTAAACTGGTTTCCAGAGAGATGCTGCCGGATGGACGGCTTGGAACCTGCCGCGTCGCCGAGTTTCCGCCACACCACCTGAACACAGGGGAAGAGAGGCAGAGAGAAAGAGAAAGAAAGGGGGAGGTGTTATACACTGCTTTTGTTGCAGAGACAGTGGAGTAGGTGGCGGGGGTTGATTCAGTGTATGTGGAGAAAAGAAAGGACCCATTGTAGCTGTGTGTCATCTCTGTGATTGTGCCCTTGACAGGCGAGAGGGCCTCGAGTGCACACTTATCCGTGAGGGAACCGCACGGCTTGGCAGGTCCCACAGTCCATGCCAGTCCCACGGGTTTAAAGAAGAGGCCCCTCCTACTAAACCTGCCCCAATCTGCTCTAAATGGTCTCAAAAAACGCATATAATGCATAAACATTCACCCTCCTTTGACATTTTCCAAACATAGAAAAAGTGAAATGGACTTAATTTGGTGCATCATGATTTACATCTACACAAAATAGTCCATAATACTGAACTAAAAGAGGGAAAATCAATAAGTTCAGAAAAATAAATATATTGCGATTGCATAAGGATTCACCTGCACTGCTGTAAAAGCCCTAAATTAATTCTGGTGCAAGGAGAATTCACATGATTAGATGAAAAAAGTTGTGTAATTTAAGTGTCAGGTGATCTCACTATACAGTGTTTGTTAGAGAATACGGCATCGTAAAGACCAAGGATCACCTGGGAAGCACCTGGGACTCGGGAACCGAGAAGCAACCAAGCAACTGAAAGGTCAAAAGGTAATCTAATCCCCTAGAAGGAGCTCTTCAAAGGACAACCGTTCTGTAGAGACTGGACACTCCATAAAAAGAGGCTCACTTGAAGCTTGCCAGAAGACATGTTGGAGTCTCAGCAAACATGTGGGAAAAGGTTTGTCTTGTCTGAAGAGACCAAAATAAACTTTTTGGCCTTAGCACAAAAGCTCTACATTTGGCAGAAACCCGAACCTGCTCATCAACACCGGCCCCTGCAGTGAAGCATGATGGTGGTAGCACCATGTTGAGAGGTCCCCTTGTCCGTGTGGTTGCTTCTCTGATTTCCATTTCTGGTGGTGGGCCTCCTCTTGGCAGAGAGGCAGTTACGCAGTGTTCCACCCCGCGCTGTTCTTCTCCAATCTGCCCCGCTCTGTTTGTTCTTCTTCTGCCCTACAATTCTCCACAGCTCGGAGGAGCCCAAAAGACCCGCATTGTCCTCATCTCTAAAGTTATTTTAATTACTCTGACGGCTGCCCCATAAACTCCACAGAGAGCCTTTCTTTCTGTTTGTTTTTTTTTTATAAAACAGCATGAAAACCAGGTCCTGCCTGTGGGGTCACTGAAACGCTGTCCTCAATCAAAGCCAGGGCAAATCTGACAGGAGAACAAATTCGGGTTCTCTAGCATAGCCTGCTCCTGATTATATAAATGCATATTCATTAAGGCAGTGTGTTCCCACTCGCTGTGTAGGAGTGAGCACACAATGCACCTCATGAAGGACTTGTTAAGTAGTTGATGAGCTAAGCATTGGGGTCCATAACGAGGACCGAGGGTTTGTACATGCTGTTTTATGACCGGAAAAACAAATCCAGCGTCATCACCTGTAGTATAAGGACT
Organism: Hemibagrus guttatus; assembly: GCA_033459395.1. Taxonomy (NCBI): domain Eukaryota; kingdom Metazoa; phylum Chordata; class Actinopteri; order Siluriformes; family Bagridae; genus Hemibagrus; species Hemibagrus guttatus. The sequence goes on along the minus strand of JAUCMX010000008.1, from coordinate 2,333,816 downwards.
TACGTTGCACATTTCCCTCACAATCGCTTTCTCTTTCTCACTGAGATCCTCCTCGTAGTCCTCAGGAATCTTTCTGTCCAGGTTCTCATGGACCTCCAATACCTGAAAGAAAAAAAAAAGTCTAAGATTGGAAGCATCACAGGACCAAAGCCTGATGTGAAAAAGCATTACATCATTCTTTCCGTAACAGGTAGTCCATCTTCACTACTCAGAACATCGGTGCATCAAAGCTGTTTGTTTACATTAATGGAGTTTTTCACAGAATAACTTGCAGCTTCATTTCTACTCTCATTCAAGATCAAATTGTAAGGCGTGGCCATTCGGATGGAGTCACAGAAGTGTTCTTTAAGTTAGTAGTGAATAAAATTGACCAGAATCAGCATTATTCACAAGCAGTTCATCAAAATGCAGCAGATCCAGAGATCCACCAAACACAGCTAATATAGTTAGCAAACATAGCTAGGTTTATTTCCCCCTCAATATCTCTTTGCAGAACAGAAAACCCCTCTTGTCTGATGAGACCAAAATCAAAAGGAATTTTTTTGGCCTTAGTACAAACATTTGGCAGAAACCCAACACTGCTCATCAACACCAACCCCTGCGGTGAAGCATGGTGGTGGTAGCATCATGTTGAGAGTTTCCCTTTGTCCTTCTGATTACTTCTCTGGTTTCTGGTGGTGCCTCGTGCTGTTCTTTCTCAACGTTTTTTCTCTTTTCTTTTTTTTTTCCTGCTTGCATACAAACCAGTTTATATTCATTCATTCATTCATTCATTGTCTACCGTTTATCCAATCTATTCTCGGGTCATGGGGAGCCTGTGCCTTTTAGGCGTCATTGAGCATCAAGGCAGGATACACCCTGGACAGAGTGCCAACCCATGTGCAGGGCGCACACACACACACACACACACACACACACACACTCATTCCCAGTTGATATTATTTATTATTATATATTAAATTATTCTTCTCGCCTTCTGTTAAGTTTAATAAGGACATTTGAAGGATGTTGCTGAGGCTAAAAAAAAATAAACACAAGCAAGGATGTTTCAAATTGCTGACAGGACAAACACACCTCTTCGTATATGCACATAAATTTGCACAAAATCTGTACTAGGAACGTTGAAGAAGACATGATCATGTGTTGAAAAACTTCCTGTGAAGTGTGTGGGAGATAAATAGTCTTACACGTGTAGAATTTACCTTCATGGCATGAACCAGAGCCTCTGGTTTCTGAGCAGATGTTATGTAGGGAGTGATGGGCGAGGACAGATCTCCACCGGGGAGTCGAGCGGTGCCCTGTGGAGACAAACACACACTGAGTCATGGTCCTAGTGCTACAATCATATTAACAGAGAGGAGGTGTGTTATTGGAATAAGTCAGGCCTGTTTTTCTGAAGGGTTAAACCGTCTCAGAGCTCATCGTTGCCAGTGCGGCTCTCATCGCACTGAGCTCATCAACAATGAGTTCTTTGACTGGGTTAGGCCTGGCGAGGCCCTGTTTAGACACAGCCTTTTGAGTATCGTCCTAGCGTTAAATCCACAACAATCGAACCCGCATTCCAGCAGCGGGGGCCGCGAGCAGAGCGCTGAACAGGAGTAGCTCCTCGCTTTCAGCCCGCCTGCTCATTTACAGCCGCCAGAACTTCACATCGGGCTAGAACACACTACTGACATGGATACGCCCATGGGCACGAGGCTGATCACATTTACAGCCCAGGGGCAGCTCGCAGCTTAGGGGCCATGTTCCGATTCCTATTAATTGAAAAAGGTGTTACTTTCGAACCCGTTATTATGCTCCACTATACTACAGTATAGTAAATTTACTTATAAATTGCCAAACTCAATATATTTTCCACTAACTACAGTAATTTTACATAAATATACCCCAAAATACTAATACTATTACTACAGTCTATCCTTTCCCACACTCAAATTTAATGCTAACTAAGTCATCTTTACTATAGGTTTTAATAAAATAAAAAAAAAAAAAAAAAAAAAAATTTTTTTTTTTTTTTTTTACTATACTTCACTCAGATACACTCTATTACACTAAAATAATGCACCAATTTAAACCTGGATAATAAAATTGAACCAGTTGGGATGTACACAGGATCACATTACTTTGCACTCCTAGTTTAAGGTTTAACTTTAAATGTCTCCTTTCTGTCTGAGGTTTAAAGTTACGTCTTGGTCACGGGAAATTGTTTAGAAACAGGCGCTGAGCTTCAATCCACTCCAGCGGGCCAAACCAAAACATTCCTTGCGTGGTAGATGGCGTCGTTCTCGAGGGTGATATCTGTCTGTTAGTACAGGAAGTACGATGGCATGGCATGGAAATGCAGAAGTGAAAGGCATATAAAATAATAGTGCGAGGATTAAATAATCATTCTGCGCTGCTGCTGTGTCCACATCTGGAGCTGTGCCACGGGCAGCACGTGTGTGAGTGGCACAGAGGGAACATTTAATTACACAGGATTAGTGTTTCTACGAGCTTCTGGACAGCTGAGCCTCTCTGGAAACATCATCATCTCCATCATCGTCTCCATCGGCCATGCATTGTGGCATCACAATACACACACACACACACACACACACACAATGGCAGAAGAGAAAATTTCCATATTTCCAACTAGATCGTATCCTAATCATTCATTTGAAAGCCTCCATTTGGTTTGGATGGCCTCCCAGATTCAGCTTTAAAACCTGAACGACGCATTAACCGTTAAAACACTGATGAGCGAGACGCTACACACGAGCTAAGACAAATCCTCGCGAAACAAACAGACAGAACTACGATGACCAGGCAGTGCTCTGAGCGCTAGATAAACTCGGAAGAGTCTGACCTCTGAGCCACTTCCGTCTTCCACAGGCTTATCGAGGAATAAAAAAAACCTTGGTGGTTGTAATCCCCTGTTAAGAGAGACCACGAGCTCTGCACAGATAATCCAGTCTGACTGAATTAAGTCTCAGGTGATAAATACGACGTCTCTGGACGCCATGCAGGACGTGTGAGCGGAGAAAGAGGAGATGGACGATCTGCTGTAGCAGTGTCAGAGCAATGAGGCTACAAGATAAATAAACGATAAATAAATGTGTCTTTAAGAAAAAAAAGTGCGAGAGAGAGAGAGAGAGAGAGAGACAGAGAGAGAGAGAGAGAGAGACAGAGAGAGAGAGAGAGAGAGAGAGGGAGAGAGAGAGAGAGAGAATTCTAGCTGTCCAACATGGCTGTCTTCAAAGAAAGAAAGAAAGAAAGAAAGAAAGAAAGAAAGAAAGAAAGGACAAGGCGTAGATGGAAAAGATTAAGAGATGGAGGGAGGAAAAAGAAAGAAAATTGGGGAAGTATAAAGGAAGGAAGGAAGGAAGGAAGGAAGGAAGGAAGGAAAAGAGAGAGAGAGATAAAGGGAAAAAAAGGAAGGAAGAGAGAGAGATACAAAAAGCTAGAGAGAATTCTAGCTGTCCAACATGCCATCTTCCTAAGAAATGCAAAAAAAAGAAAGAAAGAAAGAAGGAAAGAAAGAAAGAAAGAAAAGAAAGAAGAGAGATGAAGGGAGGAAAAAGAAAGAAGAGAGAAAACAGACAGCTAGAGAGAGATTTGTTGCTGTCCATCATGGCTGTCTTCAGAGAGAGAGAGAGAAAGAGAGAGAGAGAGAGAGAGAGAGAGAGGGGACGGGAGAGAGAGAGAGAGAGAGAGGGGAGAGAGAGAGAGAGAGAGAGAATTCTAGCTGTCCAACATGGCTGTCTTCAAAGAAAGAAAGAAAGAAAGA
>JAUCMX010000008.1:2180050-2325050 GCA_033459395.1 Hemibagrus guttatus | reverse complement strand
GGTGTATGTAACAAAATCTTCTCAATCAGAGAACACTTAATCACCACTGGCACACAACGACAACGGCTAATGAGCACCAGGGAGGTAGGACACACCTCATTTCTCCATATGCACTTAATGTCCAAAAGTATGTGCACCCCTGTCCATCACATCCGTATGCGGTTCTTCACAAAGTTGGAAGCACAGTTGTACAGAATTGTCTAGAATGTCTTTGTACGCTGTTAAAACCTGACAACGCACCCGTGCACAAAGCCCCTGAGCTCCATGAAGCCCCTAAGCTCCACTCCATGAAGTGAAGGTGAAGGTTAGAGTGAAAGTGGAAGAACTTGAGTGTCCTGCACAGAGCCCTGACTCTGACTCAACCCCACTCAACACCTTTGGGATGAACTGGAGTCTCCTCAACATCCCAACATCTGGAACTGGAGTCTCCTCAACATCCCAACATCTGAAACTGGAGTATCTTCAACATCCCAACATCTGTAACTGGAGTCTCCTCAACATCTGGAACTGGAGTCCCCTCAACATCCCAAAATCTGGAACTGGAGTCTCCTCAACATCCCAACATCTAGAACTGGAGTCTTCTCAACATCCCAACATCTGGAACTGGAGTCTCCTCAACATCTGGAACTGGAGTCCCCTCAACATCCCAACATCTAGAACTGGAGTCTTCTCAACATCCCAACATCTGAAACTGGAGTCTCCTCAACATCCCAACATCTGGAACTGGAGTCTCCTCAACATCCCAACATCTGGAACTGGAGTCTCTTCAGCATCCCTACATCTGGAACTGGAGTCTCCTCAACATGTGAGGAGGAGATGAACGACATAAAAGGTTCTCAAACTTTTGAAGAAGAAAGAAAGAACTTCGTGACCGCTCAGAGCCAACGGCAGTGACACTGCTTTGCATCACATCAGGGTTCGAACCAACAACCTAGGGCAGTAGGGTATTATTTCATATTTAGACAGGTGCAGCAATCTGTGCACTGCAAGAGAAACGAGAACTCGGTGCTCTGAGATGCGCATACACCTGTTTATACACAGTTATGAAGTTAGAGGCTTATGTGATCCGAGTTAATTTAATAACCTGCTTTCTGTAGGTCAGTGCGAGGGCTCTGATCTCTGAGACACTTTGTACTTGAACAGCAGTCCACCTGCAGAGACAGGAAATCACCTGAAAGATGAAACTATACCTTTTTTTTTCGCCAGAAACTTTCACATTTCAGCAAAGCAATAAAGACTTTGCTTTTGCAGAGATATGTTTTATTTTGAGAGTTAAGTTTCTTTGGATAGAGAAATGCATCGGGGTTTCAACGTGATTCATTCCTGACATGCAGCGTGAAATATTCCTACAAAGCCGGAGGTCAGAAAGGAAAAAAAAAATTCGCCCGGAACGAGTGAAGTCCATACGTACGTTCTGTAAGGCGTCTTGCTGCTTGGAAAGCGCAGAGAGCTGCGACTCGGAGTGATACAGCGACAAGCCTTTCTTCAACGTCTTCAGATCGCCGACGTTTCCCTAACACACAAACACACACATAAGCAGTTAATAAAAGTCATTGAAACAGATAATTAAGCACACACGCATGCAGTACTATAGTACTATTAAATACTCCAGGGTCAGAGCTTTGTAACGGTCAGTACGTCTTCAGGATAGACAAGGTCACAATTAACACAAGCTGAAAGAAAAGTTATGTAAAAAGAAATGAAAAAAATTGTATAAAAAATTTCACTTCCTGGTTTGAACAATGGCTAAAAATATTTCAATATTTAACAATATATTAGTATGTAAGAATTAATTTCATGTTTTGAACGATGACAAAATATTTTAGTATTTAATAATATATTAATATATAAAAATTATAGTTAAATTGCACAAAAAAATAAATAATTTCCTGGTTTAAGCAATGGCTATAAATATTTCAATATTTAATAATATATTAGTATATAAAATTTGTATTTAAATTGTATAAAAATTCACTTCCTGGTTTGAACAATGGCAAAAAATATTTAAGTATTTAATAATATAATCAGTATATAAAAATTGTATTTAAATCATACAAAAAAAACTTCACTTCCTGGTTTGAACGCTGGCTAAAATATTTTAGTATTTAATAATATATTAATATATAAAAAATTGTTTTTAAATTGTATAAAAATTCACTTCCTGGTTTGAATGATGGCAAAAAACAAAACAAAACAAAAATGAGCCATCTAGATCAGCTTCCTAGTTTGGTCCAATCTTCTTCTTCTGGTCTCCACAGAGGTTTGAGTCTCCACTGGAAAACTCACTGTGATAATGGCTGGTCTATTATATCATATACATTTCTTTATTTTTTATTTAGTACTACAGAAACCCGTGGCACATAAAAATCCAGATATTTTCCTGCAGCTCGTCCCAAATTAGCTGTAATCTGTGTAATTACTGTTCATGCCCTTAAATCAGGTCAAATCCCTTGATCATATGCAAATGTCATAAAACACTATCTTGGGATATTTCTCTGATATTCTGATGATTGATGTCTCACATAGAAGTATGGATGAGGTTTGGACAGCTTTTCTCGAAAACGCACCCCAGAGGACAGTCTCAGCTCGTCCGTCTCATTATTGGCTGTCTGATCAGAGCTGATAAAGCCACTCGAGTCAATAAAAACCCCTCAAGACCTCACAAGTCATTAAGAAGAAACTGAATTTATTATTGATGAATTCTGGCTGCTGGGGAAAGCATCGGAAGTCTGAACTCGGTCGTGTCCCAAACCACCAAAACGCTCTATAAGTGAAACCTGCAGCTTAACGAGAATCACTGAGCGATCCAGATCTGATGTACAGTAGCTAACAAATAATCGCAGCTAATAAGCTAACGATTTGGTTCATAAACTTGTTTATATACAGTTTTATGCTAAAACAAAGTCCGTTTCAGAAGTATTGGCACCCGGAGCCGACTTCAAAGTCTCGTTACTAAGAAAAGAGGTATAAGGTTGCAGGACTTGTTACTAGTTGACCAGAAATTAAAAAAAAAAAAAAAGGCTGAATAATCATTTTATCTTCAGAGTAAAACTATACACGCTTCGTTTGCTCTACGTGTTCGGAAAGCTCAGAAGCGGCGGACAGCCTGCTGGTTGAAATCGAGGTAAAGTAGCTCGTGTCCACGGACAGAAATCCTCCCCATGCTGTCGCTCGATGACTGAGGGAATTATTCACACAAGAAAAAATGACAGGATCTTTCCATTTACAGCAAAATACTTTTCCTTCTGTACTTTTATACGCTCCATATATCTGGATCGTCTACCTCGCGTTTTTTTCTATCATCAACTCGACCCCTGGAGTTTTTTTTTTTTAACGCCGTGACCCGTCAGCAGCCACATCGATACGAGTTCGGAAGGTTAAAAGCGCAAAAGACGATGAGTTATGGACCTGAGAAGAAAAGTCTCGTCACGCCTTATAAACCCAGAGCGTATCCCAGCTTCACCTGTCCGCGGCTAATCCGCTCGGTCGTGCAGGCAGGACGTCACGAAGACCTCCAAACAGACCTCTAATGCAGCACAAGACTCTGTGGTGTCTGCTCCCAAAGCAATTTAGCACTGGATGTTATCTATCTAATGAAATATTCTCCATGAAGACTCGGAGATGATCTGTATCTGATCTGCCTTTTACGAGCTGGAGGATTTCTTGTCTCGGTAATAACACCCGTGTAATTATGCTGTCCATCTCACTTTTTTTTTTTTCCCCCCGAAACCTGCTCTGGTTGTTGTTGGGAACCAGATTCGCTCCGTGGGATTACTGCAGCTTAAAAAAAAAAAGGAAGTGTTTGTTTGTACAGTATGTGTGTGTGCGGGTGTGTGTTGTAAATATTTTTTTTCCTGTCCAGCTCTCCATGAGGCTTGAGATCGCCCGGCTCTTTTTATTGTTACTGGCTGCTTCTTAACTCGCTCGACTCGACCGATGTCCAGCTCTGGAAATAAAGCAGCGGTGTGTTTCCTGGAACCGTGAGACACGACCCAAACATATCTAATTCAGTATACTGAGTAAACAGTGCATCTCTTAATGGTGTGTTGTTCTAGAAAGTAAGTTTTTCCCTCTCATACCACAGCCAAGGATTATGATTTTTAATCTTTAGGTCTGTGGAACAAGTTCATTATAGCAGCTATAAGCATCCTGAAGCATTTTGACTAATAACTTCCTGTTACAAGGAGCTGGCACTTTCCGTAAATGTCTCCTTATAGAATTTTGTGATGCTGTTACCATAGAAACAAAAACAAACGAGTGTGTTCGTCTAAACCTGTGAAACTTTTGACCAACCAGAATCGAGAATCAAGCAGGGCTGTGGTTTAAAATACACAGCAATGTCACGCTTTCAGGCTTTCGGTCGCACGTGAAAACCAGCGACTCGGGGGTTAATTCCGTTTCTCTTCACTTCGGTCAGGAAAACTGTGGCCATACTGGAGTTCCAGTGGATTCTGGAATCCGTACAGTTTCCATTAAAACCATTTCTCTGAGTCGTCCATCATGCTGCAGTGTTTCTGACGCCATGTTTTCTTTTAAAATGTGTGATTAAATAAAGAAAAGATGAAAATTCCTTAATTTTCGAAACCTCAAATGTACGAGTTTAACGTAGCTAATCATTACATGTGTGTGTTTATGTTCACCGATCAGACATATCATTATGACCACCCGCCTAATATTGTGTTGGTCCACCTTTTGCTGCCAAAACAGCCCTGACCTGTTGAGGCATGGATCCCTGGACTCCACTGGATCCCTGAAGGTGTGCTGTGGTATCTGGCACCTAGATGTTAGCAGCAGATCCTTTAAGTCCTGTAAATTGCACTGTGAGGCCTCTATGGACCTTAAAGGATACTTTTGATAGATAGTGACCACTGCAGACCGAGAACACCCCATAAGAGCTGCAGTTTTGGAGATGTTCTGATCCAGTGGTCTAGCCATCACAATTTGGCTCTTCGTCAAACTCACTCAAATCCTTACGCTTGCCCATTTTTCCTGCTTCTAACACATCGACTCTGAGAACAAAATGTTCACTTGCTGCCTAATATATCCCACCCACTAACAGGTGCCATGATGAGGAGATCATCAGTGTTATTCACTTCACCTCTCACTGCTCATAATGTTATACCTGATCGGTGCAGGTGTGTGTAGGTGTACGCCGTCTCTCACCTGGGAGAAAATCTGCTTGTTGTCATCCTCCAAAATCCGGACTTTCGTCTCCAGCTGACGGACATAATTCGAGGAATCTGGTGAAATAAAAGCAGAAACACGGTTAATCTCAGGTCTAAAGCCCGGCGCATTCCTCCATCTAGACGAGTGTGTACAGCGTGAACGACACGGATTATGGAACAAACTCACGGCTTACGGTCTTCACCGAAAGAACGTATTTACACCATTAACATCTGGTTTCAGCGTAATCCCTGCAGTTAAGACAAACTGCATTATTGCACAGAATTCTCCCAGAGCGATCTGGTGGCTTGACAGGTGAGATAATCCGAAAATTACAACTAATCCCAAAACACCCGGAATTCAGAGACAAAAAAAAAAAAAAAACACGAAGAAAGGATGTAATGAAGCAGAAAGGCTCACTGAGGAAAAACCCAAAACAAGAGAAATAAAAAATAAATAAATAATTACATATTACACTTGAGGATATTCTTCCAAGTATTTTTTTTCCCGTGTCTTTTATTTATTCGTGCCACGACATTTTGACTGTCACACGGAGAAAAGATGTATATATTTTGGTGTATATCAGCGGCCTTCCGCATACATGAGCTCACAGATGCACATGATTGGCTAGAGTTGCTGTGATTGACAGGGGAAAGGCGGTATGCCCCGCCCACTCGGAAAGCAGAACATTTTGTGGTCAGTTTAAAACCGTAACATAACGTAACATAATGTGTGTGTTGCACTGCATTCTCGGCATACGTGTCCTGACCTCGCTATCTGAGCGTGATGAAGAACTCCGAGGTTGGAGAAGATCGTGACCCGAGTCACACACCCTGTTTCCCGGGCACACACACACACCCACACACACACACACAACACACACACAGCTTTAAGTGTAATTACAATAGTATGTTTTTTTATTTCTTTTAATTGCCAATGTTCTTTCAACATGACCCACAAAATCAAAGCTGTACAGCCGAGTGCAAAAATTTGTGCCCCACCCCCGATGATTTAATTTGTAGGTAAATAAATAAACAAGACATCACATGACTCATTAATATTCGTATCTTTTCAAATCCAGAAGGTTTCGAGGGCCTTGTGTTAAATTGTGTGTGTGGGATTGAGGACCTCATAGTGACAGCATGAGTCATCTTCAGGGTCAAACTCCTGCTGCTGCATTCTTTTACACACACACACACACACACACACACACACACACACATACACATACACACACACACACACACACACACACACTTTGTATCCCACTACGCCCTTCCTGTCTATCTCCACGCCTAATTAGCTCAATTCGGGAGTCGTCCTCTTTAACCCTTTCTCTCTCTCTCCCCCTCTCTCTTTCTCTGTCTCTCTCTCTCCCTCTCTCTTTCTTTCTCCGTCTCGCTCTCTCTCTCAGTCTCTCTCTCTATCTCACACTTACTGTCTCTCTCTCCCTATCTCTTTCTCTCGGTCTCTTTCTGTCTCTCTCTCTTTTTCTCTCCGTCTCTCTCTCTCTCTGCCATAAATCCGTCAGCCACACACCTGTCCCCGAATGCACACACTCTCTCTCTCTCTCTCTCTCTCTCTCTCTCTCTCTCTCTCTCTCATACCCATGGAGGTCACGTCCTCCTCCTTTCAAACAGAGCTCGTCTTTAACTTTTTACGAGCAATAAAACACACATGACGGTCCTTTGCTCTGCACGTATAAAACCCCGGCTGTTGCACGATCTCGTCGCATTCGCTCACCTCGGCGCTAGGCTACCAGCAGGCGTCAGTAACATCGCGGGCACGTTTAGAAAGTCCTCATGAATGCCAGTATCACAGGGGACGGTTTTAAAAGAGTCATTAACACCGTAACACTTTCACAGAGAGCAGAGAGAGCAGTGCGTGTGACAAATAGCTGCTAAATAGCTTCTCCTGGTGAAGGATAGAATCGGATCTCAGTAAGCGGAAAGGTTGAGGGAGCTAGGAGCGGATTACATTTGAATTTATTAACGAAATAAATGCAGCTTTTGTCCGTTTAAAATGACAATTAGCACTGTGTAATTCCTTCACGTTTTCTTTCTTATCTCCTTCTCTAAATTTTAATTACGTTTGATTAGAGAAAACGTCTCCATAACATCATCTGATTTTTTTTCCTCCTTATTATCCACGTATCTGTGAAGGTGCTGTTGCTATAGAAACGATAAAGCATTCATTTCTTAACAGCATTTCTATTTCTCGAGCTCAGGGGCGGCGCTTAGCTCCGTTTCGCCGTGCCTCGGTTACTTCGAGCGGAGACAGACGTAAATCCTCTTTGCCTTCCTCGTGACTCCCTAATCTAACTCGAGTACATCTGATCAGCTGACCCGGAGCGGATTAGAGGAGCCGACGTCCCAGCAGGCCGAGCGGCCGGGGGCCGAGAGCGGGACCTCCCGCTGCTCGTCTGCAGAGGAACAGAACGGAGAGAAACGCCCTCTCCTCGTGTGTTCATCACAGCTGTGCTCTTTCATCTCCGCAGGGCTGCGATGCAGTAAAATAAATACTTTTTTTTTCAAATCACGCGGGTTTATCTGTGTTTTGCTTCAATTCAGACGCTCTGAGGGACCCGGATAACCTCGGAGTCGTCATCACAATGGAGCGCTCGTCCGCATTGTGTATCGTTTCCATTGTTGACGATGGGAAACAGCCAGGATTAGACGCTTAAGCTCGGAGTATCACGCACACATAAACAGCACAATGAGAGACGGGAGTGACTCGGGTGGCGTGAACCCAAACCCGACTCTTTAACTACAATTCAAATTACAATCTAGAGTTCTTCTGTAGCCTTTTATCAGGCGCAAAAACAGTCCTGTGTGTAATTACCTTCGGTCAGACGAGACTGCACATGAATCGGTCTCAGTTACGGATATTTGCTGTGTAATGAGGGATGTTTATGGAGTTAAGGTTGCTCTGGGAGATCATATCATTCGTTTAATATTTCACGTGTGATGGGTTTAGTGATTGTGGTGCTAATTTGTAAGTTGGTGAATATTGTGCTATTTTACAGTGATGTTATTTTACACACCTGAGACTCAGCTTAGCTAGTTACCTGACGGTGGTGTTAGCATGAAATTTGAAATTTTGAATGCAGATCTGTTTAAGTTGGATGAACATATGAGGTGGCGAAAACTGGAGAAAGAACTGAAGCTCCGCCGCATCGGTCTCTTTAGATGACGTGAGCGTTAAATAGAAAACGTAGGAAACTGTTGAGTGGAAATTTGTGAAATTGTGAACAAAGAAATAGGCAAAACTAAACAAACACACATCAGATCTGATTGATCAGACTCGGTTGAATCGCAGAAAAGCTTCAGATCCCAGGTCAGGATCCGGTACCATTGTGATTTAACAATACACACGAGGAACAAAACATCAGATTACAAAACTATCAGAAGCCACCGAATCCTGATCTAAGTGAAAAAGATGTTACGTTGGAAGTCTATTTAACCGATCTGAAAACAGGAAGCGAGGCGATAGCTTCGCGTTGATGTAGTATAATCTCCATTGGAACGAGTGCTGATGGTCTTAATGGCTTCTTGTCAACAGGTGCTTGGCCCCCTTAATCGCTGCTTGCAGTGGTATTTCTGAAACAGAAACCTAACACAATCCGTTTCCCAAACGAATCGTAGCTAACGGGAAACTACGAAAGAAAAAGAGGCTTAGACAGAGATGAACATCACCGTAGTACAGCTTCACAAAGGCTCGAGTTAAATGAAGAGTCAGCGGGGTGGAGGACAGCCTTGAAAAAGAGAAAGAGAGAGGGGGGGGAGAGAAACAAACACAGGCACAGCGTCGCTGTATTTGTGTCGCTGCTATCGTCAGCGAGCGGCTTTGACTTAATTAGAGAGACAGCGGGGTGTGGGACGGCCTCGGACAACGTCTCTCTTCATCACATCACGTCTCGTGTTGTATCGGAGCCCTGACCTACTTACGGCGGTGCGCTTTTGTTCCTCCTGCTCGGCACGAACTGACGTTAAACAGCACGCTAGGCATCGCCTGATACCGCAAAGATGATTAGCATACTGAAAGAAGAAATATTTCTCAGATCTTATATTTTTAGAAAAGGAGAAACTGGGAGGATCACCAGCATCATCATTTCATGGAGTAAAATCACAGGAAATATATATTTTTTTTAAATAAATAAAAAATAAAAGATGCTAGTGCTCATGTTGCTATAATTCTTCTTCGTGTCAACTTGTTAAAAAATTGACAATATTTCAGCGTCACATTGATACTATTATAGGAAAATAATCAACAACAGGCTGCTGTGATGAAGCAGATGTTGATTATTTTCCTAGAACAGGACATGTTTTTATTCCTCTAATATACTACAGCGATCTTATATATCCATGCTATTCAACATCGTTCCTCAACAAGCCTCTCTTTTTTTTTTTTTTTTTTACTTTTTTTCCACTAATAAAAGTTGCAGCTTTGCCTCTGTCTGTTACGAAGCACTGACACTGGAGACTCCTTCCTTAAACATAACAGTGTAATAAACAGCTCTTATAAGGTGCATGTAACTGATATTATGCTTGTCAAAAAAAAAAAAAAAAGATCAATTATAATCTTCCTAAAATCTTACACTGAATTTTGTTCCCTTGAGGAATGAAGGAAAAAAATTAAATCTTAATATCAGAGAAAAAAACTTTACAACCTTAACCCCTGATGCGGTCGAGGACACGATGTTCGAAGCTTGTGCAGAATTTTTAAAGAAACGCAACGATACATGTTTGATTTTGTGACGCACAGAGAACCGTTTCGTCCAAAACACTTGCACTTAGCATTACACAGACACAAAGGATTATTAAATAAAAACGTTGAATACTTAGTAAACATCTGCTACGTCACGTCTTAAGCAGAAGTGTGACCAGAATTCAGATCAACGTATGAAAAGACACTCCTTTTTCAATGCAGCTTTCCATCAAACCCCAGTCCTGGATTCAATAAAGCTCTCGTTAGCGTCGCTATCCGACCCGCTGCTGAGATCATACATGGACGTATATGCTGTAAAAACAAACGTGCCGAACGTGGACGGCGCAGAGTAATGATGGAGGCCCAGGACCCAGTTAAATTAATCCAAGATGTGGAAGCGGGGCTGAACAAACAGTGGTGTATCGGTGCCGTCTCTCTCTCTCTTTCTCTCTCCGGTGTTAAGCATTTCCTCCTGAAACCCGAAGCTGTGTGACTTTCACTTGGCCTGGTTTCAGTCAGCAGCGTCCACTACTCAAGATCTCCTGCAGCTCGCCGATTGCTCAACATACTGAATCCATCAGATCTGAAGAGAATGAGTGGAGACTGATCCCTGGGCCTCACTGAAGAACAATCAGACTGAGTTTAACTCCACGATCAAACAGAAATCTTCCTTTTTGGAGTGCGGTGGATAAAATCCGACCTTACGATCTTCTCAATTCTCATGGTCCGACTGAACAACTAAAAAAAGTCCGGTATTTCCTTCAACATCCTGCAGCGTCAGTCAAACGGACACACTTTGCGTACGTTATTGGGTGGTTGCTATGGTTACAGTTGGTGTAGTTAACTGAGAGAGAATGTCTTAAATGTTTAGAATTTCTCATTTATTAACAAATGACATCTCGTATCTCGTCGTATCAGTTTATAGTTATGCAATGACACAAAAAAAGTGCTTGGCCCCCTGAATCGCTTCTTGCAGCTAAATTTCTGTAACGGAGCGAGCAGTTTTGTTGGATGTCTCTAACAAAATCTACAACAATTCTAAGATAAAATCCAGTCCCACGCACTCGCATGTTTCAAAGGCATCTCTTCTGATATCTGCTTTCACAAGACAGCGAACAAGACATGCCATTTTTACGACTTGATAAGAGTTGTTCGTTCCAGGTCGGCCCTGACCCTGGGGTTCAGGTGCAGGTACAGATAGAACACCTCGTACGTGATAAAGATTAACGTGACGTCGGTTTGGGAAATGTTTAATCTAGCGGCATAAACGCTCAGGAAGGGGTGCCGTACGCGGCGAGTGTTTACGCGAGTGCCAGCTCTCTCGCAAGCCTGGTTCCAATGACACACGGAGGTCTCGTTCTGGCGACTTCCTGTGAAAGGAGCGGGAGAGCTGAGGGAGTTCAGATTGCACGAGCTCAGCGGGAGAAAGAGCAGCTCGAGCTAATTTCAATCATTGACTGCGGTATGAGATATCCGCCCATCTCTCCCTCTTTCTGAGTCTCTTAATTCCTTCTCTCTCTCTCTCTCTCGTTCTGTGTCTCTTAATTCCTTCTTTCTCTCTCTTTCTTTATTCTTTCAGTCTCTCTCTCTCTCTACTCCTTCTTTCTCTCTTTCTCTTTCTGTGGCTTTCTATTCTTTCAGCACATCTCTCTCTCTCTTTCTGTGTCTCTCTATTCCATCTTTTCTCTCTCTATTCTTTCAGTCTCTCTCTCTCTATATTTAAGATTCTCGCTGATTTTGCATTGCTGCACTGATTCCTATTAAAAGAGGCTTCACTTCCATCCCTCTGCTTTCACTGCTGCCTCCTGCGGCTTTATTTCATTAAAGAAATGTCACTGAATAAATACAAAGGTGAGATTATTCAAGCTTATCAGATGCACGAGTCACGCAAAGAACGGAACGGAACGCTAAATAAACGAAGGCGAGTGATGAATTAGCACACGCTAATAACCCTCATAACTCTCGCATCTCTGACATCGTGAGCTTTTTCTCACACCGTGATATTTAAAAGACGAACCGGACCCGTGTTGGGCAAGAGGGAGGGAGGGAGAGAGAGAGAGAGAGAGAGAGAGAGAGAGAGAGAGAGAGAGAGAGAGAGACAGAGGGAGGCACATTTGAGACCGCGATGGAGTGTCCGCTCATGTTACACGGCCTGTGGGAGCATCTGAATGTCAACAAATCTTTATCCTGAAGATAAAACAGCCGCAGGGGCAAAGAGAGAGAGAGAGAGAGAGAGAGAGAGAGAGAGAGAGAGAGAGAGAGAGAGACATGCTTTACACCACCACTAACAGCAGGTATTTCCATGATATAAAAATGCGCACACAGACACACACATTCTCTCTCTCTCTGTCTCTCTCTCTCTCTCACACACACACACACATTCTCAATCTCCCTCTCTCTCACACACACGTTCTCAATCTCTCTCTGTCTCTCTCTCTCACACACACACTCTCAATCTCTCTCTCTCACACACACACGTTCTCAATCTCTCTCTCACACACGTTCTCAATCTCTCTCTCTCACACACACACGTTCTCAATCTCTCTCTCTCACACACACATTCTTAATCTCTCTCTCTCACGCACACATTCTCAATCTCTCTCTGTCTCTCTCTCTCTCACACACACACACACACATTCTCACTCTCTCTCTCTCTCTCTCTCTCTCTCTCTCTCTCACACATACGTTCTCAATCTCTCTCTGTCTCTCTCTCTCTCTCACACACACATTCTCAATCTCTCTCTCTCTCACACACACACTCTCAATCTCTCTCTCTCACACACACACGTTCTCAATCTCTCTCTCACACACGTTCTCAATCTCTCTCTCTCACACACACACGTTCTCAATCTCTCTCTCTCTCACACACACACACATTCTTAATCTCTCTCTCTCACGCACACATTCTCAATCTCTCTCTGTCTCTCTCTCTCACACACACACACATTCTCAATCTCTCTCTCTCTCTCTCACACATACGTTCTCAATCTCTCTCTGTCTCTCTCTCTCTCACACACACACATTCTCAATCTCTCTCTCTCTCTCTCACACACACGTTCTCAATCTCTCTCTCTCACACACACACGTTCTCAATCTCTCTCTCTCACACACACACATTCTTAATCTCTCTCTCTCACGCACACATTCTCAATCTCTCTCTGTCTCTCTCTCTCACACACACACACACACATTCTCAATCTCTCTCTCTCTCTCTCACACATACGTTCTCAATCTCTCTCTGTCTCTCTCTCTCTCACACACACATATTCTCAATCTCTCTCTCTCTCTCTCACACACACGTTCTCAATCTCTCTCTCTCACACACACACGTTCTCAATCTCTCTCTCTCGCTCTCTCTCTCTCTCTCTCTCACACACACACACACACCCAGTTCTGTAATAACGGCAGCCAGAATCAGCCTTGTTCCTCCTGCGGGCAAAAATCGACCCCGTACTCGTACTTCCTATTGTTTGGACGAGCGAGCCATGCTTTCCACTGACCTCATAAACGTCCTCTGATGAGATTGAACATGGAGCAGCGAGAACTCCGAGAGTTAGTTCTCCGTTCGCTCTGATTTAATCGGTTTAACTGGAAGCAGAGTGTGTTTTGTAATAACAAGGCGAATTGATTCGTTCTGTTGGAGCTGGACTAGATCTTACTTTATTACCGGCTGTGGAGAAACGCCACGCCACGCCGCGCCGCGCAGTGCCAGGCAGGGATAGTGGAAAATGTGAATAAGGCACAAAACAAGTTTCTTATGGAAGCTACCTTTGAAGAAAAGGAAAAATATTCGACACAACAAAATCAACAAAGCCTGGTGTGATGAAATGGCGCTCCATGGCGACGTTCCTCATTTTCTTAAAGTGTTTTATTTCTCTTTTTATATACGAGAGCAATTTCTGCTGAAAAGCATCACTTTTTATCCTTTTAATGTTCACGAATCGAGTTATCACTTATGAAGAGTCGTTCCTTTACTGGCTCCTTCCTTTATATCTTATAAAATTAACAAGACAAACTCATGTTACTGAAGCTTCGTATAGTGAAGGATCTGTTACCATAGAAACGATGACGTATCACAACTGACATGCAACTGCAATGTAAACGAATTAAGAATCATATGTAAAAACGATTCAATCGACTCCTATCCTGATTCCTTTTTGACTCCCGAGTGTCACGTTCATTCAGGCTTAAAAAAGAAAAAGAAAAAAGGAAAAAAAAAAGAAATAAAAAAAGGCGCGCGCAGAACAGAAGGTAGCACGGTTAGCGAGTAAGTCGAGACGTCCGCGTGTTCCGTCTACGAGACTGTAACACAATGCTCTGAGATACGACGTCAGGATAATGAGCTTCTGAGCTCCTGAGGTCAGTTTAAACACAGGAGCCATTTTATCCTCTGAAACCTGTGATCATCTGGCAAGGAAGGAGGGATGGATGAAGATGATTGTCTTTCTTTTTTTTCGTAGGCATTTCTAAACCCCTAACGATCATTTTAAAGAATTGAAAGAAAAGTTTTGACTTGATTCTGTACAACATGCTAGCTTTATTTTATTTAAATTTATTTATTTATTTTTTATCTATCTATCTATCTATCTATTTATTTGTGTTCATTTTTCTGGCCTGGAAATAAGCTCCGCCCTGGTTCTTTTCCTTATAAGGCAACTCACAATAGAAGAAGTTGCTTTCGGCTGCTCCCTGTTCGGGGTCGCCACAGCGGACCAACTGCTCCGCACAACAACTTGGCACAGGTTTTACGCCGGATGCCCTTCCTGCCGCAACCCTCCCATTTTTCCGGGCTTGGGACCGGCACTGCATCCAGTGGCTGGGGTTGAGGCATTGGCTGGAATCGAACCCGGGCCTTTCGCATGATAGGCGAGTAACCTACCACTGAGCCACCAATGCCTCTTATAAGGCAACTCACAATGCACTACGCAAAATTACAAACCGCTGCTTTAAATGTTCCACACGGTCTAGTCTGAATGATACAGTAAGTTTGCTTTTCCTGACCGGTTTACTGACAGGTTGCCGGCACACGCCCGGTTCGGAGAAAGCAAGGCAGATACGCCGTCTCTGGCTTATCAGCTCTGCTATCTAAACACCTGAAGTGCTCAGGTGAAGAAAAAAACCCACGTCTTTATCGACAACAGGAAATGAGGGAAGGTGAATCACATGACGTGACTTTTTTTTTTTTAAAGACAAAGAGTCTTTTAGGTGCCTCATCCTTACCAAACAATACCGGGTTACATATTTTAAATTCTTTACCTGTCTTAAAGCGAACGACGTTAAAGCACGAACATGAGCAACTCGCAGATTTCTCAGAAACTCTGAGCTGTGCTATTACAGGAAAATAATCACAGGGTCATCAGGGTGGTGTGATGAGGCAGAGTTACTTTAACAATAAAAAGCATTATGTGCTACTTTTTATCCAATTGTAGTTACATTTAAGGTCCACAAAGCCTGTTATCAGTTTCATCACAAGACAGAGCTTTAAAAAAACTCCTCGCAGCTTTATCTCTGGAACTGGAGACTCCTTCCATGGATTAATTAAATATCCGTCTCGTTAACCGAATAAATCATTTTTAAAAACGTTTTAGGATTACAACCAGCTGCTGTAATACAAAGTTCAGCTAATAAATCATCACCACCTCCTGACCAATCAGATTAAAGAATTGCTTTGTGAAAAAAAAAAAACTCCCCAGAATAACTAAAGTTCAGATCAAACGAGAAGTTGTGTCTGGGAAATCTCCTTCCTGTTCCAGCTGTGTGTTCCAAAACACACACACACACACACACACAAACACAGGCAAGCGACCAAAACTAACTGTACTGTTTTTGTCAAAGCTGCAATCAGAGACATGTGTCTGGCAAAACGTTATTATTTATCCTTGAGTAACAGCTGTGTCTCGAAAAACGGAGCGCTGTGTGTGTGTTTAGAGCAAGTGTGAGATTCGTTTGCATCATTTCTCTCCGAATGATGAATTAAAACGGATGAAAAAAAATCGACACGGCGATATAAGACATGAGGAATGGAAAGGGGGCGGAGCTACGAAGTGGCACAGAGAAAACACAACAACAAATCCTGTATATCCTGAGTGACAGATGCCTCGTCCAATCAGAGGTAAGAATTCCATTCGCAAACTATACCTACCTTTTCCGGTTAGTCTAAATTATCCTTATGTTTAATTCTTCCCTCTGATTGGACGAGACATCGGTCACTCAGGATATACAGGAAGTCCATCAGGCTGCAGCAGTAGAAAGTGGATTGGTGTGTGTATGAACGCAGCTCTGCTCTTATAGCGCTACTTAAATCCTTTAATCTGGAATAGTTTGGTCTTCCGAACATTCCTGCGTTCTTCACGTGTTTTTAGAGATCGCAAACTAATCTTTACGCCATGATACACTATCAGTATATCCAAAATCACGCCATATGAGCGTCCTTCCTCAAAGTAGCGCTGAATGAACTCCATTTTAAGATAAACATATATGTTTATTTTCTTTCAAAGATTTAAAGTTGCACTATCGAATAAAAAAGGTTTAAAGTGAAGGCAGAACGCCACACATGTACAAGAAATAAAGTTAGATACACAATTTCCTACTTCCTGTATATCCTGAGTGACAGATGTCTCGTCCAATCAGCAGTAAGAATTAGGGCTGCAGCTATTTTAGTAATCGAGTATTCTACTGATTATTCCATCGATTAATCGAGTAATCGGATAAAGTACTTCTTCTTTATTAAAGAGGAATGCTAAATATGCAAGAGAAAAAAAGACAGGTCTCTTAAAATGAAGTTGTTTCCTATTTAGAAAAATGAAAAAAAAAGTGGGAGTGACAGAGAGAGAGTGAGGCTATCAAAATGATTGACACTTGGGCTTTCACAAAACTTAGCTAAATGAGGGACATCATAACTAGCCACCATACTGATTTACGGTCTTAAATAGTCACTACATGTAGCCACAATCCACATACATTTTTACGGGCCTTAATTTCAACTAGCAATCATATTGATTTAAGTGAAGTGCGAACGCTGCCGTTAGCTTGTGTCGACTCCGTGGACTGTGTGTGTTGGAATGAGATATTGAAGTATGGAACTTGTTCTGTTGTGGTAAACCAGTTCAATCTTACAGTAATCACACTGTACTGAGTTTTCTTTCTGTTTTAGTTTGTAATGATCCCAAACTTTGACAGGCCGTTTTCTTTGGCCTGAATCTTTTCTCCCCGAGTTTAGCGGGTTGTGCGTCAGTAATAATGGTCCGTGGGGAAACGCAGTGCTCTGTGTGTAGTTACAGTAAATGGACTAAACGAAGCTTCGACGCAACTAATTTGCCTCGATGATTTTTTGTATTCGAATTACCCGAGGAATCGTTTCAGCCCTAGTAAGAATTCCATTCACACACTATACCTACCTTTTTCGGTTTATCTGAATTGTCCTTGTGTTTACAGATTTGTTATTATGTTTTTAGATTTGTTATTTTGTTTACCTTTTTTTGTTATTTGATTTTTGGGTTGATTATTTTGTTTACAGATTTGTTATTATGTTTTTAGATTTGTTATTTTGTTTACCTTTTTTTTGTTATTTGATTTTTGGGTTGATTATTTTGTTTACAGATTTGTTATTATATTTACAGATTTGCTATTTTGTTTACAGATTTGTTATTTTGTTTACAGATTTGTTATTTTGTTTTTGGGTTTGTTATTTTGTTTACAGATTTGTTATTATGTTTTTGGGTTTGTTATTATGTTTACAGATTTGTTATTTTGTTTTTGGGTTTGTTATTTTGTTTACAGATTTGTTATTTTGTTTACAGATTTGTTATTATGTTTTTAGATTTGTTATTTTGTTTACCTTTTTTTGTTATTTGGTTTTTGGGTTGATTATTTTGTTTACAGATTTGTTATTATATTTACAGATTTGTTATTTTGTTTTTGGGTTTGTTATTTGTTTTTGGGTTTGTTATTGGGTTTGTTATTTGGTTTTTGGGTTTGTTATTTTGTTTTTGGGTTTGTTATTATGTTTACAGATTTGTTATTATGTTTTTGGGTTTGTTATTGGGTTTGTTATTTTGTTTTTGGGTTTGTTATTTTGTTTACAGATTTGTTATTTTGTTTACAGATTTGTTATTATGTTTTTTGGGTTTGTTATTATGTTTTTGGGTTTGTTATTTTGTTTACAGATTTGTTATTATGTTTTTAGATTTGTTATTTTGTTTACCTTTTTTTGTTATTTGGTTTTTGGGTTGATTATTTTGTTTACAGATTTGTTATTATGTTTACAGATTTGTTATTACGTTTTTGGGTTTGTTATTTTGTTTACAAACTTGTTATTTTGTTTTGCACTTCTCGGCCACTGTAACTTAAGGATTGTTTATAAACATTAATACGCCTTACTGCTGTGAACATGGTCTCACTCCGGGATGCTTAACAATGGCCAAAATATATTTCCTGGGGGGCACGGTGGCTTAGTGGTTAGCACGTTTGCCTCACACCTCCAGGGTTGGGGGTTCGATTCCCGCCTCCGCCGTGTGTGTGTGTGGAGTTTGCATGTTCTGGAGGGGGGTTTCCTCCAGGTACTCCGGTTTCCTCCCCCAATCCAAAGACATGCATGGTAGGTTGATTGGCATCTCTAAATTGTCTGTAGTGTGTGAGTGTGTGAGTGTGTGTGCCCTGTGATGGGTTGGTGTCCAGGGTGTATCCTGCCTTGATGCCTAATGACGCCTGAGATAGGCACAGGCTCCCCGTGACCTGAGAATAGTTCGGATAAGCGGTACACAATGAATGAATGTATTTCCTGAGTGTCGTAGGTAAGCCTTGTTTACTCTGTATGGTTAGAAAATCCAGCAATAGGAAGATGGCGTAGCCGTGCCAAAAGGAAGATTTCCCATGCTGTTCCTGGCTTTACGAGTGATAAGTAGAGCGTAGTAATTGTTTTTTTTCTTATGTCTATCGTTAGATCAATCTGACATAGGGTTTGGACATTATCTCAGACAAGATGTTAGTAAGATCTCGTGCTCTGTGACAAGAATCACTGCTAAATGAGGCAGAACTCAGGAACTGGGTCTTATCGGTGCTTCGTGGTTTGGGATTCTGTGAAAAACTTCAGATGTGAAAGAGAAATTAGGTTCTTACAAGTTTCCTAGTGGCTTCTTAGTTTCTTAGGAAGAGTTCTGTGTGTGTGTGTGTATGTGTGTGTGTGAGAAGACACTCAGAGTGGAAGAACTAAAGCGCAGACAAACCCTTTAGTCAAACACTGGGGCTTGTTGCTAGGATACATTCTTATCAATACCTAGGTATGCCATGTGTCTCGCTCGTGTGTTTCCCGTCCTCGCGCTTTGCCTCGCCTCGCTTTTCATTCTCCTGTTTATTTCCGAATCAGCTCCTTCAGATTCGGCTCTGCGCCAAACCAAACCACCAGACCCTAAATATCCCGCACGATTGACTCGTCGCGGTTGAGATACGTGTATTTCACACTAAACGAGTGTGAATCGTGACAAACTCGGTTTGATGTCTGCTTTTTAAGTGTTATCATCTGATCACTTAGAGTTAGCCACGCATCTTTGGTGCTTGGACCCCTAATAAACAATAACAAATACAAAATTCTATATATTGTTTTCTCAAATCTGATTGGTCAGAATTTGCATATGACCAGCTACAATTCTTAACTTCAAGAGAACAAGAGAAGAAGAATAAAACAAAAAAAGGAAGCTAATGAGCGAGCGACCGCTAAAGCTGCTCAAGCGTAAGCGATAACACGAGAACGTTACACAAATCCAAATGTAACTCTAAATGGATAAAAAACGTGGCATACAAAGCGTTATAAAGTAAATAAACTGCAATCTTTGGCAAATTACGGTGGTGTAAGAGGAATAAAACACGCCGTTATTGGAAAATAACGCAATCATGTTCTTGATTGCAAATGATGATCACTTCTAAACCTTAAAATTGTGATTAATATTTCATGAAGATTCGTGAAGCCTGAAGAATAAGTGAAGAAGAAGTGGGTGGGAACTTCTGCTGGCTAAATAGAGTTGTTGCAACAAGATCAACAAATAAATCCCCACCCTGCAAACTGGTAATTTGAGTACTCCTTTACTCACTCGGTTACTGCCAGGTACTCGAGCCCACGCTTCTCCGGTAACAGGTTTTTTACATTTTTTTTTTATCATTCTTGTAATTGATTTCATTTCTAAGTAAGACGGTTGTGAAAACATCGAGACACAACCTTGCATGTAGGCAACGTACAAGCACCCACATGACTCTGTGCGTAAGCATTCGCGCTCTTTCGTGTGTGCACTCGGAGATTATGGCGAGATCTTGGACAGAGTTCAGTCGGGGAAAAAATAGGAGGCTGTTAAAAGGGATTTTCAGCGCTGATAACGCGGATGTCCAATTATCTTTTGAGCAAATTCCTGAAATGCCTCGGTGCAGGGCGTACCTGTCAGACTGGGAATCACAACTCCCTAAAAGAGCTGCTTCTTTTGTCAAGATTTTAAGTAAGGAATAAAACAGGGGAAAGTGTAATGAAGTCGGAGTTGCTCTAACAACTCTCCATTAAATAAAGCACGTAGTGTTTATCCGTTTGTAGTTACGTTTCATGTTTTGGAACGTCCCTCAAAAAACCTCCCCACTTAAAATGAATAAAACAAAAATCCTTCAGCTTTACCTCTAACTTACAAAGCCGCCCGTCATTGTTAGACAGCCATACGGAAAAACAACTACGTTACACTGTTACTATGGAAACAGTGCATTAATATAAACCTTTGCACTAACATCAGAGCTGCTGCTATAGGAAACAAATCAGCTTCTTCCGACCAATCGGAATGGAGTATTTGCCAGTGCTGTGGTATAAGCAAGAAGGATGAATATAATACTGCGAAGTAATAACACGTGAATTTTTATTATCTTATCTTTACTTCATCTGGTTGCAAAGCGAATGTAATCCGTCATGCGTGAACAATCTAGATCTCTCGACCTAGCCAGCTACAAAAGGCTAAACTGCTGAAGTTCTCCTGAAGTGGCTTGAGGGCTGAGTTTTGTATCTGTACGTTGACACACTGCCTTTTCAACTGAAACGTCAGGTCGGGGCGTGTCGAGGGGCTCGACTAACTTCAACACCAGTCAGGAAACGCTAAATACCCCCCCTACAAACCTTGACAGCAGCCTGAAGGTGTTGTAATTCTAAGTAAGTCTAAATATCTATGACATACTGCACGGTTTGGGATGAGCGCATAGGTTTAATCCAGGAGAGGAATTTCATGCATCTAATGCAATGACGCAATATGTTACATATCTCTGACTTGCAGAACAGCTAGCTACTTCTGTTTTTTGTTTGTTACAGAGCTGTAAATAATCTCCAGAGCATTTTATCTGATGTAAATTTAGGACACGTTCTCAAAAGCGCAATATAAACTTAGTTATTTCTGCTTTTTTTGTGGATACATTAGTCAAAACTGGTTTATATGCCAAGTGATACACATATAAAAAGCTCGGAAACATCATGAAGGCACTTGATTTTATGGGTAAAATGGTGTGGAAAAAAGTAATTGCACCCCAAAACAATTCCACCAAAAAGATGTTTAAAAGCCATTTCCATGCTGATGAATAAATGAGCCTTGTTTTTAATTATTCAAATCAAGGTTCCTTGGGCAAAATGGATGAAAAGACACTCATCTATTTATCACAGGAACTTTTAGTGAAAGAGTGCAATGTAAGAAAAAAGTTCATGCTGCTGTTGAATAAGATTTTGCTTAAAAAGAACTAAACCGAGCCTAATGCTGAACCAAGGCCCGGTCCGCTGAGGCTGAAACGTTTCATTAAAGCACGTCCTGGCTTTTACAGCAAACCAGAATGATTGTGTTAGATTTTCCCCTCACGTGCTTGCTCATCATGTGCCTCGTACAAACTTCGCCCAGAGCAGCCCTCAAATCGCGAGAGTGGCCCGGAGATTGGTTTTTATCTCATTACAGAAAGCTGAAAGTATGCCTGAAGGAAATGTGTGTGTGTGGTTATATAACCCACCAGGATAAACCTCAGCTTTACAAATAAGCAAAATGGAATAGTGAGCACCCAGAATAGTGGAGTAGCACTCACTAAAGCCTACTGAGACTTGGCAGAGAAACGTGAACAGGCTAATGGAAAGAGTAAGGGAATGTCATGAGTCTAAAAGGTTTCACAAAACGTCCTTCTTATCAGCTGGGCGGAAAACCGAACACCCGCCCCCTCCATTTGCAAATAGTTGGTGGTGATAAGAGCTTTGTGACACATCAACAACTTTGAAAATAAAAGCAGTGACGGGATTGGTGGAAAGATAAAGAGATGGAGGAAAATAGAGCGAGAGAAAAAGAGACAGAAGATTCAGGAACAAGCCCAATGACGAATGAGCTCAGGCCTAAATAGGATGACGTTATGGCTCCATTCTCGGCGGTGGTCTTTGAATACCCCTTCCTCCTTTGTGCTTTGAACAATGCGGGTGGACAGATGGCCCCGGTCTAAACCGCCGCCACTCAGCCACTCTCAGACCCCCTAAAGACAACACACAGCTTCAACAACCCCATTTCCCCACTTCTGGAATTGACCAGGGTGGGGGTGTAAGTGTTTAATACATTCTTGGGTTGGATTTTTATTTTCTCTACTAGAAGTGGAACAGCAGAATGTCTTTACTCAGCATTAATATTTAAGGGCTCAATTGAATGTCTTTAATCAGAACGGTTATATTGAGGCCATTGGGACTTGAGTACAACACAAGTGCAAAACAAAAATGGGTCAATTCTCTTTTATCTCACCCCAGAATCCAAAAAATGGTGCACGAATCCTAGGTCATGCTTCCCATACAACTAAAAAAAAGTACTTTATGTCTCTTGGTCCTACCAGCCCAGAAGTCTGGAAATGTACCTCATCATTCTATACCAATATATATGGACTTTTCCACACTTCCATCTTACCCTAGGGATCAAATGATACCCCTTACTGGACCATTGACATAACCCACAGATGGTGTTCCTTCATCTTGCATGATGTCAGAATTTAAGCCAAAGCTCAGAAGAGTGAGTCATTAATAACCTGAGTAATTTCTCACCGTCTCAGTCAGTAGTTACTGCATCACAAGCTTGGACATGTGCAAGCTATAAAAACAGACATATACGAACAGTTCAACTCTGGAAGAGGCGGGGCGACGGATTAACGGATTTTCAGATTAAAAACAGAAGCTAAACACTGGTCTAAAACGAGCCGATTGCTTGCTTTCATGGCCTTTTTGTGTCAGTCAAATACAAATGTGTTGCCACTTGTCTGTCTTGAAATACACAAAAAACCACAAATCTGTACTACACGGATCTAGATCCAGACTTGCACAGAGATCCGTTTACAATCCGGTACACAAGACAAACATAAGGCAAGCCCAAAATAAAATCTGCTGAGGGAGTCGTCTCTAAAATCGAAAATTGCATTTAATCCTTTTAGTTTGACTGGATCGAATTAAAGGACGCAATCCACGAACCGTTAGAGAGCTCAGAAATAGATCTGATAATATAATTCTGCTATTTGATGATAGGGGGAAATGAAATCTATGTAGTCCTCAAGGACGCTTAGCCCTTAGGTTTTATGCTGAGCTCATGTTTACCGAGTGAAGATGAATGATGACCTTGTGGAGACCAGCACTTCAACTTGATCCGGAACACACCAACATCTTACCCTCCCAATTTCACCCAGAAACCAAAATATACCACTGGTCCCGCAACCACTGTGGGTGCAGCTATCTAGATTCTCACTGTACCCTAAAACCCCAAAGACACCCTAAGGTATCCTCTAAGGCACCTATTTTATGTTTCAGTCTTACCTCAGAACTCAAACACTACATATTGCTACCCTTCAAGGTTATCCCAGAACCTGAAGGTAGTGCTTTCTACCCTTCCACTTTACCCAAGAAGCCAAAGTTATCTCTTTCTACCCTTCCAGTGTACCCCAGAACCCAAAGTTTCTACCCTTCCAATGTACCCCAGAACCTTAAGTTATCTCCTTATACCCTTCCAGTGTACCCAAGAACCCAAAGTTATCACTTTCTACCCTTCCAGTGCACCCCAGAACCCCAAGTTATCTCTTTCTACCCTTCCAGTGTACCCCAGAACCCAAAGTTATCTCTTTCTACCCTTCCAGTGTACCCCAGAACCCAAGGTTTCTACCCTGCCAGTGTAACCCAGAACCCCGAATTATCTCTTTCTACCCTTCCAGTGTACCCCAGAACCTAAAGTTATCTCTTTCTACCCTTCCAGTGTACCACAGAACCCCAAATTCTCTCTTTCTACCCTTCCAGTGTGCCCCAGAATCTAAAGTTATCTCTTTCTACCTCTCCAGTTTAACCCAGAACCCAAAGATACACCTTTCTACCATTCTATCTTAAACCCTGCTTCTTAGTCAAGGCCTGCCTCTTTTTCCATCTTACACCTGAGGCTCAAAAGGTGCATATCCTATCCCTATATTTAACCCCTAATCTTGAAAGCCACATTTTATTCTCCTCCATCTTACTCAAGAAACAAAAGCTACCTCTCAGTATGCCATCATCACACCCCACAAACTCCTTGTGCCTTCGTCTTACACTCTAATATTATGTAGATAAGAAATCCAGAGGCTACATAACTTTAAACTTTTCATTATGCCTGAAAAGCATCACTTTCTACCACTCCATCTTACCACATGACCCCAAAGTCACCTCTTAGTATCTCTCCATCTTATTTCATCATGGCTCAAAAGCTACTGACTACTTCATACTACCTCATGATGTTCCCCATGATGTTCCACTTCTGTGGGTTACTCTGACCTCAGCTTGTACTTCCCACATCATAAACTTAGGAATGTGGAAAAAGGATGAGACAGAGAGAGAGAGATTGAATCACCCTAGGGTCATGAATAATTAAATCAAACTGGACAGACTCTCTTCAGCGACAGTGGACAGAAATGGAAAGTTCATACCCAAGCTGGTATGTGCAATTTAATTTATTGAGTGTTAAATCAATTCCACAGACTCCGAGTCAGGCTTAACCAGTCTCCAACCAACACGGCAGGCGTTTCTGCAGAAAGTGAAGGAATTCATGACTTGAATCTCGGTCCATTCACAACAAAACCATGCAGAACTTGCTTTATTGTTGTCGGGGAATGTAGAAACTCCAGGTACGCCAGCCTTCTGCAAACGTCCTTTGAACTTGAACTCCTTTTGAATTAGTGTAAACCATTAACGTCACCAGCCGTACCAATCCAAACCGTTTCCAATCACGCTAATTTAAACCAGACCTCACATTTGAGCTCGTCCATTTGGACGGCTGCTAAACCGTCCACAAGGTTACCGAGTTGCAAATTCCTAGCACATGCGATCATGCGAGTGTTACATGTGCACTTTCTGCCTCAATGCCCCTCAGCCTGTAATTATTAGCTCGCAGTGCCAACACCAGCAAAATCTCGCCAGTAATCTACAAGCTTGTCCATTCAACATAAGCAGATATCCAGCCCAAGTCTGACCTGTCTGACCCCGGCTTTAAACTCCATCTAAACAAACAAGGTCAACGACTTTGGCGCGGGGGGGGGGGGTCTATTTACACATCTATCACTTGTTTAGAAATGCAACAAATTTGATCACTTTTTTAAAAGATTAACGGTTGAAGAACATCTTGATATATCCAAATGCCTCATAAACAACGTTCCGAATATCATCTAAAAAGAATGTGCTCGAGTAGCCTTGTTTTTACACAATAAAGATCTCAAATACACGAATAAACATTCCAGGATTCTCCTAAACTATCTTCTAAAGTTTCACCTTCAACCTAGATTGGACTTGCCAGAAGGACACCGTTACCCAAGGACCGAAAATCCTGGCTACATTCTCAGAAATCCATCTCATCAAACCTCCAACAGCTAGCTATCTCCTGCTACTAATCTAGATCCTGTCCAGACCTCAACAAGCATGAGCATTATCACCACTATGCCGTTCCCTCGTCGTCTCTCAGAGCCACAAATCACTCCACTGAGAAAGAGAGAGAGAGCAAGAGAGAGAGGGAATCACAATGTAGGCCAAGAGCATCCCGGTGACACAACAGGCGGACCGTGGGATTTTTCCGCCGGCCAAAAGAAGCTGAAGCGGATCACCTCGTCGAAATTTGCATCTTAATAAAAACGTATAGGAGAGCTCATACGAAAAGGGAGTCATTTCTCGTCAGAATGGCGAGCGTGGAAAGTTGTCCGATTTGTATACGGAGGTTCTGTAAAAGTCCATCGCTCAGAGATTCATGAGCTCCGACAAGTGGTTCTGGGTTTGTTGTCTCAGGAGAGCTGTTAGTAACAGCCCGAGGCATGGAGTCAGGGAGGGCCCAATTACAGGGCCATTTAAACCCAGATCTGGCCAGACCACCTCACAACCTCACAGGGAGTGCACGCCTTTGTCAGATTATTATTATTTTCTTTCTTTCTTTTTTACGAGGCAATCCACAGCAGCAGGGAATATGCAATAACCTCATTAAACTGCTTTCAGTAGAGGTTCTGTGTTGCGGTTGAGAAAACCCACACTCTGTATTGAATAGCTTTTGCTATGGGTGTTTTTTAAAAAAAAACAAAAAACAAAAAAAAAACGTGACTAAACAAGTAACAACAAGCGGAGTTAAACGCTCCAGCGCTGGTTAATCTGACAAAGAGAATTCCCAAGCAGACAATTTCAATTACTTTTATCACTTTTGAGGCTGAAGGACATTTCAGACAAACAAGATAAATCACGATGAATGTTGTTAAGACCGATAAGACTAGTCGGTTAATTTAATTGCAATAATTATAGCCCATTTTACACACACACAAACTGATGTTCCTTCATTTGAGTCTTAGCAGCCATTTTAAAAGGCTAAATGTGTTTTCTTGTGTCATGGTCGTAAATTGGATTAACCGCATGACTCGATGATGAAGGGTCATGAGAGAACAGCGTAAAGTTCTTTCACTCGACTCATGGGAAAGGCGGACGGTGTAACGTGACTCCGGCATGACCCCCAGCGTAGTCTCTAACCCATAGAGTGCCTGCAGGGGGGTCTGCGCCGTTTCAGTGGCAGCGAGGGTCGCTGTTTTACATGTCAAAGGAAGTGAGAACAAATCTGAAAGCACCATAAACAGCAATAAACCACTGGAGTTTATTATATATATATATACATATATAATTTAGATACCTGTCATATAGGGGCGAGGCAATATGACAAACATATATCACGATACTTTCTCATGATATGGATCACGATATAGATAGAGGGAGAAGTTTGAGGATACTTTTATCTGATGTCTATGTGAGTCAGCATAGTTGTTTTATCAGGTGTTGATTAGTTATCTCTAACAGCAGCTCCGACAGTGGTGCACATTAAGCTGATTTAAGGGTAGCGTTTCCATAGCAACAGCTCAGGAATTGTATGGCTGAGGTTCGATGTACGACTTTTTAGATTTTTAAAAAGGCTTTGATATGGTGAAGGTGACTTTTATTTGGCATTCGAGGAAGGAGTCTCCAGTGTCAGAGTGACTTTTTCCGTTTTCCGAGCCCTGTTCAGGAATTCTTGGCGAAAAAGATCCTTATTGTCTGCAAACATGGTGACAGTTTCGGTTAAACGTTTAGAAAAAGCGCAAAAGATGCAGGATCGAAAATGTTAAGCTCTAAATTTCAGTCTGTATGCTATGAAAAGGTTCTCTTTCCCCAGTGACACATTCCTTAGTGTTTCACAACAGTGAGGCAGTGAGGAATCGCTGTCTCAGCACAGCACTCCGCCCGACAGGAAGTTTGTTGACTTTAGTGGGTGGTGTTATTATTATTTGAAAGTTGCTGGCGTTGTAAAAACAGAAGAAGACATGCCCATTGCAGGTAGTGTGCTGAAGCCATGATGGCGACATAGAGCTAGAATTGCACGCATGGTTTTATACCACGGATAAAAAGTTGCACCATCACCAGTTAAACCAAAGCGCACTTATAAACGTTTTAAAGTCCATGTTCTCACGCAGAAAACCACATAAAGGCTTCCTTTGTAGCATGTCGTGCATTGTACATCGTTGTTGTGCGTTATTTCTAGGTCCTGTCTGAAACTTCTTTGTCTGTGACCTGTCGAGTGAGTTTCGCCTGCAGGTTTCAGCTCATGCCGTGTTGATGGAATGATGAAATGTTCTGTGATAACAGCAGCTCTGATTGTAGCATGCCAGAGTTGAACATTTCAGCCTAAACAAAGGCGGTCTAAATTCGACAGGATTTGCATAAGGACACTTTAAATGGCACAAGAAAACATGTTATGGTCCTGTGTGAGAAGCATGGTGATGGTAGCTTCACACTAAGGAGCTTCAGCTAGAACCTGAGCTCAAATAATACAAATAAGCTATACAAATAATCTATTCTGCCAAAAAGCTTGATAAAGTCCCCAACCAACGGGCCATGGACCAGTACCGGCCCGTGGATCATTTGGTACCGGGCAGCATATCTTCTTCTTCTTCTTTCGGCTTTTCCCTTCAGGGGTCGCCACAGCGAATCATCTCTCTCCACCTATCCCTATCTTCTGCATCCTCAACACTTGCACCCACTAGCTTCATATCCTCATTAATTCCATCCATATACCTCCTCTTTGGCCTTCCTCTTTGCCTCCTGCCTGGCAGCTCCATGTCCAACATTCTCCTACCAATATACTCACTCTCCCTCCTCTGAACATGTCCAAACCATCTTAATCTGGCCTCCCTAACTTTGTCCCCAAACGTCCAACATGAGCTGTCCCTCTGATGTACTCGTTCCTAATCCTGTCCAATCTTGTCACTCCCAAAGAGAACCTCAACATCTTCAGCTCTGCTACCTCTAGCTCTGACTCCTGTCTCTTCCTCAGTGACACTGTCTCTAAACCATACAGCATGGCCGGTCTCACCACTGTCTTGTATATATAGAACTTAAAATTATATGTACTTTAGTTAGAAGAATTGTCACTTCCAACCGCGCCACACTCCCGCATTTGACTCAGTCGTGGGTTTCCCATACATCAGTAAGTCCGCAAGCTAAAATGGTCCGGTATCAAACAGATCCATGGTACAAAAAAAGGTGGGACCTCTGCTATAGAAAACCAGTGGAATTATTTGAAAAGATCCCCTCGCACCCTGATCGATCTGGAGCATTGTTGCACAAAAGAGTGGAATAAATATCGCCAAATCCAGAGGCGCTGGAAGACTCAAACAGACCGAGTGCTGAATTACAAGCAAACGTCTTCCCATGCTAAAGTTTGAAAAAGGTTTCATTTCCTTACGTCATAAAATCCTGCAACTTTACTAATCAGAAGGTTGTGAGTTCGAATCCCAGGTCCACCAAGCTGCCACTGCTGGGCCCCTGAGCAAGGCCCTTAACCCTCAATTGCTCGTTTGTATAAAATGAGATGTAAATATAAACTTACTTCTATCACGTTGTCGTTTCTATAGCAACAACTCAACCGCAGGGATTTGTATGATGGATGCGAGGCCTTTGACACAATTGAAACAAAATGTGTTGCTTCATAAAAATAAATAAAATAAAATAAAATAAAGAATGATGGTTCATACGTTTGACACGTTTTTGTTCTGTGTTCGTATAACGTTTACGGGAGGAGTCTCCAGTGTCAGGGTTTCTACCATTAAGAGCAGTTCACATGTAACATAACAAGCTGCACTTTTGTTTTTAGGTTTGTTTTTAGGTTTGTGTTAATCCACGTGTTACAAATGACAGCCGGTTAGAATGAAACTACTTCCATTATGAATTTAACCGAATTCATTATGGATCATTACAGGCTTAAAAAGGCGAAATTACCTTGAGTTAACGAATTATAATCATTCAGTTAGGTTATTGCTGTAGCAGTGTGTTATGAGGAACTGCAGAGCAACCAGGAAATCAACTACGGGGGGAAATTAATTAATCAAAATAAATACGTCGGTCATATTTCCTTCGTTTCGTGATCGGCGACGGCGACAGCTCGACTCAAACATGACCACACCTTTTTATTCTCTCCGGCATTTCCTCGTGAGGTGATGGACTTGTGTGCGAGTGTGTGTGGGTACCTATTATGTAAGCTCAAATCTCGATAAAGAGAGTATAAGACAGATAAGTATGGAATAAAACAGTTGGAGGAGTGCTGTTTTAGGAGAATTATTAACACGTGACAAAGCCGAGCCTCTGCAACTTATTTTTCTCCTGAAGAACATCCTGAACCAATTTTACGACCGCAATCTGCCAACTCTTGTGCAATAAAAATCATTTTTAATTGTCATTTTTTTTAGGCTCATTAAAAAAAAAAAAAAAAAAAAAGGCTAGTGTGTTCTCTTTTATTACTATGTTTCAATGTGGTAAATAAAAAATATTTCATTAAAAAACTGATTTAAAAACTAATAATATATATATATATATATATATATATATATATATATATATATATATATATATATAAATATATATATATATATATATATATATATATATACATATACATACACACACACACACACACACACACACACACATATATACATTATATATATATATATATATATTTATAAAATATTTACGCAATAAAGTAAATGATTTTTAAAAAATCTGATTTTCGGGCTGGAATTTTTTTCTGGAGATGAACTGAGAGACAAACAAATCTCTAAACATGCTCACATCTATGAATATTCACAAATATGCAAATTAAAGAGTTGCTATGTATTTAAACCTCTCATTTCTGAGCAGGCTTTAATGCTGAGCTCAGCTCTTCAGGTATAAAGGTTTAATAAGCGCACACTTGCAGGCTGTGAGAGGAGCTCGTGCTGCGGTGAGGTGTGTCCTCGGAGTGAATTTACAGTGCGCTACACAGCATTAAATCCTCATTAGACCCCACTTCACAGGCCATGCTAATTAGCGCAGTTCCATCTGTCCAGCCAGGCTGCTGTGTGTGAGAGCCATCTCGCGCGGCCATGTGCAAACACGGAGCCATGGGTCCGTGCGCCGTTTCCACGGTTACTCCCGGGAGATCTGCGAAGGCATCTCACATCATCCGCTTAGTTAAGTTCCTTTACAAGCTGATGAGAATCTGGGCTTTAAATGGCTTTTATGCACACACACACACACACACACACACACACACACACACACACACACACACACACACACACAGATGTATGGTGAAAATATAACATCGTGATATCTGTTTTCTGATATGTATCACAATATATATATCGGTTTGCTGATAAAATGCCAGAAAAAAGGGAAAAAAAAAAATAAAAAAATCACAATTAAAACCAAAAATAAAAAATGTAAAAAGTAAAATAACTTAATGTTTTGTTTATAAGGTCAACAGCGAAAAATATACTTTTAATAATAAACTAAATAAAAGTTTTTTTTAGATATTTGGAAAAATAATTATTTTTTTAAACTCAAATTTTCACTTTGAAATCAGTGTGGACAATCAGAAATAAATTCAGTTTAAAAAAAAAAAAAAAAAAGTCAGGATTTAATCTGAAAGCTGAAGAAAATTTACAACCAAGAACCGTTACCATAACAACCAAAAACAACAGGCGAGCGCAGGTTCTGTAGCCAACTCTACGACTTGTGGGCGTGTTGCGACTGTTACTGCTGCAGCTTGTGGGCGTGGCCTGTCCAGAGATTTCTTAACTCACTTATCTCTAATCACTTTTTTTTATTGACATGCTAGGTGTCCTTGCCAGCTTAGTAAAGCAAGCTAACTGCACTAGCTACATACACACCACCACAAGCACCGATGATCTCTGCTACTTCCTTCCCATCAGTGATGTTTCTACAGACATTTATCAAGAAGTCCTGAAAGAACAGGATGAAATGAAATCCACTTCATACAAGTCGGAACTAAGCGTGCGAAGGGGGAAGTAAAGAAACGTCGGACCACACTGTGGGTCATTTGAGTAATTCGATCAAAATGGAATCGAAAGCGGACAGCAATTTGCGCTTCACTTACCGTTCAGTCCGTTGGGTATGCTCCTGTGAAGGTGGTTGGTCGATAGATCATCCATAGATCTCCTTATGGCTGCCATCTTTCCTTCAACAGGTTTGTGCCCATGACCATGATGGTGGTCCGGGCTTCCTGTGCTTCCTGTACTGGACGTACTGCTTCCGTCCCCCACGTCCCTCACGTTATTCGTGCCTCCGTTCAGGTTGGTCAAGCTGGACTGGCTGTCTATAGAGCTCCTCGACCCGGCGCCGTTCCTCTCCTCCTCCAGCATGACGATGATCTCCTTTAACTCCACGTTCTCACGCATGATGGTCTCCTGATTGATCTCCAGCTCCTTCAGTTTCTGTTGATAGAATCCGACCTCCTTCCAGACGACGCTAGCCGTGTACCTGCCGAAGCGCTGCCACTCCCGCGACAGCTTTTTGCCCTTTTGCCGGTCGTCGTCCAGAAAGCAGCACAGCTCCCTGAGCTCCTGGTTGTCGTCCTGCAGCTTCTGGTTGACTTCTTTCAGATTCCGGATCTCGTGAAGGTGAACCTGTAGTCTCCGGTTCACGTCTCGCATCATGTTCCCGTGCTCCACCATTAGGCTGATCTTTTCACTGTCGACTCTGCGGAGCTTTCGAACCAGCTCATCTTTGCTGAGTCGGAGGAGTTCCTCTTCTGAGATTTTGCTTAAATCCTCCCTTGGGACGTCGGTCACATTTTTTGCCATATTCCTTTTCCGTGGATGGACGGCTGTGAGAGAAAGCTGAAGGATGTCTAATGGTTCCTACATAAATGTAGAAGATTCAAAATCACACCCATGGTATGGAAGATAAATCCAAGAAGTGGGAAACCTGTTAGGCAAAATAACACAGATAACTCCTGCTTTCTATCTCTGAAATCCTTCGTCCTGAAAGGTCAGATCTGCGGTCCAGTGAGATGAAATTAGACTTTCTGGTCATGCATAACCTGCAGGATGCATAATAAGAGAAGAGGACAGAATGAGAGAATAAGCTGAGCCGGAATCACTGCAGTGGATGCAGATTGGGTTGCCAGATTGGGATTTGTTGTGCACACTTAAACCGTTGTTTAAAACCTCAGATTCACAATCAACTCTTCGTAATAACGATCACACACAATCTTTCAAGCGCACAATAGTTGACTCTTTTCCTGTATGTATAACAGAGATGAAGAAATGTGCCGAAATTATTCCAATCTGGCAAGTCGGTAAAGCCGAACTATTCTACATTCTCCTAATTCAATACAGATGATACACACACTTGGTGTTCGTTATCATTTTAATATCTTCACTTAAATGTTTTGTTATTCTTCTCTCTTCTCTTTAAGAGAGAGAATAAAACGAAATTTCACGAAACATCACGAAACATCAATTCGGCTGAACAGCACTTTACCCTTCACTATTCCGCGGCGACACTTTCAGCCTCCGAAAACGATATATCTTACCGTTTTTCGAAACAGGTTTATTCCATATCTCTCTTCTTCGTCTAAATGTTCGGTCCAACCTGTGAAAAAGACAGAAACGTGCCCAGAGAGCGGGTTATATAAACCGCCGAGCCAGCAGGTAGGTTCCGATAGAGAGAGAGAGAGAGAGACAGAGACAGAGAGAGAGAGAGACTGTCTTTAACCATTTATCCAGCCTACTAAAGCAGATTGAGAACTCTTAAAGAGACACGAGCCTCAAAATTCCCCGAGACCTGCACCAGCTTAGCCCCGCCCACCGCCTGTCATCATAACTCTTATTCAGGTCTCGATATAAATTGGTCAGATAATGTTTCTTATTACGTAAGCAGTAAGGAATGATAGATCGTGCTGTTATATGCAAACGGAGTGCATTATTATTGTATAACAGTGTCTGACTAAACCAGCGCCATTATGTAGTCAAGGATGATTAGTTTATTAATGACTGACACGTCACGCGTTTTAATATTTAATAGTTAAATTGGATGAAGTGGGACAATTAGTTCCTGACAGCCTTTCTCTCTCTCTCTCTCTCTCTCTCTCTCTCTCTCTCTCTCTCTCTCTCTCTCCTTCTCTCTCACCCTCTCTGTCTCTGTCTCTCTCTCTCTTTCCATCTCTCTCTCTCTTATTGTCTCTCTTTTTGTCTCTTTCTGTCTCTCTCTTTCTCTTCATCGCTCTCTTTCTCTTTCTGTCTCTTTCCCTCTGTCTCCCTCTCTTTCTGTCTCGCTTTCTCTCTTCCTGTCTCACTCTCTCTCTTTCTGTCTCTCTCTTTCTGTCTCACTCTCTCTCTCTTTCTGTCTCTTCTGTCTCTCTCTCTTTCTGTCTCGCTCTCTCTCTTTCTGTCTCATTCTCTCTCTTTCTGTCCCCCTCTCTCTCTTTCTGTCTCTCTCTTTCTGTCTCTCTCTCTCTCCCTCTTTCTGTCTCTCTCTCTCTCCCTCTTTCTGTCTCTCTCTTTCTGTCTCTGTCTCTCTCTTTCTGTCTTGCTCTCTCTCTCTGTCTCTCTCTTTCTCTTTCTGTC
Organism: Hemibagrus guttatus; assembly: GCA_033459395.1. NCBI lineage: Eukaryota > Metazoa > Chordata > Actinopteri > Siluriformes > Bagridae > Hemibagrus > Hemibagrus guttatus. The sequence continues at coordinate 2,290,754 of JAUCMX010000008.1, read as the reverse complement.
TCGTTCTCTCTCTTTCTGTCTCTCTGTCTCGCTCTCGCTCTGTCTCTGTCTTGCTCTCTCTCTTTCTGTCCCCTCTCTCTCTCCCACTTTCTGTCTCTGTCTCTCTCTCTTTCTATCTCTATCTCTCCCTCTTTCTGTCTCTGTCTCTCTCTTTCTGTCTCTCTCCTCTTTCTGTCTCTGTCTCTCTCTTTCTGTCTCTGTCTCTCTCTTTCTGTCTCTCTCCCTCTTTCTGTCTCTGTCTCTCTCTTTCTGTCTCTGTCTCTCTCTTTCTGTCTCTCCCTCTCTTTCTGTCTCTCTCTCTTTCTGTCTCCCTCTCTTTCTGTCTCTCTTTCTCTCTCCTCTTTCTGTCGCTCTCTTTCTGTCTCGCTCTCTCTCTTTCTGTCTCGCTCTCTCTCTTTCTGTCTCCCTCTCTTTCTGTCTCTCTCTCTTTCTCTCTCCCTCTTTCTGTCGCTCTCTGTCTCTCTCTTTCTGTCTCGCTCTCTCTCTTTCTGTCTCTCTCTTTCTCTCTCGCTCTCTCTTTCTGTCTCTCTTCCTCTCTTTCTGTCTCTCTCTCTGTCTCTCCCTCTTTCTGTCTCTCTCTCTCTCCCTCTTTCTTAAATCAACAAGCATACATTTTACTTTGCTAAACACATTTTTAAATATTTATTATCAGTCTTTTGGTTTATCTGGAGCCATACAAATCCCTGAGATTGAGCTCCTACTATAGAAACAAAAACACATTAATATGAACCCATCTTCCATGTTACAGCCGGAACTACTTTCCAGTCCTTGCTGTTCACACACAGTCGCACCTTCTGACCAATCAGATTTGAGCGTTATTATATACACTGTGATACAATCATTTTTTTCTCTATCTTTGACAGAAGAAATGTGAATCACATGTTTACATTCAATTGCATTTGCTAATACATTTTCCTCAACTACGTACACAGGGACTAGTTTGTTGGATGCTGAACATTTTCAAAAATGTGTCGTTTTCAGTAAAAGTCAAGCTGCATTATTATTATTATTATTATTATTATTATTATTATTATTATTATTATTATTATTTTTGTCTAATTTATTTTTGTCTAAATGACTGTTTCTAGCAACAAGTCGTTTCACATATGAAGTAAATGTATATAGATTTTTTTTTTAAAGGTATTACGAGTCGTTCTAATATGTTATCGTTTCCATGGTAACGACTTACACGGGAACTTGGAAGGAGTCTCCAGTGTCAGCTGAGGTAAAGCTGTAACTTTAAGATTTCGGACATCTGGACACAGAAGTTTCAAATCTTCACATCACATCAATCTGTTGTTGATTATTTTCCCAAAACAGCACAGCATCATTCTGTTTTAATCCTTGAATGAAAACCACTTTTTTTTTTTAAAGGTATTTGTGCTTTTCACACGTGTCTGCAGCACTGCTTTAACTCACAAATGTTAAATACCGGAAGTGGAAAACATTTAATGTCGTAATTCAATTGAAATCATGTGGTGATTTAAGTAGGTGAATGGTTTATAATGCATTATGGGAATGAAGTGGACTTCAGCTGAGTGTATTATGTGAATCAACCGCCCTCTAGTGGACAAACTTTATATAACAATTCTGCGTGCTGTTACAAATTAATCACGTATAAAAGTAAAAAGAAAAAGAAAAAAAACAAACTACTTGTGAATTTCAGCTTGTTTGAACATTCCTTAAAGGAGAAGTTCACTTCCAGAACAAAAATCTACAAATAATTGACTCACCCCCTCGTCATCCGAGATGTTCATGTCTTTCTTTCTTCAGTCGTAAAGAAATGATGTTTTTTGAGGAAAACATTTCAGGATTTTTCTCCATATAGTGTACCTCAATGGTGCCCGCGAGTCTGAACTTACAAAATGCATTTTAAATGCAGCTTCAAAGGGCTTGAAACGATCCCAGTCGAGGAAGAAGGCTCTCATCTAGCTAAACCATCGGTCACTTTCTTAGAAAGATAACAAAGTGTATACATTTCAACCACAAAAGCTCGTCTAGCACTAGCACTGGGATGCGCATCCGCGACGTTACGTACTACGTAAGGTCAGGTGTGGCGTAGGCGGAACTACAGACCCAGTGTTTACAAAGCGAACGTGCAAAGACCAAGGAAGTGCCAATAAGTCCAACGATCTTTACTAACAAAAAGGTACATATAACTTTGTGTCATTCCAAACGCAGCAACTTCGGAGCGGTCCTCCTTCTCCACACTAGTAAACACTGGGTCTGTATCTCCGCCTATTTGATCCCCTATCAATCAGCAATATTTCTGGCTCCCAGGTGTCTCTTATACAGGTAACAAACTGAGCTTGTTACCTGTATAAAAGACACCTGTCCACAGAAGCAATCAGATTCCAAACTCTCCACCATGACCATGACCAAAGAGCTGGATGTCAGGGACAAGACTGTAGACCTACACAAGACTGGAATGGGCTACAAGACCATCGCCAAGCAGCTTGGTGAGAAGGTGACAACAGTTGGTGCGATTATTCGCAAATGGAAGAAACACAAAATAACTGTCAATCTCCCTCGGTCTGGGGCTCCATGCAAGATCTCACCTCGTGGAGTTTCAGTGATCATGAGAACGGTGAGGAATCAGCCCAGAACTACACAGGAGGATCTTGTCAATGATCTCAAGGCAGCTGGGACCATAGTCACCAAGAAAACAACTGGTAACACACTATGCCGTGAAGGACTGAAATCCTCCAGTACCCACGAGGTCCCTCTGCTCACGAAAGCACATGTACAGGCCCTTTTGATGTTTGACAATAAACATCTAAATGATTCAGAGGAGAACTGGGTGAAAGTGTTGTGGTCAGATGAGACCATAATCGAGCTCTTTGGCATTAACTCAACTCGCTGTCTTTGGAGGAGGAGGAACACCATCCCCAGTGTCAAACGTGGAGGTGGAAACCTTATGCTTTGGGGGTGATTTTCTGCTAAGGGGATAGGACAACTGCACCGCATCAAAGGAACGATGGACGGGGCCATGTACTGTCAAATCTTGGGTGAGAACCTCCTTCCCTCAGTCAGGAAATTGAAAATGGGTCGTGGATGGGTATTACCCAAAACACACGGCCAAGGCAACAAAGGAGTGGCTCAAGAAGAAGCACATTAAGGTCCTGGCCTAGCTAGTGTCCAGACCTTAATCCCATAGAAAATCTGTGGAGGGAGCTGAAGGTTCGAGTTGCCAAACGTCAGCCTCGAAACCTTAATGACTTGGAGAGGATCTGCAAAGAGGAGTGGGACAAAATCCCTCCTGAGATGTGTCCAAACCTGGTGGCCAACTACAAGAAACGTCTGACCTCTGTGATTGCCAACAAGGGTTTTGCCACCAAGTACTAAGTCATGTTTTGCAAAGGGGTCAAATACTTATTTCACTCATTACAATGCAACCATAGAAGTCCACTATATGGAGAAAAATCCTGAAATGTTTTCCTCAAAAGAACATAATTTCTTTACGACTGAAGAAAGAAAGACTCGAACGTCTTGGATGACGAGGGGGTGAGTCAAATATTTGTAGATTATTGTTCTGGAAGTGAACTCCTCCTTTAAGGTGAACATGAATGACTTTCAGACACGCTCCAAATATTTCTGATGGGGTTTTTTTTGTTTTGTTTTTACTGACCAGTAAAAAAAGTACCAGGTCATTCTGTTTTGTTGCTTAATTATCACCTGAGAAATAAATGTTATGCAAACTTATCTGGAAACAAGTCTGTAGTAATCAATAACCAGATTCCTTTCTAAACCCATGTTGCGTGCACCTGAAGCAAGAACGTGGCTGAAAGTTCAAACTTCCTGCCACGTCGTTTAACACACGGAGTCGCTTTGCTGGACTTTACAGGCATTTCATTTATGAGTGTCCAGGTATGGTTTTGTATTAAGTGTACAGTTTGGGGCATTTTAGGTTATATTAAATAACAAAATACAATTCAATTCAGATTTCAGAGTAACATCCAATACTACTAATACTACTGCTAATAATAATAATCACAACTTATTGAAAAACAATCACAAAATATTGATGCTTGCCAAAATCAGTGTGTATCTAAACACAGGCCCTGTGACACAAAACTCCAAAGTTCTCACACAGACTCGGACCTCAGTTCCTCGTCCGCGTTGTTTATTTTCGCGGACAGGATTACAGCTAATCATTAAACCCTTCATGTCCTTAATCTGCTGTGTTTAATGTTGAACTCGCGATTGAAAGCTAATTATTGAGCTTCTCACAAACAGCTGACGGTGCCCAAGATCTTCATGAGTTAATCTGTGATTTGTGTTTTTAGCTAAAATCGCACTGACTTTATTGTAAGTAAAGCACCTTGTTTTTTAAACAACAGACATGATCACAAAGATGCTTTACGGATGTAGATTTAAATCCTTAATGAACTCTTCTGGCTGTAATTCATTACAGTATACAGGTGGTATAAACAGTACTCGATGGGATTAAATGATGTTCAGTGAGCAGATTGTGAACAACAGGCATGTCTTTACGATCGCAGCAGCAGCAGCAGCAGCTCTTAGGTCCAAATCTACAGTGTTTAAATAAACTCTAAAGCATGAGATTTATGGAGGGAAAAAAACATGTCTATGTGTTTAAAAGAGCTTTTTTGATAAAGAGATCATTTCTTTAAAGAGATCAGAGGCAGAGATCAGGCAGAAGACAAGTCAGAAATGTTGGAGGGATCAGAATCTCACAGGAAAACACCCAGGTTCAGGACCAGGTTCAGGACCAGGTTCAGGACCAGGTTCAGGACCAGGTTCAGGACCAGGTTCAGGACCAGGTTCAGGACCAGGTTCAGGACCAGGTTCAGGACCAGGTTCAGGACCAGGTTCAGGACCCAGGTTCAGGACCAGGACCAGGACCCTGGAAGGTGTTGGCTTTCTGTCACAAAGCACAATCTGGTATAGAAACAGGCCCAGAGTAGCTGCTCATATTGGAGAGAGAGAGAGATGCACAGGTGAAAGTCATCAGGTAATTAGTGCAGCAGAGGGAGCAGAACAGGAAAGGGAGGGGGAGAGAGAGTGCAGGTGAAAACCAGGAACTGGAGTAGCAGGATCCAGGTGAGGCAGCATAGCAGGAATCATGACACTACTCGATTCCAATCTACTCTATTCTCCTCTGTTCTATGTTATTCTAGCCTACTCTATTCTACTCAACTCTAATCTTTATAAAATATGTAAATTTTCCTACCTATCTATGTTCTATCCTGATAAAACTCTAGTCTATTGTATTGTACTCTATTCTACTCCACTCTGTTTTATTCTACTGTGTCCTATTCTACTGTACTCCACTTTATTCTAGTCTACTCTTTACTATATATCTACTCTATTGTTACTCAGCTCCATTTTTCTCTCCTCTGTTCTATGTTATTCTACTGTACTCTATTCTATTCAACTCAAATCTACTATAAAATATGTAAAGTTCAGAGGCCAATTACTGAGTTTTCTATCCAGTTTTATTCTATTCCATTCGATTTAGGTTTATTCTATTCTACTCTCATTTGTTCTACTTTATGCTAATCTTCTGTACTGAAGTCTATGCTATTCTACTCAAATCTATTCCACTCTTTTCTGTTCTACTTGATGCAATTCTATCCTCTTCTAATTTATTCTATTTTACTCTCCCCTGTTCTACTTTATTCTCGTCTACTCTAGTCTTTCTACTTAATTCCGATCTACTCTATTCTCCTGTTCTACATTATTCTAGTCTACTCTCTCTATTCTACTCTACTCTAATATCCTACAAAATAGGTAAAGTTTTCCATTCTATCCTGATTAAGCTCTGATTGCTGATTACTGATACTCCACTCTGATTTATCCGACTGTGCTCTACTTTATTCTAGTCCACTCGGTACTATTCTACCACGTTTTGTTCTACTCTATTCTGTACTTCATTACTTTAAGTTATGTGGTGCCGTGACCAAAGGATTCTCCTTTCTAGAAGAAATAAATTATAATTAGTTTTTTTTTTTTAAATCTATTCTATATTCTATATAGGTTCCCTGAAATTCTTCCTTCTTCGTGCAACACGTTTTAATATGCAAATAATCAATTATTGAATGCGCAAATTGACAAACTATGTCGTTTTGGCGAGCTTTTGGAGAATAGATTAGTGACGTTTCCTTGAGAAGAGCTGCCGCTTATGGGAAGTGTGTTCATTTTTTTCTTACCCCGAATTGGTGGAACAGTGAAGAGTTAAAAAAAAAAAAAAGGGAGGGGAGGGGAAGAAGGGGAAGAAGGGGGAGGGGAGGGGAGGGGAGGGGAGGGGAGGGTGGAGGGGAGGGGAGGGGAGGGGAGGGTGGAGGGGAGGGGAGGGGAAGGAGGGGGAGGAGGGGCAGGAGGGGGAGGAGGGGAGAGGGGCAGGAGGGGGAGGAGGGGAGAGGGGGAGGAGGGGAGAGGGGCGGGAGAGGGGGAGGAGGGGAGAGGGGCGGGAGAGGGGCAGGAGAGGGGGAGGAGGGGCAGGAGAGGGGGAGGAGGGGCAGGAGGGGAGAGGGACACTGAGCCAGATCATTTACATTACAAAGTCCCCGTACACTTCTGCGGTTCATGCCGTTCAAAGTGCAGTGAGGACAGAAAGCGCAGTGAGCCTCTTACATAAGACGTGCACGCATGTGTGTGTGTGTGTGTGTGAGAGAGAGAGAGAGAGAGAGAGTGTGTGAGAGTGAGTGTGAGTGAAGTTAACGCTCTGATCTGATGAGCTGAAAAGAAACAAAATGCGCCGTCTGTCTTTGCTGTATCTGTCGGTATTGTTGTGTTTCGCACCTGCGTACGCTCACCCGCAGTGTTTGGACTTCAAGCCGCCGTTCCAGCCGCTGCAGGAGCTGCACTTCTGCGCCATGTACAAGCACTTCGGCTGCTGCGACTTCGCCAGAGACCAGGAGCTCATGGAGAAGTTTTACCGCATCATGGACAACTTCGACTACTACGGCTATGCCAATTGTGCCGGGTACGTGCAAGACCTTCTGTGTCAGGTCAGTAGACAACACACACACACACACACACAATCCAACTATTCAAATCTTAACAGGCAAAAATAATAATTTACAGCATTACATACTGTTAAACTCATATAAATAGTATTTTCATAGTTACTTAGAGAAATAAAAGAAATCAACATATTATTATTATTATTATTCATTGTCTAAGAGGTAAAGAAGCGAGTGCAGGCAGGTTGGAATGGGTGGAGAAAGGTGTGGGGAGTTCTGTGTGATCAGAAAATATCAGCGAGAATCAAGGGGAAGGTGTACAGGACAGTGGTGAGACCGGCCATGCTGTATGGTTTAGAGACAGTGTCACTGAGGAAGAGACAGGAGTCAGAGCTAGAGGTAGCAGAGCTGAAGATGTTGAGGTTCTCTTTGGGAGTGACAAGATTGGACAGGATTAGGAACGAGTACATCAGAGGGACAGCTCATGTTGGACGTTTGGGGGACAAAGTTAGGGAGGCCAGATTAAGATGGTTTGGACATGTTCAGAGGAGGGAGAGTGAGTATATTGGTAGGAGAATGTTGGACATGGAGCTGCCAGGCAGGAGGCAAAGAGGAAGGCCAAAGAGGAGGTATATGGATGGAATTAATGAGGATATGAAGCTAGTGGGTGCAAGTGTTGAGGATGCAGAAGATAGGGATAGGTGGAGAGAGATGATTCGCTGTGGCGACCCCTGAAGGGAAAAGCCGAAAGAAGAAGAAGATTATTCATTCATTGTCTACCGCTTATCCGATCTATTCTCGGGTCACAGGGATCTCAGGCGTCATTGGGCATCAAGGCAGGATACACCCTGGACGGAGTGCCAACCCATCACAGGGCACACACACGCTCTCATTCACTCACGCAATCACACACTATGGACAATTTAGAGATGCCAATCAACCTACAATGCATGTGTTTGGACTGGGGGAGGAAACCGAAGTACCACACACACATGGCAGAGGTGGAAATCGAACCCCCAACCCTAGAGGTGTGAGGCAAACGTGCTAACCACTAAGCCACCGTTTCCATTATTATTATTATTATTATTATTATTATTATTATTATTATTATTATATTATTATTATTATTATTATTATTATTATTATTATTATTATTATTATTATTATTATTATTATTGGCCATTGGTGGCTCAGTGGTAAGTTTCTCACCTACCATGCGGCAGGCCCCCGGTTCAATCCCCAGCCACCAAATGCAGTGCTAGTCCCAAGCCCGGAAAAAATGTGAGGGTTGCGTCAGGAAGGGCATCTGGCGTAAAACTTGTGCCAGGTTGTTGTGCAGACCAGATGGTCCGCTGTGGTGACCCCGAACAGGGAGAAGCCGAAAGCTTGGTTTAAATAATTTAACTCAATTGTAAATTAAATCCATTGCTGAGAATGGTCCTGTGAGGGATACCCCAAAGACTGGACCTCAGATTGGTACCAAAACATATGCTGTAATCATAAAGACTGTAACCTGTTCATGCAAATATTCACAAGAAACATCCTTTGGAGACGTATCGAAAGATGTTTGTCGTCATGCCCTCTACAAATTTTTGTAAAGCATCTTTGTGACCATGTCTGTTGTTAAAAGTGCTGAATTGAAATCTTTATTTTGTTCCTCTAAGGACCCATGTGAATTTTAACCACCTAAAAACACACTTGTAGACCCACTTGGGGATGTGGTAGCTTAGGTAGTTAAGGCATTGGACTATTGATCTGAAGGTTGTGAGTTTAAACCCCAGGTCCACCAAGCCAGCATTGCTGGGCCCCTAAGCAAGGCCCTTAACCTTCAATTGCTCAGCTGTATAAAATGTAAGCCGCTCCGGATATGACAGAAATGTTGTAGAAACTTGCAGTAGACTTAAAGAACCCTGGATAAAACCTTGCCTAGACCATGACCTTGTTAAGTACTTCATATGATTTTAAAATAACAGAAGCCTAAATAATAATAATAATAAATCCACACCCACTGGCTAAACCTCACTGAGGAACTCTAAACCACATTTTGAGAGAATGTCGAGGACCTAAGATGACATTTCCAGCTGTGAATTTTGTGTGGATGTTCATATAAATAAAGATGAGTAATGGGGGGAAAATATTTAATTTAATATTAAGCAGTCTCGTGTTATTCTGTCGGTCATAATATGTTCCACTCATATATTTTGTCCTCAAAATGACAAAACTCAAAACAGCGAGCATTCCCAGTGTCTCCTTCGGGATTATCTTATCTCTGTTTGAGGAGAAAAACAAAATAATTACCCTGGTATGTCTGCTACTACAGCTCAAGCTGTAAACACGTATATCGGTATTTGGACACATAATGTTATGGCTGATTTGCAACGTCGTGCTTATACAGGAACAGGAGCGGTGTGAACAGTGTTTTCGTACAGTCTAGGACAGGGTCATCTCATTCTAGTTTAAAACTTGCACATATCTTGTCTTTAAGGAGGATCACTTTATTTGTGTACGTGCAGAACAAATGTATTGGACCTTATCCAATTCCCTGAGCCGGAGATACCTCCTCACTCTTCCTGTTTTCCTTCATCAGGAATGCTCACCATATGCAGCGCATCTTTTTGATGCCGAAGATCCTAGTACACCCCTGAGATCCATTCCAGGACTGTGTCCAGATTATTGCTCCATCTTCTACTCTAAATGTAGATCCACCATCCCTGTGCTGTCAGACGACCCACGCCTGTTACAGCTAGAACACGACCGCACCGGATTCTGTCGGTATGTAGAGCTGGACGATTCAGACTACTGCTTCCCTCATGTACTGAGCAACGAGATCTTAAACAAAAACCTGGGACGTGTCCCGGCAGATACAGATGGCTGCCTCCAGTTGTGTTTGGAGGAAGTAGCTAACGGACTTAGAAACCCTTTAGCTATGGTGCACGCCAACGACGGCACCCACAGGTTTTTTATCGCCGAGCAAGTCGGCCTGGTTTGGGTGTATCTTCCGGACAAGTCGAAGTTGAAGAAGCCGTTCTTGAACATCACAGAAACTGTATTGACGTCTCCGTGGGAAGGCGATGAACGCGGATTCCTGGGCCTCGCTTTCCATCCCAGGTTTAAGTACAACGGAAAGCTGTACGTCTACTACTCCGTAGAGGTGGGCTTCGACGAAAGGATCCGAATCAGCGAGTTTCGGATCTCTGCTGCGGATATGAACGTCGTTGACCATACTTCTGAAAGGTAAGATCTTCAGTTGAATCAGGAGCATACCTTGAGAATTATTTAGTTTCTGTAAAGGACATTTCCGATTTCAGAACGAAGGAATTTTGGCACTCCGAAAGCCACAAAACCGCAAGCAATCAGACTTTTTCCGATTACAAAAACACCAAGGACGAGAAGATAGATTAAAGTGTCCACATAAGTATTAAAGGTGCAATAGTCAAACATTTAGACTAAAATCTTACTTGTCCCAATAACCTAATAGAGAAGAAAAAAGCTCAAAAGATTTAGCTATGGCCTTTGTGTTGTAGTTTGAGTCAGTGAAAAAGACTGTTTAAAAAACATGAGGCTGGCTAAGATCCTGAGGGTGGAGCTTCATGAGAACGTGAGGAAATGGGGGCGTGGTCTCATTTAGTAAAAACAAATCGTTCCTGTTTTCACTTGCATTGTAGCAGCTGCCTCTCTTTACTCTCTCGTGAAGTTTTAAGAAGATAAAAAATACAGTGTGTCATGTTACCAAAAAAAAACACAAAACATAAACGCCTCTCTCACAAAGACTACAGAAAATATTACAGAAAACTTCACCATATTAATGGCGGGTTTTTAATCAGGTTATAGAGCGAAGCCACAGTACCAGCATATTTGTTGCTATGGAAACGTTTCTGATACTGTTAGAGCTTATAGAGCTGTAGATATCTGATAGAGCTACTGTTACAGAAAATGAATCAGTTATTGTTTTGGGGATTTAGCAGATGTTTCATTTACTGACTCGTTGTTTTCTTAGAGTTATTTTAGAGATTGATGAGCCTGCTTCGAATCACAACGGAGGCCAGCTGCTCTTTGCTGACGATGGCTACTTGTACATCTTCACTGGAGACGGTGGCATGGCCGGAGACCCTTTTGGAAAATTCGGGAATGCGCAGAACAAGTAATGAGTTATCTATTGAGTTGTTTACATTACGCAAATGTTTCGTTTCATATAAGCAAAGCAGACAAAAGATCGTCCAATCTCTAAATCTTTTTCTTTCTGATAACACTCCTTCACCAAACAGTATTTGGCTAACTTCAAGTTTCCAACAGACTGTTGCCATGGTTACTTCTTGTCTAGTGTAAGCTCACTCCACAATAAATGCTCTAAATTTATCTTCTGTGTGAATGCTTCTCATTTACATTTCTGTTTGATGTTTAGCAGCAAATTAAACGCTAGTGAATATATGCTAGGCAGGGGCACGGTGGCTAGCACGTTTTGCCTCACACCTCCAGGGTTGGGGGTTCGATTCCCGCCTCCGCCGTGTGTGTGTGTGGAGTTTGCATGTTCTCCCTGTGCCTCTGGGGTTTCCTCCGGGTACTCCGGTTTCCTCCCCCGGTCCAAAGACATGCCTTGTAGGTTGATTGGCATCTCTAAATTGTCCGAAGTATGAGAGTGTGTGTGTGCCCTGCGATGGGTTAGCACTCCATCCAGGGTGTATCCTGCCTTGATGACGCCTGAGACCCCGTGACCCGAGTATAGATCGGATAAGCAGTAGACAATGAATGAATGAATGAATGAATAATTTTGCTAATCAAAAGTATTATCGTTGTCCAGCTTATGCTGTAAGACACTGATTTTGACCAGGTTTGTGTTGCACTGGTGAAATCACAACACTATTCCTAAGCTTTTTTTATTTATTTTAGAATTAGAATTGATATTGAGATATCAATAACTCAAAAATAAGCCGAACAACATTTAGTAAAAATGTTACAAAATAAAAATAAAAAGGTCTTTTACAGCTTCAATAAACAGAAAAAAAAATATTATAGACCTTTTAAATATTGGGGCAAGTGAACGGGGAATTTTTGTTTTTTGGGGTTTTTTGGGTAAGCAAATAAAGCTATACCAAAAAAAAATGTGACATTAACAAAAAACATAAAGATAAGAAACAAACTAAGGTCTTAAATGTAATGAAGAATTAACCTGATGTTTATGCCCAGGTCTGCTCTTCTAGGAAAGGTTCTCCGCATCGACGTGGACGACAACGAGAGGGGGCCGCTGTACCGAATCCCTCCTGACAACCCGTTTGTGCATGAGCGTGACGCTCGGCCCGAGGTGTACGCCTACGGCGTGAGGAACATGTGGAGGTGCTCTGTGGACAGAGGTGACCCTCTCACCAAGGAGGGAAAAGGACGTCTCTTCTGCGGTGATGTGGGCCAGAATAAATACGAGGAGATAGATCTGGTGGAGAAAGGCAGGAACTACGGCTGGAGAGCAAAAGAAGGTTTCTCTTGTTATGACAAGAAGCTATGCGCCAACAGCTCTTTAGGTGGGCTTCCTGTGAAAACATTGTTAGAACTGAAACAGTCCTGCTCTGTTGTGGTACAGAAATCATGACACATCATTTCCTTTCTGTTTATTTCTTTTTTTCAGATGATGTTCTTCCTATTTATGCATATCCTCATAAGATGGGGAAATCGGTCACGGGAGGATACGTGTACCGAGGCTGTGAATACCCCAACTTAAACGGAATGTACATATTCGGAGACTTTATGAGCGGGTACGTCCATTACACATTACACGTGAGTCGACGGAATGTAGAAATAAAACCGAATAATTTAGATAATTTGCATAAATATGACATATTATGAATATCACCCTATCAGATAGTCCACAATTTTTTTAATCAAATTTTAAATATGTCACAATAAAATTAATAGTAATAATAATAATAATAATAATAATAGCAACACCAATAATAATAATATTTGTTTTTTTGAATATTAGTGCAAAGGTTTGTATACCCTTAGAACAAAAATAATTAGACAAAGGAGGGTCATGGCAAAACTTTCACTTTCTGTTGGTGTTTTGGATAATGAAGGATACTGACATTTTTTTTCTTATAAAATTATTTTTAAAAAATTATTAAACAAATGTACATCTTGGTTCTTGAATCGTTTTCCTCTCTCACCCAGAAATCATGGGGTGTGTAAATATTTGCACTCTTAATAGCATTCATACTTTGTAAATGTAATTATATAATGCAGGATTTTTTAAAATGCTGAACGCTTTGAGCAAATGCGCAGGAATTTATTTAAATGTTTATATATTGTATAATTATAGTCTGTTTTATATTATATTTGTATTGCATTCTTACATTTTTTTTATACTTGATATTTCTTATATTTTATATTCTTCTTTTATATGTTTATTTAAATTGTATTTCTTATATTTTATATTCTAGTTTTACATTATTATTTCAATAATTTCTTATATTTTATATTCTAGTTTTACATTTTATTTAAATTGTATTTCTTATATTTTATATTCTATATTTACATTTTTATTTCAATTATTTCTTATTTTATATTCTATATTTACATTTTTATTTCAATTATTTCTTATATTTTATATTCTAGTTTTACATTTTTATTCAAATTATTTAATATATTTTATAATCTAGTTTTACATTATTATTTAAATTATTTATTATATTTTATATTCTAGCTTTACATCTTTATTTAAATTATTTATTATATTCATTCATTCATTCATTCATTCATTCATTGTCTACCGCTTATCCGATCTATACTCGGGTCACGGGGATCTCAGGCGCCATTGGGCATCAAGGCAGGATACACCCTGGACGGAGTGCCAACCCATCGCAGGGCACACACACACTCTCTATTTATTATATTTTATATTCTATTTTTACATTTTTATTTCAATTATTTCATACGCTTTATATTCTAGTTTTACATTTTTATTTCAATTATTTAATATATTTTATATTCTAGTTTTACATTTTTACTTAAATTATTTCTTATATTTTATATTCTAGTTTTACATTTTTATTTAAATTGTATTTCATATGTTTTATATTGTAATTTTACATTTTTATTTAAATTATTTCTTATATTTTATATTGTAGTTTTACATTTTTATTTCCATCATAGGACAGTCGTACATGTTTTGAATGATATCCTTAAACATAACCTGACCAGAATCACTTTCCTGCAGACGCTTGATGAGTCTGAAGGAGAACCGCAACACACGCCGATGGGTCTACAGCGAGATCTGCATGGGCTTGGGCCAGACCTGTGCGTTTCCAGGCCTCATTAATAATTACTACCCCTATGTCATTTCTTTTGGTGAGGATGAAGCAGGTAAGAAATAATCTGTACATCATTTCCAATCTGCTGCCACGCTGCATGATAGTTTTACGGTTAAGAGGCGTGGTTTTACATACACAGCTGTGCATTTGCATCGTTTTGCATCGCTTACAGTATTGTGCGAAGTCAGAGACCAACATTCTTTAGTCAAATTTCTATTCAGAAATCACTGTTAATTATTAAAAATTAAATCCAATTTCAGTCACTGGTTGTTGTTACATTGGATTAGAAAGGAATACACTGATCAGGCATAACATTATGACCACCTGCCTAATATTGTGCTGGTCCCCCTTATGCTGCCAATACAGCCCTGTCCTGTCGAGGCATGGACTCCACTAGATCCCTGAAGGTGTGCTGTGATATATGGCACCAAGATGTTAGCAGCAGATCCTTTAAGTCCTGTAGGTTGCCAGGTGAGGGTCTCCATGGGCTTAAAGGATACTTACATGACTTAAAGGATACTTTTGATAGATACTGACCACTGCAGACTGTGAACACTCCACAAGAGCTGCAGTTTTGTAGATGTTCTGATCCAGTGGTCTAGCCATCACAATTTGGCTCGCCTCAAATCCTTACGCTTGCCCATTTTTCCTGCTTCTAACACATCAACTTTGAGGACAAAATGTTCACTTGCTGCCTAATATATCCCACCCACTAACAGGTGCCATGATGAGGAGATCATCAGTCTTATTCACTTCACCTGTCACTGCTCACAGTGTTACGGCTGATCGGTGTAAATAAATCAGTTTAACAACCGGCGCTCTAAAATATCCTACACTTGTCTGTCTGTGATTAGGTGAACTCTACTTCCTGTCTACCGAAGTGCCAAGTGCAACGTCACCCACCGGGGTTGTGTATAAAATGGTCGATCCGTCGCGGTAAGGACTTTTCGCCGTTACGCTGCATGTGAAAACCACAATGCAGAATTTGCAGAATCAGCATGATTCTTCTTACCGGCATGAAGCATGACGTTTCTTACCGGAATTTAGCATCTGCTCATGATTATGTTATAACATCTCATAACAAATCACTACAGAAAGCATGTTTGCAAAGAATTGTGAAGCTTTTCATTTAGGTTGTTGACTTAAACACACAATGGAATTCTGTTTTCACTTGCCAAAGAGATGAAAAAAAATAAAATAAAATGTGAAAAGCCCGGCTTTGGCAGCACTGCACAGAGCTGCCGTCTAAATCTTACTCTTTCTTTGGCACAGAATAAATCCGCTGGCCGACTTCCACACAGCTGTAACGCTCTCTTTCTCTTCACTCTCTTTCTTTCACTGTTAGCAGCTTTTCTTCTCCACGTTTATTTCAATGCTCTTGAAATTCTGTGTTGAGGTCAAGATGAGTGAAAACACACAGGCTGAACAGATAAAAGAGTGTTGCGTGCTTTATTACAGGCGTGCTCCACCTGGAAAATGTCATTACACCCCCCTTCCAGTGCAAGTCAAGAGCAAGCTCGTAACATTCAAGCCAAAGGAAAGTAGGTCTTCTGGCTTGTTCTTAATAATGTTCCTAGGTTTCTGTCTAGAAAATCTATCTTGGCAGTGCTTTACTTGGTTTGGATGATGTTTTCTGAATGTAGTGCTGGTGTAACTATGAGCTAATAACACAACACTCACTGAAACAAAGGTAGCTTTTGCTTGTCACTGGAGTCGTACCATCAAGAATGCGTTTTATATATATATATATATATACATTTACATGTGTCTCTCAGCTGGAAATGTGAAAATTAAAATACACTCTCTTGCCAAATGTTTTGGGACGTCTGCCTTTACATGCTCACGACATCCCACTCTAATCCGTAGGAGTGTGTTTATGGGAGTTTTTGACCATTCCTCTAGAAGCGAATGATTTGTCCCAAAACTTTTGGCAACGTAGTGTTCCTTTAAAAATAATTGAAGGTACCTGCACTGATTAAAAAAAGATTTACTCTAAAATATAAGGACATATATAAGGACATCATGGTACGTATTTAGCATTAATAATTATTAATTGTGGTTTATTAAATATGATTTTGACTTAAAATTTTGGTTCTGGTTACATCCCTTCAACATTCTCAGGTAGAAATAGAAAACTTGATGGTACAGCCCCGCTTTATTTCTGACAGTGTAGCATTATTATGTCTTCTCAAAGTCTAATTTATTTTAATATGTCTTTCCCAAGCGTTAATCGGCGTTGAAATACCAACAAAACGACCAAAACTCTCAGAAGTAAAACCAACAGAATCGCCGCAACAAACGACGAAAGACTGGATTCAGGAGTTGTTGGACATCCTGAGAATGGAGGATGAGTACAACGTCATGGATAAGACCACAGCATTTCCGACTACTACAACCACCACAACCACCACCACTCCAAGACATTCCCGTAAAGGCAGACGGAAAAAGGGTAAGAAGCTAGAAAACGGTGCCGTGAGACTGATGGGAGACGAACAAGGCCGAAAAGACCGTGGCAGAGTGGAAATCTACGTCAACGGGGAATGGGGGACCGTCTGCGATGATCTCTGGACCACCCAAAATGCTGCAGTGGTGTGTCGACAGCTAGGATTCAGCTATGCTTTAAAAGCCTCCAGACAGGCCGAGTTCGGGGAAGGGAAGCATCTTAGAATACTGCTGGATGACGTGCAGTGTGAGGGAACAGAGGAAACCCTTCTGATCTGCCAGCACGCAGGCGTAGGCATACACAACTGCCATCATCACGAGGATGCAGGCGTTGTATGCACTTCAGAACAAGTCGATTATTAGCGCTCTGGATGGCCTCGGTGCGAAGTACAGATGGAGAAAGACATGTAAAATGTTCAAAAGTAGCACTTGGGTCTACCTCATCAACTGAAATAAAGAGAAATGTCACAATAACCGTTAATGAGCACGTAACTGGGCTGGATCATGTTTAATGAAGCAAATACCTGGATGTGAATACTTGGATTTTGTATTGTGTTTTAAAATAAAGTAATTATATGAATGAATACAAATCTCAATTATTGAGTTTTCTCACAAAACATGCAAATATTTTAACGTCGCTTACTAAATTTAACAGCAAACCGTTCCACCGGAAGTTAGCAACATCTCCTTTTGCTCAGGTTATGGCTTCCGGTACAGCAGACCTGTTTGACATTTTGTCAAATAGACTCTTGACTTTATGAATTGTTTTCGGTTACATTTTAGACTATTTACAGTCTTTAGCCAAGGTAAAGGTTGTATATTTAATCTTTAACGAGTCAATATCTAACAAGTTAATATCTTGTTAGACCGAAATCCTCTAACGAAATATGAAATAGCTCATAGCGTTGTTGCTAGCTTAGCTAAGCTAAGTATGACGGTAATCGGGTTAGTTCGTTTTAGTTTGATAAAAAAAAAGTATTTATTAAATGAATACAACAGTACGTAAGACCAATTTAGCGAGAATAATTTAGTTAATTAAATAAAGCAGTATTTCTGCTGTCCTGTTTGTAGTAAAACCTATGGCTGTTGGAGTCGACTCCGATTTTGATTCCAGGTGTACCGATCACAGCAGTCCATTTCTAAACTACTCACAGCCTGCAAAAATGTGGTGAGCAACTTACAAACATTTAAGTGTGCACTTCGCTTTGTATGTTTGCAAACTAGAGCGGATTTTAGTCTATAGAATTTGGTATGTATAAATCTAATTTATATCATGGTGAGACTCGATCCGGGAATGAAGAACTGACTCTTGGAGTCAACTCTAAGGCCGTGGTGGTTCGGAGTCGACTCTCATACTGATTGCTGGTGTTGAAGGTGTCCAGTAACATAAAAAAATTTGCAATCGACTAATTCGCCTAAACTATTTGAGACCTAATTCTCATTGTGGTGAGAGAAGAGGTGGGTGGAAAATCAGTAAAATCTCATACTGTCACTAAATCTCTTTATTTCATCCA
The DNA here is from genome assembly GCA_033459395.1 of Hemibagrus guttatus. Classification (NCBI taxonomy): domain Eukaryota; kingdom Metazoa; phylum Chordata; class Actinopteri; order Siluriformes; family Bagridae; genus Hemibagrus; species Hemibagrus guttatus. The sequence goes on along the minus strand of JAUCMX010000008.1, from coordinate 2,272,571 downwards.
AAGTAGATCGAAATGAATTATTGAAGAATCGACTCCGATGTGATCCACTCCGAGATATAGTGGCCATAGCTATGTATTGCAGGCCATTGGTAGCGATCTTCTTCTTCTTCTTTCGGCTTTTCCCTTCAGGGGTCGCCACAGCGAATCATCTCTCTCCACCTATCCCTATCTTCTGCATCCTCAACACTTGCACCCACTAGCTTCATATCCTCATTAATTCCATCCATATACCTCCTCTTTGGCCTTCCTCTTTGCCTCCTGCCTGGCAGCTCCATGTCCAACATTCTCCTACCAATATACTCACTCTCCCTCCTCTGAACATGTCCAAACCATCTTAATCTGGCCTCCCTAACTTTGTCCCCCAAACGTCCAACATGAGCTGTCCCTCTGATGTACTCGTTCCTAATCCTGTCCAATCTTGTCACTCTCAAAGAGAACCTCAACATCTTCAGCTCTGCTACCTCTAGCTCTGACTCCTGTCTCTTCCTCAGTGACACTGTCTCTAAACCATACAGCATGGCCGCTCTCACCACTGTCCTGTACACCTTCCCCTTGATTCTCGCTGATATTTTCCTATCACACAGAACTCCCCACACCTTTCTCCACCCATTCCAACCTGCCTGCACTCGCTTCTTTACCTCTTTCCCACACGCTCCATTACTCTGGACTGTTGACTCCAAGTACTTAAACTCCTGTACCTTCTTCACCTCTTCACCCTGTAACCTTACTGTTCCACTTCTCTCTCTTTCATTCACACACATGTACTCAGTCTTACTACGACTGACTTTCATTCCTCTTCTCTCCAGCGCAAACCTCCACCTCTCCAGGTTTTCCTCCACCTGCTCCCTGCTCTCACTACAGATCACAATGTCGTCTGCAAACATCATTGTCCAAGGAGACTCCTGTCTGACCTCCTCTGACAACTGGTCCATCACTATAGCAAACAGGAAGGGGCTCAGAGCCGATCCCTGATGCAGTCCCACCTCCACATTGAACTCCTCTGTCTGACCTACAGCACACCTCACCACTGTCCTGCTCCTCTCATACATGTCCTGCACCACTCTGACATACTTCTCTGCTACTCCTGACTTCCTCATACAGTACCACAGCTCTTCTCTTGGCACCCTGTCATACGCTTTCTCCAAGTCTACAAACACACAGTGCAACTCCCTCTGACCATCCCTATACTTCTCCATCAAAACTCTCAGAGCAAAAATTGCATCTGTTGTGCTCTTCCTGGGCATGAAGCCATACTGCTGCTCACAAATTTCCACAACCTTCCTTAACCTAGCTTCCACTACTCTTTCCCATAGCTTCATTGTATGGCTCATCAACTTTATCCCCCTATAGTTGCTGCAACTCTGCACGTCACCCTTATTCTTAAAGATCGGCACTAACACACTTCTTCTCCATTCCTCAGGCATCCTCTCACTCTCTAAAACCCTGTTGAACAAACTAGTTAATAATTCCACTGCTGCCTCTCCCAGACACTTCCAGACCTCCACCAGGATGTCATCAGGACCAACTGCCTTCCCACTTTTCATCCTCTTCAAAGCCTTCCTGACTTCATCCTTTCTAATCTTATCTACTTTCTGTTCCACAGAGTTCACCCCTTCTACTCTTTTTTCCCTCTCATTTTCCTCATTCATCAGCTCCTCAAAGTATTCCTTCCATCTCCTCTGTACGCTCTCCTCACTTGTGAGCACCCTTCCATCTCTATCCTTAATAACTCTAACTTGCTGCACATCCTTCCCATCTCGATCCCTCTGCCTAGCTAACCTGTACAAGTCCTTCTCTCCTTCTCTAGTGCCTAACCTAGTGTACAACTCGTCATATGCCTTCTGCTTGGCCTTAGACACCTGCCTCTTCACTCTGCACTGTAACTCCTTGTATTCCTGTCTATTCTCTTCAGTCCTGTCCATGTCCCACTTCTTCTTGGCTAACCTCTTCCTCTGGACACTATCCTGAACTTCCTCATTCCACCACCAAGTCTCCTTATCTTCTTTCCTCCTTCCAGATGACACACCCAGCACCTTTCTCCCTGTCTCCCTGATCACTTCTGCTGTAGTTTCCCAGTCATCTGGCAGCACTACCTGACCACCCAGAGCCTGCCTCAACTTCTGTCTAAATTCCTCACAACATTCCTCCTTTTTCAGCTTCCACCACTTGGTTTTCTTCTCTCTCTTTGACCTCTTCGTCTTACAGACCATCAAAGTCATCCTACACACCACCATCCTATGCTGTCTGGCTACACTCTCTCCCACTACCACTTTACAGTCACTAATCTCTTTCAGATTAACTCTTCTACATAGGATGTAGTCTACCTGTGTGCTCCTACCTCCACTCTTGTAAGTCACTATGCTCCTCCCTCTTCTGAAAATAAGTGTTAACCACAGCCATGTCCATCCTCTTAGCAAAGTCCACTACCATCTGTCCTTCTAGGTTCCTTTTCTTAACTCCAAACTTGCCCATCACCTCCTCATCACCTGTGTTCCCCTCACCAACATGTCCATTAAAATCCGCTCCTATCACCACTCTCTCACCCGTGGGAATACTCTCCATCACCTCATCTAATTCACTCCAGAATCTCTCTTTCTCCTCTAACTCACAACCTACCTGTGGGGCATAACCACTAACAACATTCAACATCACCCCTTCAATCTCTAACTTCAGACTCATCACCCTGTCTGACACTCTCTTCACCTCCAGAACATTCCTCACAAACTCCTCCTTCAGGACCACACCTACCCCATTTCTCTTACTATCCACACCATAATAAAACAGCTTGAATCCTGCTCCTATACTACGAGCCTTGCTACCCTTCCACCTGGTCTCCTGTACACACAGTATATCCACCTTCCTTCTCTCCATCACATCAGCCAGCTCTCTACCTTTCCCTGTCATAGTACCAACATTCAGAGTTCCTATTCTCAGTCCTACACTCTTACCTTTCCTCTTCTCTCTCTATCTGTGCACTCTCCTCCCTCCTGTACTTCTTCCACCAACAGTTGCCCAATTTCCACCGGCGCCCTGTAGGTCAACGGCGCCGATGGTGGTCGTTGTTAACCCGGGCCTCGACCGATCCGGTATGAAATTCAGAGTACTGACATATCGCATGGTTAAATTTGGCAATGTTTTACGCCGGATGCCCTTCCTAACGCAACCCTCTCTACTTATCCGGGCTTGGGACCGGCACAGAAGTCACTGGACTGTGACCCCCATGGCTAGATTGCAGGCCATTAGTAGCGATAAAACATTAAAAAGAAAATTCAGCAGTGGAAATGGTCATTAGTTTATTAGGGTTATATCAGTTATAGAGCTATATATCTGTTTGAGCAAACCGAGTGCATGGCTCCATAGCTCAGTGGTTAGAGCACTGGTCTTGTAAACCAGGGGTCGCGAGTTCGATCCTCGCTGGGGCCTCGGCGTTCATTTTTTTATTTTTATATTATGTTTAAATATTTTTATTTGTCTTGTTTTATTTTTATTCTCCATTTTCTATTCTAATGCTATTTATTCATTTTAAAATGCTCAGAAAAGCTCAATCATTTAAACCCGTTGTAATAAAAATGAAGTTGTAAGGCCATCTACTGGTGTAACAGGAGCACAGGTGTGTATATCAATACATCACCAACAGGTGGCGCTCACGCACTGCACTACAATCACTACACCAGCCTATACCACATGGTCTTGTGGGCATTAGGGATGGACGATATGACAAAAATATCATCTAACAATATTTCAAGACATTTCTATGATAAACGGTATACATCAAAATGCATAGGTTTTCTTAACAAACCTAGACAAAACAAATAGTGCCTTGTTTATTCATGTCAATTTGCTTGACGATACTTTCATTTAATTTCTACAAACTTTAAAAACTACAAATACATTTTACAATATTTTAAGGATTCATACAGTAGAAAACGTTGAAATCTGCTTCCATAGTTTTTGCAATTCTTACCAAAAATATTTAAAATGCATAAATGATACCCAGTATACACCGATCAGGCGTAACACTGTGAGCAGTGAGAGGTGAAGTGAATAAGACTGATGATCTCCTCATCATGGCACCTGTTAGTGGGTGGGATATATTAGGCAGCAAGTGAACATTTTGTCCTCAAAGTTGATGTGTTAGAAACAGGAAAAATGGACAAGTGTAAGGATTTGAGCGAGTTTGACGAAGGACCAAATTGTGATGGCGGATAGACCACTGGATCAGAACATCTCCAAAACTGCAGCTCTTGTGGGGTGTTCCCGGTCTGCAGTGGTCAGTATCTATCAAAAGTGGTCCAAGGAAGGAGCAGTGGTGAACCAGAGACAGGGACATGGACGGCCGAGGGTCATTGATGCACATGGGGAGCGAAGGCTGGCCCGTGTGATCCGAGCCAACAGACGAGCTACTGTTGCTCAAATTGCTGAAGAAGTTAATGCTGGTTCTGATAGAAAGGTGTCAGAATACACAGTGCATGACGGGTCAGCAAAACGGGAACCAAAACAATATTAGGCAGGTGGTCATAATGTTATGCCTGGTCGGTGTATATCAGAACAGCGTGTCATGATATAATTAATCATGAAGTTGATATCATTGTAATCATATCACCCAGCCATAAGCACATCTATAATCTGAGGCACAGATGATTATGTGAGCTGAAGCAGAAATTTGTTTGACACACACTTGCTCTTTATATGACAATAAAGTTGTAGAACACCAAAAGGTACACAACATCAGCAACGCAACTATTCTTGCTATTTGTACAACATGAAAGAAATCTGGCATGTTCAATAATATTTGTTTTATTCTCCGGTCAGTCTGTTTACACAGCGGCTCCTGCCCACACGCTGATGACAGAAAGCACCTGAAGTGTGTCTTTATTTTCAACGATGATGGACAGAAGAGAACATTATTACCAGACACATGGACCTCGCTGAGTGTCTGGAGGACCGGGGTTTTTAAACAGACGAAAAATAGACAAACAGAAAAAATGAAGTGGATTTTAAAAGGAAATCTGTTAAGTAGAAAGCTTGTCCGTTGTTATGGTTTTTAATGACAGTGGGAAAAGAAGCGAACAGTTCCACCTTCTCTTTCAAATCGAGTTCAATCACATATTTGGTCATATTGTGGTCCACCATTTTCAGGTGATGACCTATATGTGTTTGATTTTTGAAAATCAGGATACAGCACAACATCTATACACTAAAGCTAGCTAAATCACTAGGCCTCGTTAAAGGAGAAAGGCTTCTCTATATACATCAACCAGGCATAACATTATGGCCACCTGCATAACATTATGGCCACCTCCACTTTTTGCTGACCCGTCATGCACTGTGTATTCTGACACCTTTCTATCAGAACCAGCATTAACTTCTTCAGCAATTTGAGCAACAGTAGCTCGTCTGTTGGATCGGAACACACGGGCCGGCCTTCTCTCCCCACGTGCATCAATGACCCTCGGCCGTCCATGTCCCTGTCTCCGTTTCATCACTGTTCCTTCCTTGGACCACTTTTGACAGATAGTGACCACTGCAGACCGGGAACACCCCACAAGAGCTGCAGTTTTGGAGATGTTCTGATCCAGTGGTCTATCCGCCATCACAATTTGGCCCTTCGTCAAACTCGCTCAAATCCTTACGCTTGTCCATTTTTCCTGCTTCTAACACATCAACTTTGAGGACAAAATGTTCACTCGCTGCCTAATATATCCCACCCACTAACAGGTGCCGTGATGAGGAGATCATCAGTCTTATTCACTTCACCTCTCACTGCTCAGTGTTACGCCTGATCGGTGTATTTTGATACCTATTTATTTATTTGGTGGATGTTTATTGTGTTAAGCCACACCAGGGAAGCATCTTTGGCTTATGACATTCAGGATTATCTGAGGTAAAAATGACATTTTGACATAAATGACATAAAATTTTCCACCAATTTGAGCCAGCAGGTTTTATAAATTACTTTGAGGTGCTACTACATCAGCTCAACATTTTTGACGGTTTTTGTATTCAACAATCTTTCCTTTCCTTTTTTAAATAAACATCTATGTAGTTGATTTGATCAGTTATTAGCAGAGGTTTTAATCATTTGAAAGGCTTTCTGGTCTATAAAAAGGAGAGCAGTGACAGGATCAGCGAGTGGGATTAGGGGTTCGAGATGAATCTGATCCTACATGCAGCTGTTTACTCACAGTTTGAGGTCCGTCCCTTCTCGATATCATTTCTTCCGCAAGTAAAAAACCTCCTGAGGAGTTACAGACGACTCCGGATTAGGGAAGGAGCAGTCGTGTGTAGCCCTTACCTGCTTTTTTCCTTCATTTCTCCATTCGGAAATGCAGATTTCTTTAAGCATGGAGGTCATTTGACGTGAGCTGAAGCCTGCTTTTCTCGAACGCTTACGTGCCTGCTCACATTCCTGGCCGATCGGATCGGCATGCCATTCGGATTCAGGGGATGGACTGTTTTAAAAGCTTGACAAACACAACATAAAGCAGCAATTAAGAAAGTAAACAGAGCTAAGGTCCAGGGGTGGCGTCATCCGCAAACATGGGGTCAGCTCCCCTCATGAAACAATGGGAGGTCTATGTTTACGGCCTTCTCCTACAACAAATCCAATTCTCCCAAGAACCAGGTGAGTTACATTCTCGGACCGTAACCGAAGAATGGGAATCGTCTAGGTCATCCGTGTGGCACAGAGTGTGACGGGTCAGCGATAAACATCTCGAGTGCTGGATTTCTCTGGGGACAAAACAGACAATAGGTTGACCCTTAAAGTGCTAGTCACTCCAAAAGGCTGACATGTCTTTGCACGTCTTGTGCAAACTTTTTTGATGACCGGGCATGCACTTTGCAGCTATAACAGCTTGGACACGCAACAGAGTTCTCGCACCTGGGTGGTCAACTGACGACACAAACTAAAACAGATATAAGAAAACTTTACATTACTAACTTTATTCCATAATCTGTGGCATCAATTTTCTTTCCAGAGGAAAAGATTTGTTTGCGTTTTCTTCATAAACTTTCCTTTTCAATAAATTAAAATTCTAAATATTTCAACAAATAATGAACTTTCAGCCTATAACCTGAAACAGGTTCATGCTTTTAAAAATCACCTCTTAAGTCTTTTACTGAAAATAAACAAGAATCAGAAAAATATTACTTTTGCTCTTCCCATGCTCCTCAGGAAATTCCGATGATGCAACAGCTTCTTTATGAACATGTGACTTGTGGAATATTCCAAGTATTACACAGTGATAAAGGTTCTTAATCTGTATAAATTTGTGGAATTGAATTGACTTTTTATTCTTATTTTATTTCCTATCTTATTTATTATCTTATCTATTTCCTATTTTATTTCCTATCTATCTATCTACACTATATTGGCAACCCCTCCAAATCAGTGAGTTCAGGTGTTGTTTTTCAGGGGTTGGACTCGGCCCCTTAGTTCCAGTGAAATAAACTCTTAATGCTTCAGCATACCAAGACATTTTGGACAATTTCATGCTCCCAACTTTGTGGGAACAGTTTGGGGATGACCCCTTCCTGTTCCAACATGACTGCACACCAGTGCACAAAGCAAGCTCCATAAAGACATGGATGAGCGAGTTTGGTGTGGAGGAACTTGACTGGCCTGCACAGAGTCCTGACCTCAACCCCATAGAACACCTTTGGGATGAATTAGAGCGGAGACTGCGAGCCAGGCCTTCTCGTCCAACATCAGTGCCTGACCTCACAAATGCGCTCTTAGAGGAACGGTCAAAAATTCCCATAAACACACTCCTAAACCTTGTGGAAAGCCTTCCCAGAAGAGTTCATGTTGGAACAGGAAGGGGTCATCCCCAAACTGTTCCCACAAAGTTGGGAGCATGAAATTGTCCAAAATGTCTTGGTATGCTGAAGCATTAAGAGTTCCTTTCACTGGAACTAAGGGGCTGAGGCCAACACTTGAAAAACAACACCTGAACTCACTGATTTGGAGGGGTGTCCCAAAACTTTTGGCAATATAGTGTATCTCTAAGCACTCTTCGTTATCGCGGTGAGGTCCAAAATGGGATGATGGAGATACTGGACATCTGTGTGAGCCTAACGATCATGCATTACTGATTCAGACAGGAATGATGGAGCTGAGAAGGCTCGCCAAACAATTCTTGAGTCACCTGCACAGGAAGTGAAGTCAGCGAATCAGCTGCTCATCAGAGATCATTTTGGCCTTAATGCAAAGTCTTTGGTTCTGAAAAAGAAATCCTTGTTCTCTGACACAAGACAGATCCACAAAGATCACAATCTCTAGCATTTAGCTAAACTCAGAAAAACCCATTTGGAGAAATTAACATTTGTGCAATGGTAGTTTTAGTGATGACTGCAGAATAACAGTGGCTTTTGCGGTCTATAAACAATATTTTACAGGTATGTAGCTCAACCCTAATCATCAAACCTCTGATGGTGAGCCAATGTAAAGTTAAAGACACAGAGGGATTAAATTCCGACCCACAGTGGCTCTCGGGCTTGGTTATAATAGCCGTAGGTGCTAAAGCACTGTGAAAGGCGAGCTGTGTGCATTGACATTGGCGGTTGAGGCCCTCTGCCAGCTCCGGGTGGTTAAAACCCAGTTTACTTTCTCAAACCAAAAGAAATCCCAGATTTCCTGTGTGTGTCCTGCTGAAGAGCAAAAAATGACCTTCAATCAGCAGCCTGCCAGATTCTTTACTAAAAGAGCAGTGTGTGTGTGTGTGTGTGTGTGTGTCTGTCTCCAGAATCTTTATTCAACAATGCTACCACAGTATATAGTATATATTCAGTATATATATATATATATATATATATATATATATATATATATATAAAATTTCCAACCCTCAGGGAAAATACTGTTTTACCGAACTTAAAGGCTTATATTTCAAAACATATTAAACTTTATACTCAATATATGGAACCTCAAGTCAGAAAGCATATATATATATATATATATATATGGTGAAAGAGGTCTTTCCTACAATGTGGTAATTTATTGCAATACATCCACTTGAATAGTCAGCATTTTTTCTCAAAATGTTGGTTTCTCATGATATTTCTCTTCAAAACCAATATTTTGTGCATATAAATAAGCAGAGCCTCACTTTATATATGTAATAATGACGAGAATAATCAACGCGGGGGGCACGGTGGCTTGGTGGTTAGCACGTTTGCCTAACACCTCCAGGGTTGGAGGTTTTAATCCCGTCTCCGCCATGTGTGTGGAGTTTGCATGTTCTCCCTGTGCCTCAGGGGTTTCCTCCCCCAGTCCAAAGACATGCATTGTACATTGATTGGCATCTCTAAATTGTCCGTATTGTGTGTGTACCCTGCGATGGGTTGGCAACTATGTTGCCAAAAGTTTTGGGACACCCCTCCAAATCAGTGAATTCAGGTGTTGTTTTTCAGGGGTTGGGCTCGGCCCCTTAGTTCCAGTGAAAGGAACTCTTAATGCTTCAGCATACCAAGACATTTTGGACAATTTCATGCTCCCAACTTTGTGGGAACAGTTTGGGGATGACCCCTTCCTGTTCCAACATGACTGCACACCAGTGCACAAAGCAAGCTCCATAAAGACATGGATGAGCGAGTTCGGTGTGGAGAAACTCGACTGGCCTGCACAGAGTCCTGACCTCAACCCCATAGAACACCTTTGGGATGAATTAGAGCGGAGACTGCGAGCCAGGCCTTCTTGTCCTACATCAGTGCCTGACTTCACAAATGCACTTCTAGTGGAATGGTCAAAAATTCCCATAAACACACCCCTAAACCTTGTGGAAAGAGTTGAAGCTGTTATAGCTGCAAAGGGCGGGACAACTCCATATTACATTCATGTGCATGTAAAGGCAGACGTCCCAAAACTTTTGGGATTATAGTGTACACTATGTCTCTAAGATCTGTTTTTTTTTTTTTTTAAATGCATGACATCATATCCTGGAAGTGACCTCATTCCTTTAGTGTTTCAACAAGAAAACGACATTGTTGCTAATGTGACCATTATGACCACTCAAGCACTGGGAAAAACAGTATTTGACCACTGATTAAACATCACAGAATTATGAAGCATTAAATATTTTAATTATTTTAAAATCTAGCAATCTAGCTATGGTTCATATGATCATTCAGCTAAATCAACCATTTGCCTAAAACATTTTTACAACCAGACCGCTGAGTATGCTTGTGTAAATGTTTCCATAAGAATCCATTTCTTGTCAGATAAGAGTGTGTGTGTGAAGCTAATAACACCCAGGCGTATGAGAGCGTGTCCGTGAGTGAGTGATAATAACCAAACGTGTGGTGAATGAGCGCCACGTCACGATGCTGAAATCTGTTCTGCTAAACACGACCCTCACACAGCTGCAGCTGATTTGAGTTTCGGTCCGTCGAGGATTCCACGTTATGTGTTACTCTGAGGTTGTGTGTTACGTGAACTCTTGAGAGAGCAATAACACACAGGTCAGTGATGTCAGTCCCAATTATCTGCAACTGTTCTCGGGGACTGGTCTATCCCCTAATGTTTACATTCTGTAATGATTTATATTTAAGGAAATTCTTTAGTCGGTCAGCCTCTGTGCGAAACCTGTCCTAACATTTTTACTTAATTAAACCGTTAAATCACGTCGTTTGTGCAACGAGGCAAAGTGTCTAAAGTAACGGATGTATAATCTGCACCTGATAATCAAACATTTTGTGAGCCATGTGAGCAAAGCATTGTACACTTTTCCTGTTTCTCCATAACACAACAATCTGCACTGTTATTAACACAAAGTGTTGATGGAATGAGCTGCTGTAACGCAGGTGAACACAAGCGTGACAACTTGCTTCACAGACATCAAATAAATGAATAAAAATATACTAAAGAACATATTCCTCTTTAATTATTAAGCATCGCTATCAGTGGATAAATTGTTGTAGTATAAAAGGGGATAAAACAGGACACTTTTCGGGATAGTGATGGGAAAATCTGCTTCATTACATCACCCCTTCCTGTAGCTGATCTAGAAGCTTCACCTCTGTTGGATTTTTCCTTTAATTTGTCACAATGTGTGATTTAAAATTTTGGTGGATCTCGGCAGTTTGTTTTGGCCCATTTTCTGGCCCAGAAATGAGCTCCACCTCATTTCACTACAAGGGGAGAAATAAATTTCATTTTTCACTGACATCATGTAGCTGATATTTTTTTGTTTTTTCTGCAGTTCACTTTACAGATAGTGAAGAGCTCAAAGTGCTCCTTATTGTGAGTTCAGGGATGCATAGTATATAAGTATTCAGTGTTCAGTACTTTCATTAAAACGCTCATTAATTTATAGGGATATTAAGACCGGTGAGGAGCAAAGCCTTTGTGAGCAGGTTGCCAGATTTCCAGCAGGTTGATGGATCATGGATGATGTCCAGCAGGGCAAGGAATAAATTATATAAATTCTGGGAAGTGGCAAAAATGCAAACAAACATTAGCAGAAATGTGCTAATGGCTGGATTTCTTCACACCTAGCGAACCTTTCTGGTGTGCCTGAGCTAGCTTTGATTAACAGTTGGTGGTCACTGAGTGCCAGGCGTATATATATATATATATATATATATATATATATATATATATATATATATATATATATACACACACACACACTCACAAGTGTTAAAGTGGAAGGCTGCATAATGGTCATAAGGTGTAACAGAATAGTTATTACAACAGACTGGCGTCAAGGTGTCATGTCAAAAGAACAGAAACGTTCCTAATGGATACAGTATGATTCCATGGCGGAAAACAAAGACAGCTCAGAAAGCGAGTTGTTCGCTAAGGCCTAGTGTTTGCGAAGATGCATTGTGTTAGGAAAGGCAAAGATTTTGGCGAAGGAAGCCGCAGCGAGCTTAAACCGAGCGCTTTGATCTCGACTCATCACGGCCCGTTCCCCCCAGCCCCCATCTGGACTCACTTTTCTTAGGTCTGTTTTGCATCTCCCTCTCTCGTTCTTTTACAGCCTCAGGAGCGATTGTAAAACGAGGCCTTCTCGAGCGCCGTTCCCACTGACCGAGGGCCTGCTCACTCCTGCACAGCTTCGTGCGTTGGACGGAAACAAACACTATCGTAAACCTGGACGCTTCAACGACGACCTCGTCTTAGGTGTTTGAGACGGAGAAAAACCATGTGAGACAAAAATAAAAGCCAAAAGTGACATTTTTTTTTCATTAAATGAAATGAAGTCGAAGAACCAAGATGAGATTGCGGTTTGAAACGTACTTTAGTTTAGCGATGCTATACAAGTATATCTATAAGATTAGCGTTGTTTCTGCACTACATGTGACATCATTGCATGTGTAAATAAGGTAGTAACAGTAAGATGATGGTACTAGCAGAAAACTCCACCTTCTAACTTTAGGCCACGCCCCCTCTCCGGAAAAGAATGGACTTTGATGTAAATCTGTGATTGTTTTTTAGCATGTCCTTTTGTCCATTTTTACATATAACAATATCTCAGAAACCACACAATCAAGTCTCCTATACATAATGAATGTGGAAGTCGGTCACTCTCTGGAAAGCGCCCTTTATGTTTGACCAATGTCCTGTAACCGCTTCCCCATTCATTTATTATTGTTTCCTCCACTCGCTGGAGACAAAGGGCAAGCGTCCTTCGCCTCTCCGGGGGGTTAGGAGAGGGTGTATTCATTGCAAACAGGGCCAGATACAGGTGGAGTTAGCTTTGTCTGGATCCCACCAAGCATAGCTTTAGCATGGGAGCCATAATGCCCTGACCTACAATAAATATTCTTCATTTTTACTCTCCATGTTATTGCCACTGGAAGAAAAGCAACTCCACAGCGGGAGACGGAGGCAGTTCAGACGGTTGACATTCCCTTCAAAGGGCGCATAAACACGGCTTTGCTGTTAGGGTTTGAACGACAAATATTATGTGTTCAATAAAATGTAAGATGACTAGAGCACGGCATGTTGTACTTGTAAATTAAATCTAAAACGTGCTTTGAATTGGAATTTTCTTCAATCTCTGTGAAACTTTCTCACAGACAGCATGGGGTAGCGTGTACACAGCATATATCTGGGGGTTTCATTAATGACAATATTTTTGGTTTTAAAAGTTTACCAAATTGTCATACATGTCATACATCTGGTCCTGATCTTCTATATTCAAAAACACTAACTGCATTCAAAACAAACAAAAACAGCAGCCTTGCCTCGGGAAGCCCTCGGATTGACCTCGTAGTGACCGCAGCATTGTCTGTGCTGCTTTCTGAAGTTAACATTATTAAGTTAACATAATACAAAAGAAAAAAGCGATGTAAAATGAGAGCAGTGTATCAGTTTGGGTCTGCTGGACAGATCTAACTGAAGATGAGGAAATGCACTGTGTGTCAATGTTTTCAGTGATCCTGAGTCGATCCTGAGGGCACTGTGGATAGATGTAGGCAAGGTGACTGGAGGTTATTTAGCTTTAAAGTCATTTTACCATTTGTTTGATTTTCAGGATGTAACATGATTGTAACATGACGTATGACTGCTACTAGACAAGAGCTATTTATTACACTAGCAAAGTGGGATGGATGGAAGCATAGATAAATACTTGGGTAGTGAAAGTGATGACCACTGACCACTCTATCAACACCATATTTATACTCAGAGTGGATTATGTAGCTGGATGGATGGATGGATGGATGGATGGATGGATAGATAGCTGGATGGATAGATGGATTGTTGGACTGTATGGACTGGATGAATGGATGGATTGTTGGGCTGGATGGACTAAATGGATGGATGGATGGATGGGTGGATGAATGGATGGATGGATGGATGGATGGATGGGATGGATGGGCTGGATGGACTGAATGGATGGATGGATGGATGGATGAATGAGTGATTGTTGGACTGGATGGAATGAATGGATGGATGGATGGATGGATGGATGAATGAGTGTATTGTTGGACTGGATGGAATGAAAGGATGGATGGATGGATGGATGGAAGGATGGATGGATGAATGAGTGTATTGTTGGACTGGATGGAATGAAAGGATGGATGGGCTGGATGGACTGAATGAATGGATGGATTGTTGGGTTGAAGCAGGTTTGGATTGTTAAATGGACAGACAGACAGACAGACAGACAGACAGACAGACAGATATCTTGATCTTTCTGTGGAGATTTTTCAAGTAGGATTTTTTTTTCATCTAATTAAAATATTAGTTAGGGGTGTCGGTTAATTTGCTTTGTTTATTTTTTTCAGAGAACATGTTATAAAAAAATAAAAGCAGTTATAAAACCAATAATAATGAATTCATTTTTCTCACAGTTTGAGCATTGAGTGTAATGCAGCATTTTTCTAATTGTTTCTGTTCACCACCAGAGGCACCTGATGTGGACTGGAAGCCGGATGCATTGTGGCTGAAGCGTTCAGACGGCTCTTAATGTGGAGGCAATTAGATCATTAGTGCTCCAGATGGCGGTTACATCACTCGATAGTTATTCACTGATAAACTGTGAGGAGCGACTCTCACTTTCTTTTCCTCTCTGCAGTAACTCCAGCAGCTCCAGTGTAAGTACCATGGTGGTGACGGTGACAGTGTTGACTACGTGTTGACAGACGGCTTATTAACAGACGCCGTTTTCGGATACGTGCTGAAGACTTCGTTAGTTCTGGGAGATTTTTCTAACTTAATTATGACAAACAACTGCAGCAATGGAGGGTGTACAGTATGTGGAATAACGCTGGGTGGTGTGACGTCATAGAAAAACAAACAGCGTTATGAAGTACAGTAACTGTTAGCACCTGGAAGTAGCAGTTATATTATTAATAAATGAAATAATTTTTTATCCATTTAGTGCTACGTTTATGTTGTGAAATGCCCATTAAACAAGTTTCTCAACTTATCACAGTCTTTTTTATGTCTCTTTGAAAGCTATTAAGACTAATAAGCTTGACGTGTCTTCAGACTTCCTACTGGAGGAATATATTAAAGATGTACACTATATCGCCAAAGGTTTTGGGACATCTGTCTTTACGTGCACATGAATGTAATATGGAGTTGTCCCACCCTTTGCAGCTATAACAGCTTCAACTCTTCTGGGAAGGCTTTCCACAAGGTTTAGGAGTGTGTTTATGGGAATTTTTGACCGTTCCTCTAGAAGCGCATTTGTGAGGTCAGGCACTGATGTTGGACGAGAAGGCCTGGCTCGCAGTCTCCGCTCTAATTCATCCCATATTCATAGTGTTCTATGGGGTTGAGGTCAGGACTCTGTGCAGTCCAGTCAAGTTCCTCCACACCAAACTCGCTCATCCATGTCTTTATGGACCTTGCTTTGTGCACTGGTGTGCAGTCATGTTGGAACAGGAAGGGGTCATCCCCAAACTGTTCCCACAAAGTTGGGAGCATGAAATTGTCCAAAATGTCTTGGTATGCTGAAGCATTAAGAGTTCCTTTCACTGGAACTAAGGGGCTGAGGCCAACACTTGAAAAACAACACCTGAACTCACTGATTTGGAGGGGTGTCCCAAAACTTTTGGCAATATAGTGTATCTCTAAGCACTCTTCGTTATGGCGGTGAGGTCCAAAATGGGATGATGGAGATACTGGACATCTGTGTGAGCCTAACGACCATGCATTACTGATTCAGACAGGAATGATGGAGCTGAGAAGGCTCGCCAAACAATTCTTGAGTCACCTGCACAGGAAGTGAAGTCAGCGAATCAGCTGCTCATCAGAGATCATTTTGGCCTTAAAGGGACCGAGCCCAACTCCTGAAACACAACACCTGAATTCTGGCAATATAGTGTATCTCCTTCTGACCAATGAGAATGCAGCACGTGATATAAGTAATATGATCTAGTAATTCTTGATCTTTGTGGCTTTATTTTTGGATTAGATCAACAGATTAGGTTCAAACTTCACCCACAGCAAATAAAAGAAATAAAAACTCCACATGCTCGTATTAACTGTCAGTGTTAAATTTATTATATTTTGGACAGAGGTGGTTAAAAAAATGCCTATAACTGAAGTAGTGTGGTGTATGACATGGCATGAACACATTCCCTTTTTTCACAAAACCTCCAACCATGACTTGGCTTCATATATAGTGCATCTTATGGATCCTGGACAATAATAAATACTGTACAATAATAAATCTAATAACAATAGACATGACCTGATATGATGTAACATGCCCGATATTTTACATCACGTACAAAATCCTTTAAGAATGCAGCAGAATGTAATTTATCCCTTTTACAATAATGACACACAAAAAAAGTAAAATCTAAATTGTACATTGCAGATATTATTCAATATAATGATAATATATACATAGATATATATAACTATATATATCCACTTATTTATTTAAAAAAAATATATAAAGTGCCTTTCTTTCAGACGTTTCTTAAAAGTGACACAATCTTCAATCAGTCAAAATTTCCTGAAAGACCATGAAAACGTAAACTTTCACCAAAATTCAGCTGTAGACCGTCGGATTTCTTTTTTATTTCGTTCACCTGCGACATCTCTACGTTTTGGTGAGCTTTAGACTGATGACCGTGTGGAGCGTCTATTTTAACAGGACGCTGTGAAAACCGAAATGTAACAGGAACGTAAAAAAGCCTGGCACGGCTTCAGAGAAATCCAGCACCCAAGGCCGAGCGCGAGTGCCCCAGTGTCCACGCTCTCGCGGTTTCCCAGTGGCCGCACACACACCTCCTGCCCTGCGTGCATACCACACGGCTCGTGGATTCCAGGGCGCTGAAACGTGATGCGGACATGCCATAACAGAGTGCGCGAGATGCTCCTACGCTGAGATTAAAGCTCCTTCACAGCTGCACCGTATGAGATCCTGTACGCTGGAATGCGAGGCTAACTCAACAGGAGATCCAGTTCATTTACGGGTGCTGGTGTTAAAGACGTTAAAGACGCTTACTGACACAAGTTGCGACATCACTGACAGCTTGTGCCTTTGAATTAGAATTAATGCTTAAAATAAAAAAAAATAAAAAAAACAACCACGCCATGTGACTAAAGTCTGCTAATAGATTGTATGCAGGAGCTAAAAAGAGTCAATCATGGACATACACTGCCAGTCAAAAGCTTTCAAACACCCTCTGTTAACGTTTACATTTATTTAAATACTGCAGAGTTAGAAAATCTAAGTAATAAATATTTGTGAGAAATATTTGTGACTTTATTGCATCGAAAAACAAAAATAATTCAAATCTGCCTGGCTCAATCAACGTAAATGTGTCTTCATTAATAATTAATAAATCTAAGACAAATCTGGTCTTAAATAACGAGTTCCTTTACAATCTGAGAGTGCACACAGAAAGAAAACGTCCTTAAATACACACATTTCGATTTTTTTTTCCCACCCTTATTTAATTGCTGGCGAAAAAAATCTCCACGTTCAAAATCTTTTGACTGTCAGTATATAAGAATAGGAGAATGTGATGGAAGAAAGCCAGCCGCGATAGTCAATGATGCGTGTCAGGATTTCAGGATGGGTCACGTCTCGATTCAGTCATTAAGATGTCACCTGAACGTGGATGTTTTTACAGTGGTGTGAGCTTCGCCTGTCAACGCACCTTTTTGCCTTGGTGTTCTTTTTCAACCTAAGACACATTCAGCACAAAGACACTGATCAAGATAAACACCCAGGCTGAAAGGTGAGGCTTTAGCTCTTAAAACACCATCCCTGTACGTACAAGTGGGCTTTGATACTTTAGGGATTCAGAGTGGATTTACAAAGCACACTTTTTATTGTTCTTGTTTGTTCCCCCAAAAAGTCCCTCCAGCCTTTGAAGAGAAATAGAGAGACCAGTGTCTCAGTTTTTAACTAACTAACAAACTAACTCCTGCTTGATGGGGTACCAATAACAGCGAATAAGCATTCCCCCCGGCTGAACTTTTCCACCATGAACCTCCACAAAAAATAAAATAATTTACAGATTGTAGCTCTTAACATGATGCTTCCACCACCATGCTTCACTGAAGAGACTGCTGTTCTATTAGGGGCTATTGTGTGTAAATTCATGTCATATAATCCCAATAAATTCTATTTCCGTTCCAGGTCTGTGGAGAAGTAAATACTTAGGTAAGATATATATATATATATGGCTTTTGAGGTAGGTGCTCCCAAGATAAACAGTGTGATCAAGCTGTAACGTGTAGGCACAAAGGGTTTCCATGGGATTGGAACGTTCTTCGATAGGAGAACCGTCTGTATTGGGGTCTGTTTTCGAATCTCTTTAAGGCAACCTTAAGAATTACGGATCCTTAGATAACACACGCCGCCTGCTCATTTAGAAATGGGTTTTTCTTGGAACCCTGTCAGAACCACCAGTTTGCAACCACCTTTGTTGCAGGGTTCCTCACAGTCTATCAAATCTATAAAAATCTTCTCAGAGGTACAAGAAGAAGTTACGCAAGAATGCCTAGTTCTACTCAAGTCCCTCGGCGATAGAGCAACCTCTGTGATAAGGATCTTTGTAGAATCTTTAAACTTTCTCCCAAAAAATATGTGCTGCTTTCTCATGCCTAAAGGGGGTTCTACTTGGAACAACCTCTAACAGAGGTTCTCTGAGAGGGACAAAATGAAGAAATGAAAGGGCCTGCACTCTAAAGCTTTAACCCTTAAGGGCTGCTCAGACAGTTCTGTTCGTAACATTTAATTTTTTCAAGGTTTTAAATAGCACCGAAGACTAGAACCATCCAAAGGTCCTTGAAGAAGCCTTTTGAGGAAAAGTTTGGGCCAAGACCTTTTATGTATACGTATTCTCTATTGTCCTATACATCCCATAATCTTATGCATCTGCTCCTCCACAGTAGCTAGTTTTGAACCTCAGCATAGACAAATATTTTTCTTTCTGCTAGAACTATCTGTAGTCATATTTGAATATTTACTCAATTATTTGAGCAGATGTTATCCAGCTGTTAGCCCCATTGAGATAAATTACTGCTTTTGGGGAGTTTCTCAAACCATTTGTTCGTACCTTCATAAGCCAGAACTCTTCAGAGACTCGGCAGTGTGTTATGGAAGCTGGCTTGCTTTTTGGATGCAGTAAATTTTAGAAGAGAAATAAGGGCTGAGAAATTTGAAGAAACATGCATGCTTGTGTAAGAGAATGCTAACAACATTCTCAGAAGAAAAAAAGGACTGTACTGGATGAGGCTCTTTACAGTGGAAGACTTACGACTAAGTCTTCCACCTTGGGAAGCCGAAGAACCTCGGGGAACACTCAGGGATGTGTGATAATATCATGAACCTTGATAAAAGGTTAGACCGTTATCATGTCTACTATTTGCACATGCCTGGTTCCTGGCGACGTCTTTATCCCCTATTTGAAGCAAAACATGATCTCTGTGCTTATCTTATGATCCAGCGCCATTGTCCTTAAAACTGTGAAACCTCACACGACACTGGATCCAAGTACATCTAGGGACACGTTCAGGATCGGGAAGAGCTGTGACATATTTCGGGATCGTGTTTGATTTAGTTGGATTGATCTTGCCTGCGTTGGGCGAGCTCCCACTCTGAGCTCTGAGTCTAAGATAACACGAGGTGATTCTGCATGGACTCAAGTTTAGCAGCCTGACTGGATTCCTTTCATGACAAGAAAAAAAAATTGGAGTCAGGGATTTGAACCCGATAAATAAAGTGAACCTGTTCCAGAGGACGGTGTTTGAAGGAGTCCCTGATTGCTTCAACTGGCTCTCTGTGGAAAAGTGCGGAAGATTGCTGTACCGTACTGTTCTGGCTGGTGTATCACTTGAGGTGTATATAAACAGTGTAGAATGCTGGGGTTTTTTTTAAAAACAAATTTAAAAAGTTACATAACTCCAGCGAAATACTGTATATCTATAGTTCTGAGACGAATCAGCTTTTCCTTTCAGTACTCTCGAGCCTCCTCCAGCTCGTTCATATAGACGTCCTCCTGAGGGTTCTCCGTGCATTGCAGTCCGTTGTTGGGAGGACGTACCGAGTGGAAGCGGCTCCAGTCTCCTTTGCACAGGATCCACGGAAGGACGTCCACCTTGTAATGGAGCTCCGGAGAGAACTCGGTGCTGATAAGGTTGGGCGCTCCGGCACCTTTGCCCCTGGTGATGAGCTTCATGTGTTCGTCGTAGCAGCAGTGCTGCGCGGCGAGCGTGGTGCTGTCGAATGACAACATGGAGCGCACGCAGAACCGCGCGGACGGCTTGTAGATATCCAGGCGCTCTTTGGGTCCACTGGCGTCGCGCCACCGGTAGGTCTTGCGCAACTTCTCGTCAAAGATGTTCACGGCGCTGTAGACGGCCTCAGACGGGTAGACGCAGGGACAGCTGGGTAACTCGGTCAGGACCTGATGGAGATACTTCTGCAGGAACTCGTTCTTGCAGTTGAGCCACTTCTCACAGCTGTCCACGTCTGCGAGAGAGGAATCAGTAACAGCTCAATCACAGAGCTCGGTAATTACCAAAAAACGCTGACATATGTGCCTGAGAAACCCTGCATATCACTTATTGTTAGGTTCAGCTTCTTTTCTCCACTCTAACTGAGATCCTCTATTCTCTAGAATAACAACTTTTAGTGAATGAGACAGCTCTGAACATCGCCTCATGCCGTCTGCCAAGGAATAAAATCTATACGGGAGGCAGTCGCCGTATTGGAACGTTTTCATTAAAAACATTTAAGTCCAGATGTGATTATTAAAAAAAAAAGAGGTCCTGACACTTTATCTTGTTATGTTTTTATACCACACTTATTACAGCGAAATTAAAAGAGAGCTCACTTTCCTGCGCTCAAATCTTCAAATAACAAAGTATGGTTTTTGGAAAGTGAGCCACATTTTCAGGGTCTTGCTAACACTCTCGATGGAGCAATCCTGAAGATCTTAAATATGTTTTTGTTTCCAGTCCAACTGAACTCCTGCTTTCTCTTTGATTGCAGCCTCATGGGGGCTGTTCCCCAAAAATCGACAAGGGCCATTTCAGCTGGAGGGGAAACATGCTTTAAACTGAAGAGAAGATAATAAAATCTGTAAATATTTAAAGAGAGAAGCGGCAATGCTTTGAGCGTAATCAGCTCGCTCGGTGGGAATTAACCCAGTCTCCCCAAGGAGCGTAACCTCATAAGCACACACAAGTACCGGTAATGATTATAAATCGGTCTCATTTAGCGAACACTGACTGGACGCTCCGAAAACACTGCAGCATGTGAACTAACACACACAGTAGAAGGTCAGTGAGCTTCTTAAAGATCTGAGAAAATCTCTGGACTTAAATGCAGTAAGAAGAAATGTAAGTGGTGTCATGGATCCGTATCTGGAGTTTACCGAGGACATCGGTGTCGTTCATCATCTCGTGAGGAATGAGCTCCGTCACAGCGTTCGGGTCACCTGGAGAGAAGGAAAAAACACACATTATAATCTTATACAACAAAATCTATATAATATACAATTTTTTGATATTAACAACAATCTGTCTCGTCAATTTCGATCATTATGATAGAAGAGAATTATTTTTTAAATCTTAAAAAAAAAAAATTTTTCAAAAGAAAAATAGATGACCACAAAATTATAGATCCTTTTTTTTCTCTTTAGAAAACACAAATATTTTTTTTCTTTAAATATTTCCGGATTCCATATACACTCATTTTATAAAGTGTAAAGTCTGCAGTTTTTGTACTCTTTTGTCATTTTATCAGATATACAAACCATACAGGTACACTTTGGAGCTACACTTTGTGTTGGATTTAGCCCACATTTTTCGAAAATTATTTATTAAGGATAAATAATTCAACAAAAAATAAGACAACTGAAATAAATAGCAATTAATTGAGTTACAGGAGCTTTTTTAACAACGGTAAAATGAAATCATTTAAGTCAAATGTAATTAAAAATAGCAATTTAAAAGAGCTGTATAAATAACTCCAAAATAGGGCTGGATATAATAATGTAAAATTAATTATTCATTCATTGTCTACCGCTTATCCGATCTATTCTCGGGTCACGGGGAGCCTGTGCCTATCTCAGGCGTCATTGGGCATCAAGGCAGGATACACCCTGGACGGAGTGCCAACCCATCACAGGGCGCACACACACACTCAGTCACTCACACAATTACACACTACGGACAATTTAGAGATGCCAATCAACCTACCATGCATGTCTTTGGACCGGGGGAGGAAACCGGAGTACCCGGAGGAAACCCCCGAGGCACGGGGAGAACACGCAAACTCCACACACACACGGCGGAGGCGGGAATCGAATTAAAACCTGTTTACAAGTAAACTTATGATTTTTTTTTTTTTATCAATGTTTATATTTGTAAAAATAGTTTTATTATTTATTAATATTTATTTATTATCATTAATAGTAGATTTATAGTCCACTGAACTGTTGGGCTGCATTTAATAATATTTTTTATTAAAAAAAAAACCATTTTTTGTAAATAGTAACCTTTTTGTAGATCTTTTTAAATATTTCTATTATTTATTATATGTGAATAAATGTAATAATATTTATACAATATCTACAGTATAATTAACTTGTATTCTATTAAATACATTATTATAAAATAGAATTTCTATTGCTATTTTTAAATGTTAATATTGATAATAAAATTCCATGGTAGGGTTTTTCACTAGGACTTGCTTTACTGGCCGCAAATATTACCTACTGGACACGATGTACACCATGTGTAGTGTGATTTAGAGTAAATCTACATTAATTCCACATAAGCTGTAGAAAAATATTCTAGCTATTTGTATCTGTGCCTAAATCAGCTGAATCACAGTTAATGAACCGCAGATTTAATGTGTATATTTCTGTAGAGTCAACAGCACTCGAGCTGTGAGTGGGCAGTGTGTGTGTGTGTGTGTGTGGGTGTGTGTGTGTGTGTGTACGAGCGTGTACGCTCTGAAATGACCCGTGTATAAGGCGTATACTGAAAGACCTCTTTGAGCCTTCGTACACGAGCCAAGAAACCAATCGACACACTCAAAGAGCAGTTTTTATCCTGTATACAGTGCACAAAGCCTAAATAGCTGTTTTCGTTAGTGCAGGCTAATCGTCAGCTTAAATGAACAAACGATGCACTGTAATAATATATTACTAAATTCAGTACTTAGTGTTATTATATTCAAAACGTAAAGCCTGGTATGTGGAGGGATTAGTAGGTACACTGCATGGACTGTACAGTATTAGTGTGTGTGTGTGTGTGTGTGTGTGTGTTTTCAGCAGGTGAAATGCCAGGACTAGAACTCACCTGGACACCGCTGCAGTTCACAAGTGCGAGACTCGGTGGCAGTGCAGGTGTAACCGCACGACCGAACCCTCTTCTGGGTCCCGTGGCCGCAGGTGGTGCTGCACGGGGACCAGTCGCTCCACTCCTCTTCTTCATAATCTACAGGGTTTAGAGAAAAATGAACTGATTGATTAATGAAGCCTTTATCCACAGTATAAAGTACACCACGATGTAGATATTCATGATTCCATCCAGCTTGTGAAAAGCTCCAGTTTTGGCTGAAGAAAAGCAGCTCTAAAGCTTGATGCTGCCACCACCGTGCTTCACCGTGGGGAACTGTTGGAATTTTTGGAATTATTATACCTTTTGGAATCGCTCACATCAGACTTTAACCCATTTGTTTGGGGTTATGTAGGTTCTTTTGTTTGAGAACGGGCTTCACAGAGCCGTCTTACCCCAAGTACATTTCAATTCAATTCAATTGATTTGTATAGCATTTTTAATAATGGTCTCAAAGCAGCTTTACAGAAGTATAGAAACAGAAGAAAAATGATAAAGTTTAAAGTTACTATCTATCTCGTACATTTATCCCTTAATGAGCAAGCCTGAGGCGACAGTGGTGAGGAAAAACTCCCTGAGATGATATGAGGAAGAAACCTTGAGAGGAACCAAACACAGAAGGGAACTTCCTCATCTGGGTGACACTGGACAGGAAATAATATAAATGTTGATAATGTCCTATATGGCAGATTGTTGTCAGATGCAGACTCCTTTAATGTTGCTGTAGGTCTCTCAACAGCGTCCTTGGTAAGTTTTTGTCTCGTTCTTTTATACATTTTGGAGGGACGTCCTGTTCTTGGTGACGTCACTGTGCTGCTCCTTTTTTTCTATGTGACGATGACAGACTTTACGGTCCGCCACGGTGACTCTAATGCTTTGGAAAATCTTTTTGTACACCTCTCATGATCGATAGCTTGCAACAAGCGAGATATCATGCATGCTTTGGAAGCTCTTTAAGACTTCAGCTGTCGGATGAAAGCAGGAAGATGTGAAGAAGATCCTAATGACCTAATGAAACGTTACTGATCTGCTGTAGCACGTGTTGTAATGTTAGAGCAGAATTTCCTAAATCATATTCAAATACCGTTACATTAGGTTATAAAAATCTAAGGCGATTTCGAAGCCTTGACTTGATCAGTGTGCAGGAGAGGGACTCGGACTGGCGCATTCCATACACAGCAGGTGGGAAGGTTATGTAACGAAGCCGGAAATGCTCCACACACTTTAGAGCACTCAGGAGTCGAGGTGTGTGTGCGGGGCTTTATTTTTAAAATCCAACTCCAGCTGAGGGAAGTCTAACAAATCCAGCAGTTATTTAAATTTTCTCGTGTGAAGACTTGTGTTTCTTCCAAAAAATAAGAAAATAAGGAAGAGGATAAAGCATTCACAGAAGCTCGATGAATGTCGCAATAATCCACATGCAGTTTTCTTCATCCTGTGAGCTTCATATCTGACGTATCTCACTCTATCTTGACTCTAGCAAGCGTATATTTTCGATGTATATTAGCGACCGAGTGCCATATGATTTGAGATTTCCTTAATTCTATGCAACTTATGCAAAACGGCCGTCTCAAACGTTTCCTCTTATCTTATCATGCGGTCCTACGTTTCTTCAGTTCCCCACTGTTGTTCCTACGTGCAGTTTGTTCTCATTTAGTGTGTGATGCTCAAAAATGGAGGGAAAAAACGAAAACGTTGTTTGTTTTTTTTTACCTTATTCTGTCATGTCGCTTTAACATCTATGGAGACTTTATGAAGAAAAATAAGGTTGTTGGAGCTTGTAGGATATAAATCTTTGGTAAACTGCTTGACTTTAGAAGCTATCATCCGCTCGTCGTAGCTGGACAGGCCACGCTACACCACAATAAACTAGTATCACAGTAACGGTCACTACAAGCATACAAGAAACTACTAAAAAGTGATTTGACTCGTGCTAATGTGAATATGGAGTTAGTTTCTTTATCAGGCCACCATGTTCTGGGCCGTATTCCTGCACATGGCCATAATTACAGGAAAAACATTACAGTACTAAGCATTTAGAGATTACTCCCGAGCCGCGTCGTTAACACGGTGGCTCGTTCATGCTTTTTGTACACCTCGCTCCGAGCGAGAGCAGGCTCGTGGAACACAGACGTCGTTGGGTAGAGATGCGTTTGTAAAAGCCGCCGGTTTCGCTTCCCTCCAATCGTGTTGGTAAAACCTGGGATCAGAGTGCTGATGGACGATCGAGCGTAAACTCAAAATACTTTTGACGTAATACGATGTAAACTGAGCTCCTGCACAGGAACACGGTGTCACTTTAACGCACCACCCAGGGTTTTATTAGGACTTAAATGTACACACAGCTACCGGTATAACACTACATGCTTTTAAAGTGGGTCAAATATAGAAAGTGACCTTCACTGTGGGCAGCAGCTCCAGTGTTATGGATGTGACACACAGACTCGTGTTGCTAATGGTGCTACTTATTAAATTCTGCATTTAAGATGATTCAAGAAGAGCATCGGCGCATTATTTAACTTCCTGCTTATTCACTGTGACCAATGAGCATAGAGACGTTGTACTACATGACCTCAGGTTTACCTGAAGCTCAGTGGAGAAAAAGGGGAGAAAAAACTTCAAAATAAAGCTGAGAGGGATTTTTAAACTGAGCCAAATGACAACTTGTAGATTAACTCTAATGCAATGAATAATAAATATTTTTGTGGATTATTAAACAATGACTAAACGTATAAAAAGTTACTCAAAACTCACCAAACACAAGATATTAACTGATTAATAAAGTTATATATATATGAAGTTATATAATTTTTTTTTAAATTTGTTTTTGGGAGAGTATTTCTTCCATATTTATTTATTTAGTTACTTATTTATTTATATTTTTTTATTTTACAACAGTAATCAATAGTAATTCAAAGCATCACAATTAATAATAAGAAAATTATGTAAATCTTAGGTTTTATTTATTTATTTATTTTATTTTTTTCTGACACCCCCCCCCCCCCCCCCCAAATTATCTGTGTCCCTTTATTATTTTATTATCAAAATTACTTTGTTATTTTATTATTGTAAAAATACTAATCAAATTTTATAGACATTAAATTATTGTAGTTATTATGGTAATCTTTCTTCTGGCCCTGCTTCCTTTTTTTTTTTACAGGATATTTTTTGTACACGCTTTATTTTTTGCCCCCCAATTAAACACATTTACTAATCAAACTGGGGAGGCATTGGTGGCTCAGTGGTAGGTTTCTCGCCTATCATGCGGAAGACCCGGGTTCAATTCCCAACCACTGGATGCAGTGCCGGTCCCAAGCCCGGAGAAATGGTAGGGTTGCATCAGGAAGGGCATCCGGCGTAAAACATTTGCCAAGTTGTTGTGCGGACCGGTTGGTCCGCTGTGGCGACCCCGAGCAGGGAGCGGCCGAAAGCAACAACTAACTTATCGAACTGGGCATCAACTGAAATATTATTGATTATGACACCTTAGTGCATTAAAATGAATAGCAAGATCATTTTGGGTCCATTTAAAGGTTTGGATCTATAATGAATAAAATATTTATGAGGTGTCTCGGGTTATGCTTCGTTTAATCTGTTAATAATAAAATCAACTAACTAAGGAGCAGTTTCAGAACCATGGAACCATGAACCATGTAAATATATTAATGATAGACAATTAAACGAATAAAATCTGTAGTTTCTAAAAAGATTTTTTAAGAAAAGCGTGTTCTGTTTAAGTGTAAAGAAATATTTATGTTACAGATTCAAGTCAATCAGGAGATTTTGGGCAGGAACCACGACGGTTTTTCGTTGACGGCTTTAACGAACTAATTAATTCAAACGAATTTGAGACAGAAGAGAAAATGCAAAGTGTGGTTTTTGTGCCCAGGCCTAAAAAAAAAGGGAAAAAAAAGAAAGTGCTACGAATTCCTCGGCGAGCTCAAAGTTGTTGGAGCCGTGTGAAGTGCAGCTCAGCGCCAGGACTGGAGATGAAAAGAAAAGCCGAGCACGCTGGAGATGAAAAGAAGAGCTCGGACTGTCTGCCGCAATCTCGCAGCCTGCTCCAATCTAGCGTCTAATTATACACAAATATTAGTTGTTTAGCGAGCGGAGAGGCCCGACGCTGCCATTAGCAAAGTGGAGATGTTCTAAACTCAGAGCTTTCCTTTCAGAGGCACGGCGTCAAGCTGAAAGACCTGCATGCACAGTAACGTGGATCAAAATAAGTCTCTGTCTTGTGTTACAGACAAACGAGTAAAAATATTCATCACTGCTTTCGAGGGTGAATTAAAAAAACAGATCGGTGTGTGACATGATGTGGATTATCCTTCTGGCTTATAAACATGTTACTAACTAAGAAAATCTCTGGAAGCAATAAAGCGTAGGAATGAATCATTGAATTGACTGTGTATGATTCTGGAAATGTAAAAAAAAAAGAAAAAAAACATCCATAAATAGTGCAATATATACATGAGGATCATCTACATGGGTATGTTTTTATTTTCTGTTTACTCCTGATAGGGATCAAAGAAAAGGCTGAAAGACTGGCCATGGGAATTAGTGTGTTTATAGAAAGGTCCTTAAGTGCAACCTCGAATCATAAATCATGTCAGGACTACAGAGGAGAGTGGGATCTGCACATACAAGGAAAGGAAATCAGCTTCAGAAATGCATCATCTGGTTTTAAAGGCACTACTGAACGCTGAGAACAAAACTCCGAGTCATCGTTTCACTTTTGTTTTGAGCTGTCAATCAAAGGAAAGGCCTTTCTTACCATAACTCTCCATCGAGTCCCAGCCCTTCCAGCGGCTGTCCCAGTCCACTCCCACTCCGCTCAGCAGGGAATCTTCTCCTCCGTAACTCAGGTCGTCTCCGTTCTCCTCTAGACTGGCCTGGCTAGCGCTCTCCTCGCTGGAGTCGTGGTTTTCCCAGAAGAGAGGCCAGAAGAGTTTCTTGTGGCCAAGCCATTCCTCGGAGTTCAGAGGCCAGTCGTTCCTGCCCTCTTTAGCCAGGTCCATCTCGACCTCCATCTGAGGGTCATCCACAACCTCGATGGTCACCTGAGATGTCAATACCAAGGGAGACCGTCACGACATAAAAAACACGTCATTTTAAAGGTTCTTCAGTAAACCAGGTTCTCAGCACGTTATCTCACCATGACACATTTCTTCACAGCTTCCGACCGACAATGTCTGAATTGATCAAACCGTTAAAATACCCTTTTATCGTCCCTCGTGTCATTTCCGCAGAGGATGTTTACAGCTTCAGCATGCCATGACCTGTAGGATGGTAAAGCTGTTGTGTTCCCTCAGCAGTTCTAGACAAAGTATCGGCTGTTTATGTTGCTCCTGCGGTAACAATCTGATAGTTTCAGGAGCTGTTTATAAATACCTGTATCGTCATGATTAAGCTACTGTAGTGACGGAGATTACATCAGTCGGCCTTGTCTACATCGTCCTCCTGCCAAATTCTCAAGAACACAGGAGCAGGTTGTACATTCTTGCACCATTACAGAGTATGAGAGCTTTTAATGTGCTAGTATTACACAGGAAACGCTCTTCATTGTTGATATGATGAGGCGTCTCCAGTGTCAGAGCTTTATAGCAGTCAGAAAATTCCCATCTTTTCCAGGACAGGAAAGGGCTGAACAAACTTCTAAAGGAATTTATGGAAACATTATTAATAGTAACTGAGAAACATTTAACTTTTTTAAATGCTATATGTAACTATATGTTTAAACTATAGGAGCTATACAGGATGTGTGCTTTTAATAATACAGTGGGACCTCAGCATAGGAACTGAATCGGTTCTGGAGGCGAGTTCATAAGGTGAAAATTTGTATTGAAAAGAATTTTCCCATCAGAAATAATGTAAATGCAGATAATCCGTTCCAGCCGCCCAAAAATATGACCGATACGACCAATACGAAGCTGTATGTGAGCTGTATGGCTGCTTACAAAGAACTGACCCGAGCCAAGCATTCCATGTCAAGGGTCCTCACAGGAAGTTGTGCCACCAAGCTTGGGCTAAAAACAGAACAGACCGCCCACGCCACCGATCCGTCAACAACAAAACGCCAGAAAAATCACCTAGCTTTTGAACGCATGGCGAAGGTGACGTTGGTATCGTGGGTTGACTCTTTCCAAACAGCTTTCACTGAATAAAAAAAATCCATTTGGCTTCGCTTGGCTTTCCACTGACGCAAACAAGCTTTGAAAGCTCCCGGACGCATGCGCAACTTAGCCGGCGTTCAGTTCGGTTCGTTCGTATGCCGAAAATGTTTCGTATGCCAAAACAAATTTCGATTCTTAAGGCGAAAATTAGTAAGGGGGAGCAGTTGTATGCCGAGGTTCCACTGTAAATAAAAAATGTTGGTAAATTGCTGTGGTATAAGAGGTATAATCAACAGTAATTCTGTTTCATCATACCATCCGGTCAATGATTTATTGTCCTGAAATTAGCTCTGCCCCCAACTGGAACAGAACTCAATAGATGCAATTACTGTAATTGTAATTAGCCTTGGATGGAGTCTCCTCCAAATTCTCCCTTAAGTCAGTGTCTACAAGCCCAACGGAGGGAGCTTTGTATCACGTCCTGCTTTCCGTCTTTCACGTGACTTGTTTTTGTCTTGTAGAGAGCAAGTCAGGTTTCTCAACAAGTAAACATTTTGCTAGCAGCAAACTCCTCTGTGCTTGAAAATGTATTGTACTTACAATGTATTAAAAAGACTTAATAAACCAAATAAAACAAATAAGGACACATGCAAATAAAACCAGCTTTGTCTGGTGTTCATGGACGATGGACCGTTCCCACTTGGACGGCTTAAACTTTTTCCCTGTTATAAAAGTCAATTGTGTATTTTTTTCCCCCTAGAAGTCTAACTTCATTTCCTTTCAGATCCTCATGAGCACAAACATCGTAACAGTGCTAAAAATAAAAAAAGGGACCCTTCTTTACCTCATTTTAAAAGCACATTTAAAAAGATCAGGATCAGCTCTTGCAGTAAACATTAAAAACAGACTGTTAAAATAATACGCTGGCCTTTCACCTTTTGGATTTTCCTTGTTTTTGTTCCTTCTTTTATAAACTCTGCGGAGAGGTTTGAGCGAGATGGCTGAGCTGCGCTCCACCAGCGTAGAGGTCTCGCCTTGGGTAATTTAAGAGGCCTCTTTGCTTAAGAACAGCTGTGACACAGCTAATAAGTGCATAAAAAACCCACTCCCTTTTGCAATCACTTTGTAATAACAGAGTGAAACAATGAGTGCACAGGTTAATTGCATCCGGCGCAAACTAGTGCCAAGTGAAATTAATTCATTTCTCTGAACTACTACAAGTTGATCAGGCAAGTGGGAGGTCTACACCATCGATCAGTGTCGCAGAGGGGCATATTTGTTGTGTTTCCCAGCAATAATTTGCTTTAACTGCCTTTTGCATGGATGCCAAAGCATACAGACAGTCCTCAAAGAAAAGGCCTCGAACCCCCAAAGCGCCAAAATGACAGCACAATTAGCACAATTTCTCTGAGTCCCTGAGTAAATAGTTTTCCGAATTCATGAAAACTAAAACATTTCAGTATTTTCCTTATCAGATTTAACAACTTAATC
This sequence comes from Hemibagrus guttatus, assembly GCA_033459395.1. Lineage (NCBI taxonomy): Eukaryota > Metazoa > Chordata > Actinopteri > Siluriformes > Bagridae > Hemibagrus > Hemibagrus guttatus. Next base: position 2,241,689 of record JAUCMX010000008.1, on the reverse strand, counting down.
TGGTTTTAGCCTGTGTGATTTTTGCGGTTTTGCAAGATCACACCGTACCAGATAAAATCTCCGGCAAATTCTATAACGGACCGAGCAATAACGTTTCCTCCATGACGTTTTATACGATAACGATCCAAACAGGTGGCTCGAATGATTCCTTGGACCATTTCTTGGTCCATTCCTGCTCATTGTTTTTCCATTCTTACCTGTAATTAGTTCCTGTTTACCTTTAACGGATAAAACTGGGAGAAAAAGCTGATAATTTTTTTTTTTATCTCATCCTGTCGTACACAACCTCTCATAAAACTTATACAGAGATATTACAAGGAAAAATAAAGCTTGGAAGGAAGTAGCAGAGATCGGTGGTGGTTCTGATCAGTGTTCTTAGCTAGTTAGCATGCTAGTTCTCATCAGAAACAAACAATCGCATTTTATGCACCAACTAGAGACAAACTACTAAGTGAAGCAAGAAACCTGAGAAGTCTAGGTCTGGTCTTACCTGGATATTCGGATTCTGTGAACCCAGATCTGCATTAGCAAGATCAGGGAAGTTCTTAAGGTCTAAGATGAAAGGCTCCTCTTCCTCAGGTGCAGGTTTAGGAAGAACTCCCTCCGATCGAAACTGTGGCCATCTCCTTTTGTGTCGACGTGGAGGTGAACTGCTTCTGCTCAGCTGGTTCTGCTCTTGGAGCTCCTCCAGGGTCCATCTAGCATCTACAGAGCGAACCTGACCTCCGGCCTGTCAAAACACATAGTGCTTAGTACAACAGAAAACAAGCTAAACATGAAGAGAATATTATAAACATTTATGTGCTAGCATAAATGCTGACATGATATCACTTATTAACTGTACACTTATATAGTGATAGCGATGAGCATTATGAACATTTATGACTTAAAAATCCCCTCAGTAATCTTTTCATGCTAGCTTATATTAGCCTCAAAGCTAGCATTAAACAGCAGTGAAGGTTATAAACATTTATGGCTAAGGAATCCTTTCAGAAATGATGTCAGGTAGATTAGCCAGAGAGCTGGTGTTAGCAGTGAAAATTGTGAATATTTATGACTTAGGAATGCTCTCAGAAATCTTGTTAAGCTAGCTTGTATTAGCCACATAGCTAGTGTTCTGAAGATGAAGAACATTTTTGACTTAAAAATTCTGACAAATAGTGTTACTTAGCGGCGTTTTTGACAATTGTGACTTGTAAATAAATAAAAAATCCTCTCAGAAATCTTATCGAGCAAGTTTGTCTGAGCCAGATAGCTTGTGTTAAGTTAGCAGTTAGAACATTTTTGACTTAGAAATTGTGTCCGAAATTACCGAAGCATCCTGTATTAGACAAATAGTGTTACTTAACAGTGATCTCAACAATTATGACTTAAAAATAATAATAATAATAATAACAATAATAATAATAATAATAATAATAATAATAATAAAATTTTCCTCTAGCAAGCCAGCTTGTCTGAGACAGGTTGCTAGTATTAGCCATCTAGTCTAGCCATCTCGAGCCATAATCGAAGTCATTTGAGATGTTTACATTTATTCTGTTTTACATTTATAGCTGATGTACATCTCTGGCTACTTCATCACCTAGAAAGTGACATGTTTCCCTTTTTTTTCCTCCTGATTAAGCGTCTGATCTCTGCCCCTCTGTGGGCTGCTTTTAAAAACTAATTTCTACAGTAAACAGTGCTATGAAAATAAAACAGAAGTGAGTTTAATAGATTTTGGTGGTTTTTAATACAACCAGTAAAGGATATGTTTCAACCCTCTATAAAGCCTCCTCGAGAACTGAAAAACGGGGCGAATCATTCCTGAAGCAATTATAGCACACATGCGAAGACGACTGGAAGATCTGTCATCTACTAACACCATATCAAATCTATACAGCTGTGACCCTGAACCCTTACGGAAAAAGAAAAGAAAAGTCCTGGGTTTCAAATAAACACATCTGGAGTGAAATGTCTCCCACATGACAGCATATCAAGAGGACTTTAAAAGGGGATTACTGGAATAACGTGGATGTTTTTTCATGGCTTAGTTTGGAATACAGGCTAGTTCATGGACATGTTAGCTTTAAAACGTGTAGAATAAAAGAAATCCCATCTTTTCACTGACGGTGTAACGTCAATAGTACGTGTAACTCGAGTTACACAGATAGCCTCGTGTTGCACAACCCGTTTGACGTTGCAAAACATCTGATAAGACGTCGAGATGTTGTTTTTAGGCCTCCATCCTACATAAGTTACTTATCAAACCCAAAGCCTGCATGCTACGGCCCTCCCGCTAGCAACCAAACAAAACAGAGCAGCCGGAGAAACACGGCCAGACATGAACAACACGCCGTTCAGCTGCTTTTCTCCTGACAGCTGGTTGATATTAAGCACAAACACTGCACTCGACGAGAGAAGCACTGCGAATTCTTGGAGGATGGCCCAGGATGGTGCACGCAGGTAAATTATTACACATTAAGGGATATGTATCTCTTTCATCTGGTTTACTTTAATATGGAGACCTGAAGTCTGGCGTAGGAGAGACGGCCTCCCGTTGTCCCGGATCCACAACAACACTGTCAGAGAGCTTTGAAATCATCTGCAGTCTATCACCATTCCAGCACCTCCTGTCTCGCCGCAACGTTAGATCCACAAACTCTTTCTGCGATGGCGCTCTGTCACACTGATTTAAAAGGTGTCTCCAGATAATCTCATAATGCTTCACCATGCTTTACACGAGTACTAATCACTTGAAGTCGTCGTAAAACAGACCTTTCACTTGCTATGGACCTGGTTTTTAAGCCTTGACCAGATGACTTTTTTTTTCCATCTCCAACGAGGTGTAATCTGGAACCGGTCCTTTTTTTCCGAAACAGCTATTTTGCTGTCGACTGCAACAAAATAAACAAAACTGATGAGCAGCCACATGCAGAATAAACACGTATCTGTTGAGTTGTGTGTTGTCTAATAGCCCTAATAAGGGTCGAGATGAGGTAATGGAATCATTTCCGGTGTATCCTTGGGATTTTTTTCTGCATCCCGATTTGTCGGGAGTCATTTTTTTTACAGGCTGTACAGATTCTTTCTTCCATAAAAAAAAAAAAAAAAAAAAAAAAAAAAACAGAATATGCCTTGTATATGTAGGAAACTCAACAAACATAAATTTAAACCAAGTCCCGAGTTTAAAGCAAGGAACAATAAAATATAGACGATGTTTAAAAAATGTGTTATTAAGTAAAATTCCTAGTAAAAGTACTCACTAAATAACGTTATGGTCAACAAGTGGTTCTGATAAAGAGATCAGACATGTGTATTACACGTGGATTTTTATCCTGACGTCCATGTGTACAAGCCACGCCCAGCTCTCTGATTTATCCCATGTGAACTGATATTAATTGGTTCTCCTGTAACATTATGCCCCGCCCACTGTCAATCACATACCCGTGATTTGCTACATCATCAAAGATTATGGGATGCTTTAGGAACGTAGGATGCTTCGCAACAACCGCATCTTGGAAGGACATTTTATCAGCGCACGAGAGGTTAATCATGGACCCTTCCTTAGCCTTTCACGAGCTACATGCATGCCTTAATAGCGCCAGATTAGACCCAGTCACGTCGGGCCTCTACATCCTGGTTCCTTCAACACTTCAAAGGGCTCGTGTAGAGGCCCTGTCTAAGAGCCACCAGGGACATCAAAGAGAAGCCGTAGAACATGATCGACCAGACACCTTGAGCCATGATGGACATTATCAAACAACCAACACTGTCAATTCAATCCCATTTAAAATTCGACATCTTTTTTTTCGTAATTCGTAATTCCTCTGAACGCCATCTACCATCTAGTCTCTCTGACTCTTCCTACTCGTGCAGGTCACGTCCCCAAGTTTTCTGAGTGCAGTCCACCACGACCACATCTGTACAGCTCCTGTTTCCCAGAGCGCACATCTGGAGACCTGATTCGATCATCCCTTTCGTCTTCTGGCAAAGAAACAGCAGTGAGGTGAAGGAAGAGGGGGGAGAAAGGGGGTGGGGGGGTGGGCTTTTGGGCTAGCGAGGCTGCCTGATCAAAGCCTTCCTCTGCTGATCATGTGTAGCCTGCCTTGTCTCACTTCTCTGACTCCGTCTCTCCCACACGCAAAGCAGATGTCCTCCACTGCAGACGATAAACTTCACCCCAACAGCCGTTCTATTGAATTTCAACGTCTCCAAGGAAGTGAGTGAAGCACCTTCCCGTGTCCTTAAAACAATTACAAGTGCCACGGAGTCACCTCGGTTAAACCATCGGTAAGATGGATTCTCAAGCTGGAGCTCTGTTTATTTTTTAAATCCAAGACAACCGTAAATCAAAATTATAGTGTTGCTGGAGATTTTTATGTGTCTCGCAAGTGTGAAAGTGATTATTTCCAAGTAGCCCGGCCTACAAGCCTAGAAAAATAGGTTCCTCATAAGTTCTTTGGACAGATAAAAGTTCTTAGCTTCCCAAACAGGTGGGAACTAGAACACTTGAGAGATCTTTATGTGTCTCTCAAGTGTGAGAATCAGTCCTTTGTACACTCTTAGAAAAAAATCAGGTTCCTCAAGGGTTCTTTAGATATATGAGCTCTTTGTGTTCTAAAAACATTTTACCTGGAGCCCTTGAGGGATGGTATTATATGTATAATATAAATGAGAAAAAAATCATTACACTTTTGGAGAAAGAAGGTCCCTCAAGGGCTCCTCAGATAGATAATGGTTCATAGCTTCCGACATGTTTTTTACCACAAACCCTTGAGGATTTTTTAAGCATCTCACGAGTAGGAAAATGATTGTAAACGGTCTTACCTACACATTTTAAAAAAAAAAAGAAGGTTCCTCAAAGGTTCTTTGGACAGGTAAGGGTTCTCATCTTACAAATCGATTTGTATTAAGAAACAATTGTTGTTTTTTTGCATGTCACGCATGAGAAAATGGTTCTTTCCATGCAGTTGTACCTAAATCCTTAGAAAAAATGAATGGATAAAGATATTAAACTTCCTGAAACCTTAAAACACTTTTTTTAAGTGTCTCACAAGCAGTTCTGTCTACACTCTTAGAAAAAAGTATGAGTTCTTTGGATAGTTCCTCGGCTTCCAAACTTTTATTGCCAAAGGTTTAATCTGGAAGAATTAAAGAAACAGTTCTCCACAGATCCTTGAAGATTTTCCTCGGAAGGACAGTCTGAAGAAGTGTTAAACAACGCCAAAACAACAATCTGTAACATGACTAAGAGTCTCTTACTAAGAGTGATGAGGTTCTGAGAAAGCCCTCCAGGAATCTCTCATACCTCCTGCCTCCGTCATGCTCTGAAATCGAACCTCAGAGATCATCGCCCTTGCCAAGATAAGCCACTTACTCAACATAGCAGCGTTTGGCTTGGTCTCATCCTCCACATCAATGAGTCCTGCCGGTCGAGGGAGTAGAGGACAGTTTTGCTTTTTCATGAGTAACACAAGTTAATAATGGAAAGCAAACAAGTTAGAAGACGTTCCTGTGGTTGCGCATCGCTCCACAACAACGGAGAGCAATTCCTGGAGCCGGAATTCCTGACCGCTCACACGAAGAGGGGAGAAGCGGGGCTGAGAAGAAACGGAGGATACTAAAAGCACTGTCAATGCATGGATGGATGCCTGACCAAGCGTTTTTCCTTATTCTGTTTTGTTTTGTTTTCCTTTCCACATCCTGCATACCATCATGTTACAATCTGATTTTCTTGGCATGTTCTGACCGACATCACCAACGCACCGAGAGAACAAATAAAACTTGTTGGATTTCGCTGAGCTTAATATGAAGAAGTCATGATGAGTTCCACCATTAAGAACACCAGAGGAACACTGTAGAAACCCACAAACGTTCATCTGAAGATCCGGAGACAGAGTGCAAAAAAAGAGACTCATTTATTCGAACTAAGCAACTCTGTCATAATTCACGGAAACGGATCTGATTCTTCAACTCCGTAAAAGACCTGCTGATTAATCAGTCTGACCCAAGCCATTTTCCTCTGAAGCTTTGGTATTCGCTTAAACACCTTCATGTGCAGGTTGTGAAACCTAATACGAGAACATTCAGATGACTGAAACCCACACAAACCAAAACTAGCATATGGTAAAACAGACATTTTTTTATTTGTATTTTTTTTTTTAATATATATTTCAAGGCCTCTGGAATCAAATTCCCACAGGAAATTGTTGCTGACTCAGAAAAGCTATTAATTTACTGTATACATTAGGATGCACTGGAACCAATTTATTCTTAAATGTATAAAAAGATTCTGTAGCGTAGCCAGCGTGAAGCTCAAATAGACCTTTTTAGGGTGTATTATTGGTTAACTACAACATGGAGACATGGTTTATTAAATTATATGTCTTTGGTGTACCACAATTCTGTAACTTTTTGAGTTATGGTGGTTGGCCACGCTACTTTATCATTTAAATGCCACATTTTACAGAGACAGAAGCCAGATTTTTATTTGTTCCAGCGAAAATAAATAAATAATAAAAGCTTGGTTTTATCTTATAGACCCCGAGGAACCGTTTATGAGTCAAAAAGTGAAGAGTTTTATTTTGTAAATTACAACCCATCGTTCATGATCCCATCAATAACTCTTAGGTTCATAAGAAAAAACCCCAAAAAGCTACGTCCTGGCCACTCTGCAGCCCGAAGCCTTTTACACGTTGGTCTGATTTATATCCATTCCTCCACTTTAGATGGTATGTGTGTGTTCTAGTGGTTTTGCTTAAATACAAGCTAGCGTTTCAGCGTTAAATCCTGGATATAGCATCAGGAGCGTGCGCATGAGAGTGCTTGCACCGTATACTTTCAGACACAGATTATGGTTTACAGTTTCAGCTTAACCTCAATTAGGGTGCTGGATATTTGAGAGCTTTCCAACCCACAGTCGCCCAAAAATCCCGGAAACACGAGCGTCTCAGAAGGCTTAAGAATCTGCCGCCCTCTGTGGCATGCGGGATCGACGGCGTGCTCGCGTCTAAGAGAAGGAAAAGCCGGCGATTATTCGGTTTATCTGTTACAGCATTGAGGCTCCTTCACCTTCGCCGCATGCCAATCTCACGTCTCAGATTGAAGATAGGCGTTTTGCTAAATACGTGTCGCCTGCGCCGTTTCCCGTTGCTATTGAGAAGTAGAGGTCTTCATTTCCAACGTTAAGCCAAATAGTTTTAGTGATTAGAGTTGTGTTCGAAGCACAAAGATGATTCTGGCTCTCAGTCTGCAATATTGGTAAGTTTTGCTAAAGCTTAGCTTGAGTTAGATAATCATGATGTCAGTATTACACAGTTAAGGTTGTTGTAGACATTTGATTTGGCGAAATAACCACTCAAGGAGCCGAGAACTGTCGAAAACCGAACACGGTCACTGAGTTTTCACATTCACAGATCAAATCGAGCGGCCGAATTCCACCTGCTAGTCAGCGCACACCGCCCTCTTCCGCATACATGACCTCACAGACGTACCACGGTTGGCTAGTGTCACTCTGATTGACAGGAGAGAGAGTAACAAGATCCCACCCACTTGAGCAACACAGCTAGCTTTGCTGTCTCAGATCTGAATGTTGCGCTGTATGTGAAAAGTTCGATGTTTAAACTTTCCAAGAAACCAGTTAGATTACTAGACCGTGATATTCCTTGAGGCTCCAAAGATCAAGTTGGCTAGAATCCAGACCTCGTGCACAATAATACGCTTCAATTCCTATAGACGTTGACCAGTGATCGACTGCTTCCAATCATCAATTACCCCTCATCAGGATGGTTATTGACACGGCAAAGAGTGGGGTGTCTAATCTGATCTGCTAAGGACCACTGCTGAAGAAATTCCGGCCAATCAGGAGCCATATCTGACAGTGCCTGGGTGAGAGCTTGGAGTTTTGAACCATCTCGGGTTGCATTTCTGATATTTGAAGACAGGCTTGATATAACAGTAGAAGGTTTTCACATCTTCCGAAAGTGGTAATAAAAATAAATAAACCTTTTTCTTTTTTTTTTAATAAACAGTACTGTGACATCATTAAAAATCACCACAAAGTGACAAAACCATGCTAATGATATCATTTAAAAACGTCTTCCAAGGTGCTACGTCTCAGTCAGAAAAATGTTATTAATGGTTAATTAATGGTCAAAAAGACTAATGAATGGTTCCTCATTTAGAAATTGAGCGTAGAAAAAGGAGGAGGGGAAACATATCATTGATAAATATCCTTTTTTTCCCCTCCAATGTCTTTTGAAGTGATGACAGTATGACTCACGAGAACATGTTGTTCATTCATTGTTCAGTAAATGCTCAGGATCCAGAGTTTCTCCTGGGAAAACTGGGTGTGAGGCTGGAATACAGTCCAACACACACACACACAGACACACACACACACAATTACCTAGGTGTAAATATCCATCTCACTCCTAGCATGTTTTCAGAAGATAAGGAGAGAAGAAACCAGAGAACCCAGATGGACATGTGGAGAACATGTGATACTCCACACCGACAGAAACCCGAGCTCAGGCTCGAACCCTGGAGCTGTGAGGTAGCAACCGCTGTGCAAATCTTAGCAAATCCTAAACCCTAAAATACTGAGTGGCATCGAATGAACCCAAGATGCAAGATCCGACACGTATGATCAGATCTTTCAAAGATGTTTGGTGGATTCCACAAAACTCAAAATATTCAATTTATAAATGCACAATAAGGACAGAACAAATTCTCTCACACACACAGTGCAGTGGTTTCCCAAACCTGTTCCTTGCTCTTAATCCCCTACATTTGAGTGTTTTCTCCTGTTTATTGCAAGCCTTTCATTAAAATGGGTGTGCTGGACTAGAAAACCCCAGCATGTGCAGCACTGCTCCTCTAATCCTGATGTTCCAGCACAAAGCTCAAACATACAGACAGGAAAAAGACACTAATAGCCTCTTTCTATGAGAAACAGCTCCCAACTGTGCCATCCCATATGGCCTCCTTTACACGTGTGTGTGTGTGTGTGTGTGCGTATTTCAAGAAGTGTATCCGTACCGTAAGAGCGGTGTTCTCTCTGGGTTTAGGGTCATTGATCCTCTGCTTTCTGCTGGGGAAACCGTCAGCTGATACGAGAAAGAGGGTGAAAATAGCCACCGAGCGCAAAACTCCACTCCGAGTCCGCATAGCTGCAACAAACACTCGCTTAAACCGAACTGTTTCAATTCTTGCGCTTTGGAAATTCTTGGTTTTTGTTTGTTTTTGTTTGTTTTTTTTTTGCCTTGAACGCTTTTGCGCGCCGCTCGCTGTAAATCAGTGCCTTGCGCTCCGACAAAACCACTCCATTAGACCCAAATCTCGAGTTACATCCTGTGGAGCACTGGCTTTGTGAAGGAGCTCCGGAAACATTCTCAGCAGTTTATGATCCTCAGGAACGATTCCTTAAACTTAAGATGCCATTTGTGAGTGCCTCCTGTTGTCCCGCTGCTCCATGCGTAAAGGCTGCTGCTGATCTGAACTCAAACTCAAGTGTGCGTGCATGTCTGTGTGTGTGTGTGTGTGTGTGTGTGCGCGTAAATTCTACACTACTCAACACATTCGTTCAACTTCTCAGGGTTGCCAGATTCGACCCTGTTTTAAACTCCACTATATCTTCTCAGGGCATGGATTTTAATCACTGGGTATCCCTATAGCGCAAAAATATGTTTTTAAATAAATAAATAAATAAATAAAGAAATAAATAAAAAATTGTGAAGGTATGAGGCTTTAAACCATGAATATTTTGCATTGGATCAATCCTGAGTCTGTGCTTCATCAGGGTGATGTTCTTCTCTCTGTGTGGGTTTCCTCAGGGTTCTCCGGTTTCTTCCCACCTTCCCGAAAAATTCCGGTAATTTTCCTATAGCTATGCTTAATTCCCACCTTAGTGTGAATGTGTGTAACAGACTGGTGATCCATCCGGCACGTATTCCTGTCAGAGTTACTCCAGATGCACCATGACCCTGACCAAGCGAGGACTGAAGATGGATGAATGTTTAAAACCATCAACTTTTCAACAGTTCCTTACATTTAGGTTCATTATTCAAACACAAAAGTGAACTAAACGTTCAAACATCATTTATTTTCACCTCAGATCCAGCATTTAAAGCCACAATTTTCTGTGAGTTTGATAAAAAAAAAAATCCAGGTGCATTTTTTAAATTAAAACCAAACCCTTTGTACGTGATATTTAACAAATATTGTAATATATGAGGTTTTATTGTTTTTAGAGAGCTCTAGTACATAAATCTTTTCTTTTATGAAAGCAAATGTAATATCAAACATTCGTAGAATTTTTTAATATATTTTTATTGTGCTTGGTTCAATAAAAAAAAAAAAAGCTTCAAGAGTTTCACATTTAAAACATTGAATTATGTAAAAAAAAAAATCAAATCAAATAGATAAATAAATAAAATAAATAGAAAGAAAGAAAGAGAAAATATAAATAAATAAAACATTTTATTACAAATAAATAAAACATATTATTCATTCATTCATTCATTGTCTACCGCTTATCCAATCTATTCTCGGGTCACGGGGAGCCTGTGCCTATCTCAGGCGTCAAGGCAGGATACACCGTGGATGGAGTGCCAACCCATCACAGGGCACACACACTACAGACAATTTAGAGATGCCAATCAACCTACAATGCGTCTTTGTACCAGGAGAGAAAACCAGAGCACCCAGAGGGAATCCCCGAGGCACGGGGAGAACATGCAAACTCCACACACACACACACACACACACACACAGACACACAGACACACAGACAGGAGGCGGGAATCGAACCCCCAACCCTGGAGGTGTGAGGTAAACATGCTAACCACCAAGCCACCGTGCCTCACTAAAACACATTATATTTCTTTTATTACTATTATTATTATTTCCCATGCAAACATGATTAAAAAAATGTGACTTTGGGAAATATAACCAATCTGGCAACCAGACTACAAGTCCCCTGTTCCCATTCCTCATTGGTCAGTGTGGGACACCCAGTGACGTGCCCTCTGTTAGTGTGATGTCACACTATATGGAAGAGGAGGAGGATAGCCCGAGCCGGAGCTCTTTAATGCAGGAGCACACACACGGGAGCTGTGCAGAAGTAGGACAATAACAGTAATAGTGTGTGATGGCAAAGTGCGTCTGCTGGGATTTGTGTAAGTGGATTTCACCGGCACTCGGTGTGACTCGGTGCAATTGAGGATTTGTAGATATAAAGACTTGCAGCTGCAAAAAAAAAAGGGGGGGGTGGGATCTGAATGAAAATCCACTTAAGTGCTTAGATTTCTAACGTCTCTGAAGGGTAAAGGGTTTAGGGATTTAACACACACACACACACACACACACAAAGTGTGTAGTGATTTCAACACCTCGTTATTAAGTATGTTGATTCAAATGGAGTTCTTTTCCTGGATAAAATGTGAAACATCATTTTATGTGTGTCAAATTTCATTTGGACTTAAACATGACCGTTTAGCGTGTGTTATTCTTATAATCAGCTTATGAGGAGGGTTTCATCCTGGTCAGAGTAACAGTGGATCTACAGAATATCCTGGGAATTGTGTGTATTAGGCTGGGATAATCCCAGGATGGGACACTGGCTCATCTCAGCACACCGCACCACACAGACACTTACAGTGGAATCGGTTCTGGAGGCGAGATGTTAAGGTGAAAATTTGTACTGAAATGAATTTTCCCATCAGAGAATGTAAACGCAGATAATCCGTTCCAGCCGCCCAAAAATATGACCGATATGATCAATACGAAGAGTATGTGAACTGTACCAAGCCAAGCATTCCATGTCAAGGGTCCTCACAGGAAGTCATGCCACAAAGCTTGGGCTAAAAATAGAACAGACCGCCCACGCCACCGATCCGTCAACAAAAAAACACCCGAGAAATCACCTAGCTTTTGAATGCATGCCAAAGGCAATGTGGGTAAAGTGGGTTGACTCTTTCCAAACAGCTTTCAGTGACTGAAAAAACATCCGTAAACCCACTTCGGGTTGGCTTCGCTCGGCTTTCCACTGACGCAAGCAAGTTTTGAACGGCTCCCGGACGTACGCGCAACTTCGGTTTGTTCGCATGGCGAAAATGCTTCGTATGCCAATGCAAATTTCAATTCTTAATGCAAAAATTCATGAGGGACCGCATTCAGATGCCACTGTATTCACACATAATGATCGGTAAGTTTAACAAATTTGCACCTAGAAGAGTCTTAATGCAGCTCAGAAGGAAACCAGAGAACCCTGAGAAAAACCTGTGGAAACCCCTGGAGCTGTTGTGCTATAGTGCTACCTGCTGTGCATTATTTAGCTCGGAGATGTCCAGTGTCATGAAAAGACGGCTCATGTGAGATGTCCTTATGCAGACCCACAAACGGCCAATCACGATCCAGCTTTCAGGATTCTGAAGACGGTCACCAGAAAAGCGCTCAAATGAGTCGAGTCATCCATCACGAATTTTTCTGGACAGAGAGCTGGTTAGAGCTGGTGTGGTCCATGAATTTTCATCTTAGGGCACAAATTCAATGGTCAGTTGAGGAAAAGCAGGAAAAAACAGCACAACAGTACATAAAGAATATTCTTCATTTTATTATGTAATGTGGTTTTATATTTATACAACAGTTATAGAACTCTGGTGTTTTACAGTGGGTCTTTTTTTTTTTCGTTTTTATTTCATTTAAAGGACAAACAAGAAAACTAAGCCATCTTGACAAACACATCTCCCGACATTTAACGCTAGTTCTTTCGAAACAGATCAAATGTAAAGATGCGAAAACGCATTATAGAGCGGCGAAAGCGCTAAAGAGCCAATGGAATGAAAAAGTACAGGACGAGGCACGGGAGCACAGTGCGTTCATTTCAGCACCTTTTTTTTTTAATCAGACAAAAAATGTAAAAAATGTAAAAAAAAAAAAAAAAAAAAAAAAAAAAAAAAAAAAAAAAGGTACGCGTGCACGTGGAGGGGATACGGATGAAGGTTTCTCATCAGTAGTATTCGCACTGAAAGCGCACACCTGTGGACTTTTTTTTTTTTTTTTTTCCGAGCTGCCAGAGACGGGGGGAAAACGTGTTTTTTTGTGAAATAACAAAGAGGAGAAGATATTATACACAATAAATAAATATGTACAAATATGCACATAGCAGAGACTCACGTGAAGCAGGTGTTAAGAGCGATGACGCGCATAGAGACGGAAAAATAAACTTAAGGACTTTCCCATAAACCCGACTTCTTGGTAATTTATGATATTATGATGTCACAACTTGGGAACAAGATTTTCTTCTTCTTTGTCGTCGTCTACAAACCTCTTAGGTTGCTTTGGGAATAAAATCCTACACAGACAGACGTCTCTGGACATTTTAATAAAAAAATTTTTATCCTAGTGCAAATTGCTCGAAGTTTTGAATTCTCGGAAACGGCGATGTGCACGAGCCACGCTTTTTTTTTTTCTTTTTCTTTTCTCTTTTTCTCAGAAAAACACCGACGTTGTGATTGATATCTTAGGAGGGAGAGTAAAAAAATAAATAAAAGGAAGGTTTCTAAACGCTAGAAGGATGGCGGACGCCAGACGCTGCGATTTGAAACGTAAATATGTTTTAAAGAAAAAAAGGGCGAGAGAGAGAGAAACAGAGAGAGAGACAGTGTGTGTGTGTGTGTGAGACAGAGAGAGAGAGAAAGGGGGGGGAGAGAGAGAGAAAGAGAGGTGCTTTAACAAGCCCATGTCTCTGGGACTGATCATTCGTTCCCGCCTCCAGTCTGGTCTCACTTATTCAGAAAGATGCTTTGTACGCGTGAAAGAGCGGCTTTAGGGTTACAGTTACATATGGCTTTAGCGAGCACAATAAGCAATCCAAAGCATCTTGTGGTTGGACGCACAGAACTGAAGCTTTTTTTTTCGGTTTTCTAATAAATGCCACAATAAATTAAGGACAAGATCCTTAATGTCAAAGATGAGATGAGGACCAACAGAGGAAGAAAGACGGACGAAAAAAAAAAGAAAGAAAGTAGTGTAATAGGAGCTCCATGTGCTTAACAAAAACATGATGACATTTAAAAAAAAGAGAGAGAGAGATAGAGAGAGAGAGAGAGGTGTATTGAGTGAATAGTGTGGAAGGACAGAGAGCAGTGCACGTTTCTCTCGAGGCTGGAAAGTGGTCAGTCTTCACTCTCCTCGTATGTGGTCTCGTCGTAGGGCCGGTCGAGAGACGGGAGGGTTCTGTGGCGTGAGTATTTCACTTGCAGAAGGTCTCCCACCTCGCTAATTGCACTCAGGGCCTACACACACACACACACACACACACACACAGGATCACAAACATGTTCATTTATCATGTGTCAAAAAAATTCGAGTCACATAGTAAGTCTCAACAACAAAGTGACCAGAAATCATTTTCTATTATAGCTAGCGACTTCCCTAGCGACCGGATGTGGGCGTGTCCAGCGAAGTTGAGAACAAATATGTTCAGCGACTAGCAACGAGAGTGATGTAGCTAAACAAACATTCCTGGTGTATATCATTTATTAGTATTATTATATCACGCAGGAATATTGTATGAACGAGGCTTTTCGAACCCTAAAGCTGCCTGAATCCACCCCGAGCTCAGGTGACACACGGAGGTGTGTGAAGGCCAGGAAGCCGCCAAAAAACCCCCAAAAAAAACCCCTAACACGTTCAGGAGGAGAGAAGTCATAAACGACAAACAGCAATAGAAAGGCGGGGTTTTGACGTCACACTTTGGTATTCTGATACCCCTCTATATCTTGATGATGTCAGAGCTGAAATAAAACCCCGCCTCGATCCCGGACAGAGAAGCTCACCGACACGATAAGCGGTCACATCAAAGTTACGGCCTGTTTTCTTTAGCGCCGAGGAGGAGAGGTGGAGGGGTGATTTTTTTTTTTCCCAGCATGCTTAAAATCAAGGGACCTCAGGGAGGCAGATTAAGATGCTCTTTGATCTGCAGCCAGAGCAGCCCCCTGTGGCAGGCCCTTCTTATGTAAACCCGCGGACTGAGAGCCGAGAGAGCTGACACTGTCGATTAATTTACAGCGCGGGACACTTTGAAGACGCAGCCTCGCATTCCTTTATCAGTGATTGCGTTCAAACAAAGAACACACACACACACACACACAACTGGGGTTCGAACTGAGGCTCGAATGTGTGTGTTTCCTGCAAATCGCTGATTTTAAAAGTTCAGGAAGACCTCAACCTGCTTCAGGTGAACATTTCATGGAACATATTTTAAACTGATATGTGTCCACTACAGAGACGATTGAGAATCCTTTATATACTATATATATATATATATAGCGACTTTATTAAAAGCTAATTCAACAAACTTCGCATTTATGAAGCTAGAAAGAGATTAAGACTTTTCCCGCTCAGAAGAAAGCCATGAATGTCTGTGATGAAACATAATTGGCACAAATAATACTGTGATGGATGACATCGCGGACCTCGCAGCTACCGTTGTAGAAAACGGAAGAAGGTTTCATTACCATGTCCAGCGTTTCTTTGGTGTGAGCCGCAGACACGCAGAAGCGAGCTCTGGACTCGATGATGGGCGTGGCAGGGAAGCCTACGACGACCACACCTATGTTCCTCTTCAGCATCTCCCGACCAAACGCCCTGGACACGACACAACACACATGTTCAGAATGTCGAGAAAATCTTCATAATGGTCATTTTGATGCCCCACACATCTTAACTAACTAACCTAGTAACTAGAGCTTGTTTTAAATCTGGTGATTAGGACGTCGTTACAGAAAATCAAGACAATTTAACTGGGACGTCATATCAAATGCCCATAAACATCCCTTTAAAATTGTTTAAATTATTTAAACATATTGGGTTGGGAATGTTCATATTCACTCATATTCACTCACAAGAGCACTTTGTCCTCCATGTTTGATTTTTTTTTTTTTTTTTGCTTGACCCCCTCTGCGTCCTGACTGGTTAAAGCGTGACGTCACTCAGCGCTTTGTAAACCTTTGGCATTGAAACTGCTGTGACTAAATAAACGACAGCAGCTTTCCGTAGAATTAGACAGAAAACACGCGCTGGCGGTCGAGAGAGGAAAAACAAAACAAAGGCTAATTGTGAAAGCATCCTTAAAAGACACTGTCCTTTGGAAATGGGACTTTCTCCCTTACTATTTATTACAGAATTAAATTCATGCAATCTACACTTATAGAATTTTCTGGAATGAATTCACCTCAGACGGTGCACGCTTACCCGATTTTGGCAGGCAGGTAGAGCATCAGAGGAACTACAGGTGAATCGTAGTTGCCGTAGATGATGAAGCCCAGCTCTCTCAGCCGCCTGCGGAAGTAGTTTGTGTTTTCCGCCAGCCGCTGGATACGATCCCGGCCTGGAATTTATATTTATACATATAAAAAAAAGACATTTCAAAACACACACAAAAAAAAAAAACCCAGGGTGCTTGGCATTAATCTGCTTTTTCCACGGCCCTTTCATGCGATCAGACAATTAAAAAGTTACCAATCCACAGGACCCATTAGCGGAGTTAATAGGAAACCTGACCATCTGAGCTATAAACTTTATCATCGCACTGGAGCGAGAAAGAGCGAAGCATCCAGTCGGCCTTGAACCATTAAAGCGGGAATATTTTATACCTGCTGATTTTATAGGCCTTCTTAAATTTTCCCCTGTGATGTCATCACATCACGGATGCCGGTTCCTACTCGTGTTCGCGGCATGAGGTTTTATCGCACTTGAGCGCCATGTAAGCCCGAGTGTCCTTGCCAGAGATGCTAATCAGCTTGCTACACGACACAACCTGTGAGCAACAGAGGAGCTCTTCATCGAACCCGAGATTGGCCAGCGAGGCAGTAAACAAACAACCGTTTTCGGAAATCAACAACATGCCCGGAGCAGGATGGGTTCGAGTTCTCTCATTTTGGAAAGAAACAGGCTTGCTTTGTTATGTATTGCAAAAGGATTTGCGAGAGACCGCTGTGCAATCTGTTTGGAAAGGCCTGCGTTTCTGGAAAACAGGTCAAACTTTCCGTGCATGCCAAGGAACGGCAGTAAGGAATTTTGTGTGGTGTCTCTTTCCGTAATGTCTCTTTCGTGCCATAAGCCGCATGAGGTCGAGCTATCGGAAAGACGAACATTTGATAGATCTGCTACATCATGATGTCCAGAGACTGAAGCGGTCACCTTGAATAAGTTCTCAGAGGTGACTTGAGGCAGATTTCACTTTACAGAACGAAGTGTTGTTTTTATTCCCTTCTGAAAGCAGTTTTGTTGGTAAAGGATGGAACAAGCCAAGCAGACTTGTAAGTGCATGTTGGGTGGGTTGTATCTGAAGAGCGCTTGCGAAAGGAGGCTTGCCTCACTGTGAAATCGGAGTTCACGTAAACTGGTTACTGACAGATAAAGCAATCTGTTCGAGTCATGACCGGGTCACTTGCTTTGTGGTAACGAAACAAAGCCCCAACGATGCGGAAAGTTAAACACTTGGTTTACGCATCCTCTGCGCTCGCTCTTATCCCAGAGTGCGTTTTGAAGGAGAACAAGAAAAAGGCTTTGTTCCAGCACAGCGAAACACTTTTCTTTGCATAACCCAGCATCAGAAGTTCAGAAGTTGGGGTCAGAGCCATGATACAGTTCCCCTGGAGCACAGAGGGTTAAGGGCCTTGCTCAAGTGCCCAACAGCTTGGTGGTGCTGGGGCTTGAACCCCCCAGACCTTCCAATCAGTAAACCAGAGCCTAAAGTCTTGAGCCACAACTGTATTTGGAAAACCCAGCTGGAAGAACCAATCCACATTTCCATCAGCTTTCAGAAAGATCAACGTGGTCTTGTACATAACTGTCGTTAGGTCTTCTTAGTCTCAGCATTAGCAGTTTAACTCCTATTCAGTTTTTCCTTGCAGTTCCTGAAAAAAAAGGTTGGTATTTCCTCAGAGTTCCAGTCCTTGACACGCATGGAAAGATTGACAAACAAGAGCTAAAGCTTTCAGATCGTGCCGTGGTGAAAGGTCTCCAAAAATTCTTTGGGGATGCATCACAATGCTTCTCTAAAACCAGATCATGCAGTGTTCTCAAACAAATTCTTTCTCCATAAATCATCCACCGAAACGCGCCCTCGAATTCATCTGCCCGAAACAAACTGTTGATATTTCAGAGATTGTTTGTTTATAGCAGATCTCTGCCTCAGATAATCTCCCTCCATTCAATCAGAGTTGGATGCATCTTCAAAAACCTCTGGAGATAAACCTCCTCTGGACTGCTCACGTCTTTTTTTGGCACTTAAATAAAATAAAATGGCAGCTGAAATCCTGAACATCACCGGTTCCTGGGTTCAGAACCGAACCTGATTCGGCTGGCTGAGAACGTCCTGATCCGTTCTGCCGAATCAGATCGTTCAAGTGTCCGTGCAAAGGTCACGGTCAAGGCATGGCTTGATGGAAACCGGACATCTGCTCTGATCGAGATCAGAGATACGTTCAAACCAGCAGCTATTACTGCTGACAGCCACAGGTCAGGACATGATTATGGCCTTTTCCATGTCCAGTTCCTTGGAGAGCCCTTAATTAATGAGAACGTTTGCGCCAAAGAAACTCGCTACCCAAACTGTGTCTAACGAAAAGAGCATCTGAAAGCAATAAGGTTTGGAGAGGGACTTAAACTGCTGGACTTCCAGCCCTTGAATGGGCAAGCTGGTCCTCCAGGAGGTGGGGGTTGGAGGGTGGGTGTTGTGGGGGGTTACTGGCCTCTGCAAAGTAAATCTTTCTGGGGTACCCTTTCAACAGCTAGTTTCACAGTGCACACCCCCCAATAAGTCCTTCCAGACACCGGGCTGCAGGATTTGAAGCGAGGGAAGGGCCAAGAGAAACCGAAAGAGCTTCCAGATGTGGGGGGCCGCTTCCTCCTGTTTTCTTTTGCACCCCCCTCCCCCAGAAAAAAAAAGTCAGTTCCTCTGCACTTCCTTTTCATCTAAAGGGGCGAGATAAGTACAAACATCCATGTGAAGTTCAGGGTCTCTGCAACAGGGCAATGCGAAGCTTTGGAGCAACTTCCAGGCTTCTCAGCGGTCCGTTATTTGGAACCGCGATGAACTCACCAGCGAGAGTGGACCATTATCTCTGCGAGAGCGAAGCAGTTCACAGCCGCACAGCTCATTCACAGCTCATCATGCGGAAGATTAACGAGCCTGGACGGAAGACCGGATATGATTCTATATAAAGCTTGCAAAATCTATGCTTGACCTATTTTTCACACGGGCCGATCATAGTCACTTAGCGCTTTTGAATTTGGTTTATTGGTGTTTGTTTGGGTTTCACATGAAAATCTGATTACAGAACAAATAGTAGTGTACATCTCTCTCTCTGTTGAAAAACTGACAACGAGGGGCAAACACACCCGAGCACCTAAAACACGTTATCCAGGCTGGTCAACATCTTCAGACAGAGATGGATGCCTGATGTTTGTTAAGTAACCTTTGTACACACAGAGGGGCAATTAGGCACCACAGTGACCCTTGGATATACTGATTCTCAATACACAGAAACAATGAGACAGGGAAGCTAAGTGACCGGGGTAAAAGTGGTACATTCTTTGATGTAGGAAGCTAAAAAAAAATACATACAATTTGCAAAACTTCAGGTACAAGTCTCCGTTCTTCACTGAGACTTTTCGGAGAGCATCTGTAAAATGAGCCCAGGATTCCTTCAACAGCTGTTGGTTCCTCAATCCTGACCTCGTACCTTAGCGAACCGGTCTCGACCCCCGCACCAAATACTAGCACGTTTACTTTAACAACGGAATCAAACGACGTCCGAGTGCCTGAAAATTATGCGAGCTCCACGCAGCTTTGAGGCTGGCACCCAAAGCAAACCTGACACCTGCGTAACAGCAGGGTTAACGGCGCACACCGAGACGCGAAAGCACATTTACAGCTGATGGCAAATTGACTCGGAGAATCTCAGCCCGCTTTGAAAGTGTTATTCAACCAGGAGCGGAGCGTGACCTGCTGAGCAGAGCCAATAGCAACGACTCCTCCGAAGAGCACACACAGATGACAGGAGTGATGTTGAGGAGTGTTGGTTTAGGAATAATATATAGGTTTAATAAAAATGTTTGGATAACCTTTCACAACCTAGCAAGAAGATCTGAGCCTTTAGCATTAATCTGTCTTCAGAATAAGGGAAAATACATTAAATAAATTTTAGACTTTTTACTTCCTGGTTAATTTGATGCGTTGTTATACAAGACGGCTTTAAAAACTTGAATAACAAATAACTATAATTGAAGAGGACAATGTTTTAGTGAATTTAAATGGTTTTTTTGACGCATTGCGACTCAAACGATGACTCAAATAACAAAGAAAGGAAGAAATCATAGAAATAGCATGAATACGAATTAGCCCTTTACACTGCCTGCATTTACTAATCCATCTAGATCTTAAACAAGAACTGTTACGGTAACAATGTTTACACACCCGGAAACTTATCCATAAAAATAAATAATTTTAAAATAAGTTTACGGCGAGGTTAAATATTAGCAGTAGTATAATGAAGACTTTCGGACGAGGCCGGAACGATTCGGCGGAACCTGAAGAAGTGCGCGTTCCCAGGAGGATATCTACCTCGCTGACCTCCTGTTGATTAGTTTTCTTTGAGCCACCACCTCCTCCAGCTCCAAGCACACACTCGGCCAATTGTTCCTCGTGCCTCCGCACGTAATCTTTCACAGATGCTCCGAAAGAGGTTAATCTGTAATGATGTAATTAGTTAATCTGCAACCTGCTCTTTCACTGTTAAACTGCAATACCGCTGCAGTTCGGCCAGAAAATTAGGAGAGGAACTGAAAAACGAGTGTTTACAGCGATAAAACGATTAGCTAAGTTAGCACACATACATAATTCTTAGGTGTGTCGAGTCAGAACCTACAGTACTCCCCCTAGAGCTTGTTTTGAGCATGTTATTTAATTTACTGCACATTTTAAACCAAATTCAACAACTGCCCCAAGACTTCCTCTATATAATCAGACTTTTTTTCCAGTTCAGGGACGCTTGTTGAGATGTCTATCCATGCAGATGTGATAGATAGAGATGAAATTCCATGATGAAATGCTGGAGTATTCCTTTAAACAGGACAGCGAACTCTCGTGTGCATGTAGCTGAACCTGTCAGACACGCTTCTTAGAAAATCCATCAATCAGCAGGTGAGAGAGAAGAGGCCGAGCGCAGGGGTTTACCGCAGGGGAGCGCAGAGTTTTACCCACATGTGCATGAGAGATGAGCAAAGCCTCCTAAAGCTGGCCTACTTTTGCTCATACACACTACCCAGTCCTGACGAGCCTGGAGGGCCTGTTTGTTGTAGCTGCCGGGCGTGATGGAGTGGCGCGAGAGAAGAAGAAGCCGTTTGGAAAGTCCAATCAAAGAGCCGGATCGGGCCGAGCTGCGTGTGGGTAATTGCTAACACATTTTTGGAGTTTAAACTCCGAGCTAAATATTTTACCTGGACGCCGCCTGTACATCTGTAGAAGCGATCAGTCTTATTTCATGAGCAGCGAGAAATCGAACGAAACAAAACGAAAGAAAAAAAAAACCTCTTCACTCTTTGAAAAGTCTGATTCGGATCCAAGCGTATGTGCGGCATCTTGAGCAAATAAACGTCTCGAGGGCTGTATTTGCATCGTAAAAGAAAAACAGCCGCTAAAGCAGTTAAAAGAATGGGAAATGTTGACAGTGCGTGCAGTTTAGTCGTGCCTTATCACGTGAGTGTTTCTCATCCAAAAAAACAATCAGATCGTCCTGTTTGTCTTTTCACGACATGTAAAAGAATATTTCAGGAAAAAAGGTTTTTAAACTTAAGCTATGAGTGACATTTTAACTCCGTGCTTTTTAACCACTTTTGTAAAGGCATTAATTTTGCACCAAAACTCACAGTTTAGCGTCACAGTAATAATCTCAGGCAGGATTAAATGCGTGTGAGATTTCTCCATTCTCATTGGTCAGAAAAGTGTTGTGTTTTTTTTAACCGTTTTCTTAGTAACAGCACGTTCATGGGGACAATAGACGCTTAATCAATCTATAAACAGGGTAAAAAAAAAAAGACGCATAATTGCCGATATGAAAATAAGGAATATATTTATTTAAAAATGTACCGAAAGAAGGAGGAGTCTCCAGCGTCAGTGCTTACAGTGTAACAGGAACTGGAACATGTGAGAGTTTACAGATTGCGGTTTTCTCTGTAACATGATGTGGGATGTGGTAGCTTAGTGGCTAAAGTGTTGGACTACTGCTTAGAAGGTTGTGAGTTCAAATCCCAGTCCAAAAAGCTGGGCCCCTGAGCAAGGCCCTTAACCCTCAATTGCTCAGTTGTATAAAATGGAGTTGTAAGCTCTGGGTAAGGGTGTCTGCCAAATGTTGTAAATGATCGTATTAAGCTCACGAGAGGGAAAAAAAAGACAAGCTGGTGGCAGAACGACTGCAGTACTGTAGCTGCTATAACATAAGCGAGGACAGGAAGTCAGTTCTCCGTCTTGAGGAACAGGAAATACTTTTACAGTGAAAGAATTGACGTGCCGTTAGAGGAAAACAAACAACTTCCTGGTGGAAAAGTGACTCGGCTTCATCACATTGCTCCATCGTTGATCATTTTCCTAAAACAGCACGATACAGAGGACGCTCCTTCTTCTTCTTGAAACAGAACTTAATCCTCTCACGTCAGACGTATCTCTCGCGAGAAAAAGGCCCTTTTTTCCCCGTTGTAGTTGTTTTTTTTTCTATCCCGCTGGCTCGCGTTTCACACACTGAAGCTGCAGATAGGAACTGATCCAAGATGTGGAAGCAATCCTAACAAAGCTCTGAGTGTGTGTGTGCAGCGGTGTGGAAACTCTGGCACTCCAGGTAAACAGCTTTCACAGACGGACTGAACTCGACACTATAGAAAGTTCTTTTGGGGGAATTTTTGATTGATGACACTGTTGATGCTTTTTTTTTTCCTTCAATGCTACAACATTGTGCAGTATTTGAGGTGAACACACACATAACGGCGGTACACAGGGTCTAGCGCTTGGTTAGTCCTGCCCCCTAGTGGCACACAGGATCAGGCACACGTCTGAGATGTCACAGAGGCATCATGGGTATTTCCCAAAACTCTTCCTACTTCTAATTCTCATAAATGGTTCATAGAGAACCAAAAAAAACTTGTCTAAGGATTTAAATATTCCATGTCATGCATTTCTGGGAAAATAATCAACAGGACAGTGTGATGAAGATGTTATATTACTCAAGCGCTTAAAACTGGAGGCTTCATCTGTTAATTTTTAAAGGGAAATCGACAAACGGAATTTTCTAATCTGTTTACGTGGAGCATCAGCCATGCTGGCATGTATCCGTGAACAAACTGTTGCTATGGAAACAACGTTTTAGAAACGAGTGGATTAAACCGTACACACCTGTGAATTATGGCTGCGTTTCTGTCACAGCTGCTGTTACAGAAAACTAATCAACACCTTCTGACCAATCAGAAGAGAGAGTTCAACAGAAAAAAATGGATGAGAAGTGTTCTGGAAATGTGAAGCTCTCGTTCTCAAGAGTACTGGAACTTTTTAGTTCATCATAAGGTTCTAAGTGTACTGGGATTACGAAGGAGGAACTGGTTTAGGAGCTGCGAAGTTCTTTCTTTCAGATACTGAAACTGCATAGTTCTCCCTCTTAAGAGTACTGGAACTCTTCAGTTCTGGATTTGTTTGGAATGTGAAGGAGGAAATTGTTGGGAAATATATAGCTCTCGTTCTGGAGAGTACTGGAACTTTGTAGTTCAGCATAATGTTCTAAGAGTACTGGAATTACAAAGGAGGAACTGGTCTAGGAACTGTGTAGTACTCTTTCTTTCATGAACCAGAACATAAAAGGTTCTAAAGGTGCTGAAATTGCAAAAGAGGAACCTGTCCAGGAACCATGTAGTTCTCTTTCTTTAGGACACTGGAACTGCATAGTTCTCCTTCTTTAGAGTACTGGAACTCTTTAGTTCTGAATGTGTTTGGAATGTGAAGAAGGAAATTGTCGGGAAATTTATAGCTCTCGTTCTGGAGAGTACTGGAACTTTGTAGTTCAGCATAAGGACCTAAATGTACTGGGATTACAAAGGAGGAACTGGTCTAGGAACTGTACAGTTGTCCTTCTTTAGAGTACTGGAACTCTTTAGGTTACAGCGCAAAAGGTTCTCAATGGGTTTGGAGGAAGGAGGAACTTATCCCTGAAATGTGAAATAAAGGATGCATCCAATCATCAATAAACAATCTAGCCATGGGGGTCACAGTCCAGTGACTTCTGTGCCGGTCCCAAGCCCGGATAAATAGAGAGGGTTGCGTCAGGAAGGGCATCCGGCGTAAAACATTGCCAAATTTAACCATGCGAATCGTCAGTACGAATTTCATACCGGATCGGTCGAGGCCCGGGTTAACAACGACCGCCATCGGCGCCGTTGACCTACAGGGCGCCGGTGGAAATTGGGCTACTGTTGGTCGAAGAAGTAGAGGAGGGAGGAGAGTGCACAGACAGAGAGAGAAGAGGAAAGGTAAGAGTGTAGGACTGAGAATAGGAACTCTGAATGTTGGTACTATGACAGGGAAAGGTAGAGAGCTGGCTGATGTGATGGAGAGAAGGAAGGTGGATATACTGTGTGTACAGGAGACCAGGTGGAAGGGTAGCAAGGCTCGTAGTATAGGAGCAGGATTCAAGCTGTTTTATTATGGTGTGGATAGTAAGAGAAATGGGGTAGGTGTGGTCCTGAAGGAGGAGTTTGTGAGGAATGTCCTGGAGGTGAAGAGAGTGTCAGACAGGGTGATGAGTCTGAAGTTAGAGATTGAAGGGGTGATGTTGAATGTTGTTAGTGGTTATGCCCCACAGGTAGGTTGTGAGTTAGAGGAGAAAGAGAGATTCTGGAGTGAATTAGATGAGGTGATGGAGAGTATTCCCACGGGTGAGAGAGTGGTGATAGGAGCGGATTTTAATGGACATGTTGGTGAGGGGAACACAGGTGATGAGGAGGTGATGGGCAAGTTTGGAGTTAAGGAAAGGAACCTAGAAGGACAGATGGTAGTGGACTTTGCTAAGAGGATGGACATGGCTGTGGTTAACACTTATTTTCAGAAGAGGGAGGAGCATAGAGTGACTTACAAGAGTGGAGGTAGGAGAACACAGGTAGACTACATCCTATGTAGAAGAGGCAATCTGAAAGAGATTAGTGACTGTAAAGTGGTAGTGGGAGAGAGTGTAGCCAGACAGCATAGGATGGTGGTGTGTAGGATGACTTTGATGGTCTATAAGACGAAGAGGTCAAAGATAGAGAAGAAAACCAAGTGGTGGAAGCTGAAAAAGGAGGAATGTTGTGAGGAATTTAGACAGAAGTTGAGGCAGGCTCTGGGTGGTCAGGTAGTGCTGCCAGATGACTGGGAAACTACAGCAGAAGTGATCAGGGAGACAGGGAGAAAGGTGCTGGGTGTGTCATCTGGAAGGAGGAAAGAAGATAAGGAGACTTGGTGGTGGAATGAGGAAGTTCAGGATAGTATCCAGAGGAAGAGGTTAGCCAAGAAGAAGTGGGACATGGACAGGACTGAAGAGAATAGACAGGAATACAAGGAGTTACAGCGCAGAGTGAAGAGGGAGGTGTCTAAGGCCAAGCAGAAGGCATATGAAGAGATGTACACTAGGTTAGACACTAGAGAAGGAGAGAAGGACTTGTACAGGTTAGGTAGGCAGAGGGATCGAGATGGGAAGGATGTGCAGCAAGTTAGAGTTATTAAGGATAGAGATGGAAGGGTGCTCACAAGTGAGGAGAGTGTACAGAGGAGATGGAAGGAATACTTTGAGGAGCTGATGAATGAGGAAAATGAGAGGGAAAAAAGAGTAGAAGGGGTGAACTCTGTGGAACAGAAAGTAGATAAGATTAGAAAGGATGAAGTCAGGAAGGCTTTGAACAGGATGAAAAGTGGGAAGGCAGTCGGTCCTGATGACATTCCGGTGGAGGTCTGGAAGTGTCTGGGAGAGGCAGCAGTGGAATTTTTAGCTAATTTGTTCAACAGGGTTTTAGAGAGTGAGAGGATGCCTGAGGAATGGAGAAGAAGTGTGTTAGTGCCAATCTTTAAGAATAAGGGTGACGTGCAGAGTTGCAGTAACTATAGGGGGATAAAGTTGATGAGCCATACAATGAAGCTATGGGAAAGAGTAGTGGAAGCTAGGTTAAGGAAGGTAGTGGAAATTTGTGAGCAGCAGTATGGCTTCATGCCCAGAAAGAGCACAACGGATGCAATTTTTGCTCTGAGGATTTTGATGGAGAAGTATAGGGATGGTCAGAGGGAGTTGCACTGTGTGTTTGTAGACTTGGAGAAAGCGTATGACAGGGTGCCAAGAGAAGAGCTGTGGTACTGTATGAGGAAGTCAGGAGTAGCGGAGAAGTATGTCAGAGTGGTGCAGGACATGTATGAGAGGAGCAGGACAGTGGTGAGGTGTGCTGTAGGTCAGACAGAGGAGTTCAATGTGGAGGTGGGACTGCATCAGGGATCGGCTCTGAGCCCCTTCCTGTTTGCTATAGTGATGGACCAGTTGTCAGAGGAGGTCAGACAGGAGTCTCCTTGGACAATGATGTTTGCAGATGACATTGTGATCTGTAGTGAGAGCAGGGAGCAGGTGGAGGAAAACCTGGAGAGGTGGAGGTTTGCACTGGAGAGAAGAGGAATGAAGGTCAGTCGTAGTAAGACTGAGTACATGTGTGTGAATGAAAGGGAGGGAAGTGGAACAGTAAGGTTACAGGGTGAAGAGGTGAAGAAGGTACAGGAGTTTAAGTACTTGGGGTCAACAGTCCAGAGTAATGGAGAGTGTGGGAAAGAGGTAAAGAAGCGAGTGCAGGCAGGTTGGAATGGGTGGAGAAAGGTGTCGGGAGTTCTGTGTGATCAGAAAATATCAGCGAGAATCAAGGGGAAGGTGTACAGGACAGTGGTGAGACCGGCCATGCTATATGGTTTAGAGACAGTGTCACTGAGGAAGAGACAGGAGTCAGAGCTAGAGGTAGCAGAGCTGAAGATGTTGAGGTTCTCTTTGGGAGTGACAAGATTGGACAGGATTAGGAATGAGTACATCAGAGGGACAGCTCATGTTGGACGTTTGGGGGACAAAGTTAGGGAGGCCAGATTAAGATGGTTTGGACATGTTCAGAGGAGGGAGAGTGAGTATATTGGTAGGAGAATGTTGGACATGGGGCTGCCAGGCAGGAGGCAAAGAGGAAGGCCAAAGAGGAGGTATATGGATGTAATAAATGAGGATATGAAGCTAGTGGGTGCAAGTGTTGAGGATGCAGAAGATAGGGATAGGTGGAGAGAGATGATTCGCTGTGGCGACCCCTGAAGGGAAAAGCCGAAAGAAGAAGAAGAATCATCAATAAACAGCAAAAGGTGAAGTGAAGTGAGGTGACAAACACAAAAACGTCTCATTTCTCAAATTTCTTCCTGTCCTTGTTTCCGTTCCTGGCTTTGTTGTTCAGGAGAGATAAAAAAGCGAGGGAAGGGAAAAAAGAGGCGAGGAAAGAAAAAGAGGATTTAGAAATGAGAAACAGCCTGTAACTCTCACCTATTGTGGTCCCGTCCTCTCCCATAATGCACTTCATAGAAGTGAAAATTTGCTCCACAATGGGAGGCGACATGGAGGTGGCGTACACGGCACTGTGGGAATGAGAACGCAGGTAATCTATCAGCTCCTGAGAGAGCGAGAGAGAGCGAGAGAGAGCGGGGAGAGAGAGAGAGAGAGAGAGAGAGAGAGAGAGAGCAAGAGAGAGAGAGAGAGATATTTAACACAACATTCCCACATTACATTCTATTTTTCAACATAAGCTTCTAAAACACGTCTCTTTCCATACCTTCCGCCCACCGATGTAACCCCCGGCTGCACCGAAGCTCTTAGTCAATGTTCCCATCATGATGTCCACGTCTGTGGGGTCAAGGTTGAAGTAGTCGACCACGCCTCTACCCCGGGGTCCCAGAGCGCCGATGCTGTGAGCCTCATCCAGGTAGAGGTAGGCTTTATACTTCTTCTTCAAGGCTATGACTTCAGGCAGGCGCACGATGGAGCCCTCCATACTGAGAAAATGGGTGGAGTTAGTGATATTCAAAGTTTCACAGGTTCGCAGAATAACCAGCACCTACCTTTTTTCGTGAAAAAAGCTAGGTTTTTTCAAATAAGCGATGAGAGTCTAGGGGGCCAAGCACTGAAGTGACCCCCAAAGAAAAATCACTTAAGAGTTCCAGCACCCACCAAAATGTTTTTGGATTTAAGTTGAGAACAGAAAAGGTTTTGGTTTGCAAATGAGGAACCTTCCCAGGAACTATTTAGTTCTCATTCTTTACCATACTGGAACTCTATAGTTCTTGTTCATTATGGTACTGGAATACTTTAGTTCATCAAAAGGTTCAGAATGTGTTTGGATTGTAAAGGAAGAATTCTTTACCATACTGGAACTCTATAGTTCTCGTTCATTATAGTACTGGAACTGTTTAGTTCATCAAAAGGTTCAGAATGCAAAGGAGAATCTTTTGGAAATGTGTAGCTCTCATCCTGGATAGTGTAAGAACTTTTTAGCTAATCATAAGGTTGTAAATGTACTGGGATTTTGGAAATACAAAGAAGGAACTTATCAAGAAACCGTTTAACTCGAAGCCTTTAATTTAGAACACACAAGGTTCTGAATGGGTTTGGAATGCACAGGAGGAACCTGCCCATGAACTGTATAGTTCTCGTTCTTTAGGATACTTGAACTGTATAGTTCTTGTTCATTACGGTACTGGAACTGTTTAGTTCATCAAAAGGTTCTGAATATGTTCTGAATACAAAAAGGAGGAACTTTCTGGAAATGTGTAGCTCTCGTTCTGGAAAGTACTGGAACTTTTTTTTGGCAAATAACTTTCAGAAATTCTGTCTGTGTTTCCCTAAAAAGAGCTTTAAAAAAACATGGAGTTCATCATAAGGTTCTAAATGTAATAGAATTTCAAAGGGGGAACTTTGTAATTCTTCAGGAACTGTGTAGTCCTCCTTGTTTAGAGTACTGGAACTCTTTAGTTCTCAAACCTCAGTGAAACATGTCTAAAACACTCCGAAAGACCTGAAAGTGGAAAAAAAAAAAGCTCATATACCTATAGATCCCCTCCACCAGTATGAGGATCTTCTTCCAGGGCCGGTGGGTTCTGGGCTGGCCGTGCACTATAGCGTCTCTGAGCAGTTTCTCCAGGCTTTGCATGTCTGCGATGAGAAAAACAGAATCAACACAGCCCTAAAAAAAAAACAAAAAAACAGGCAAATAGACTGAAATTCATTAAACAGTAGCGTGGCCTAATCATATTCAGCAAGCTCACGGATCATACAATGACCTGAAACAACCTTGAGCACAGGAGCGGAAACCTTTGCCGATTACAGGCTACGCCGGGTTTGTAAACGATACGTTTAAAATAAATTACAACGCACAATAACCTAGAGATCTATACGCTGTGCAACAGATGTGGACCAGATGTGTGCCATATCTTTAAGGCCATTTTTGGTTCCCGCAAAATACCAACCTGTGTTTATTGTCCCACTCACACATGCTAAAGATATATTACAAATATCCTGAAGGCTTGCATCTAGATAATTAACAGACATTTCATTCACTTCCTCTTTACCGTGCTGGATTTCTTTTTTTCTGGAAGTTCTATAAAAATATTTCAAATAGAGTTCCCTATGTCTTCAATATAAATGTAAGGCACATTTAACATTCTCGTTTTACTAGATATACAAATAATAAACACCTTATTAAAATCCTTAGCTATAACTCTATAATCTTCAATGTTACCCTAAAGAGATTCCTCAAGGCTCAGTTCCAGGGCCACTTCTTTTAAACAAAACAAACAAAAAAAGTTTTTATTTCTTTCTTTGTTTATATCTTGTGTCATTTCAAACATAAATCATTAACAGTGTCGCATACCAGCGTTAAATGTTTTATTAACCCCTTTAGCGGCACCTCTAAAATCTTCACCGTTACATGAGGGATTCCTCAAGGCTCAGTTCTAGGGCTGCTTCTTTTTTAAAAAAAAATGTTTTTATTTATTTGTCTGTTTATATCTTGTGTCATTTCAATCGTAAATCATTAACAGTGTTGAGTGCAAATGCTAAAGTTTTTATTAACCCCTTTAGCGGATTTTACCTCTAAAATCTTCACCGTTACATGAGGGATTCCTCAAGGCTCAGTTCTAGAGCCACTTCTTTTTTTAATTTCTCTGTTTATAAGTTGCACCTTCATATCGTTCAGTCTTAAATCATTAACAGTGTTGAGGTTGTCCTTGAGATCAACATTGATTGAAACAGATCTGTGTTAATAAAATTAAATCTTACACTCTACATCCAAAGAGCCCTTCTCTGTATATATAACTGTTTACCTACGCCGTAGTACAATCTGTGCAGGACTTGTGTGTCTGATTCGTCTGCTGAATCTCTCCTTTATTTCAAGAGACTATTACGTCCGTCATTCCCTTCTGCCTGACCAGCTCCAGAGAGGTCAGGATTCAGCTATTTTGCTCTCTCTCTCGCTTCTCAGTGCTGACTCAAACATGACTTCCCATAAAACAATGCGTACACTTAAAAACTCTTCCTCTCACTTACAAGGCGCTTGCTTCTTCCTGTTTCTGATCTGTTTTTTCCTCTCCAGTCCACCCTTTTCCTCAATATCCCTCAGTTTACGCTCTTTTCAGGAAAACTTCAACTACTTTTTGGACCACAGGTGCTGAATTCTGATTGGTCAGGAAGAGTCAGACATATTTAAGCATTAGACATGATTCATTTTCTATAATATAAAAGCAAGACAAGTCACAGGGTTGTAGTGCTGCGCTAGTTTGAATACGATATTGTCTCCGGGAGTCTTTGACACGTGGTAACAGTCGAAAAGTCAGAAGGATAGACTATACTGTAACTATGAAACGATAAAGATCCGATGTGTCACTTGCTAATAAATAAAACAAGCTTTGTTTTTTAAGATTGTTGATTATTTTCCTAAGCAATTTACTCCTTCCAGCCTGCCTGAGGTCACCTGTATGACCAAAGCTGCATCCTTTTCCCAGAGAGGAAACTTTTACAGCTATTAGAGATTAATAAAGGACTTTTATCGTGTCCTTGTGGCAGCCGATATGATGATGAGGTGACTAACAGTCGTTTTTAGTACAGAAGAGCTCCTGTTGGGTTGTTAAAGATCTGTCCAGCTTCAGATACAAGCTGCTGACCTTCACAAGAAATAAACACAGCAGTGACGTGAATCATTATCGTCATCATTATTATCATAATCATCACATCATTAACAGCTTTAGGGTCAATAAACCGACTTGTTCCAAGGAGACAGCAGGGAACAGAAGTGATGTCGTTATTCGCACGGCGTATACCACGTCCCTCTCGACTTTTTCATTCATTTAGAACCCGTTTACGATTCACTAGAGCTGTTGCGCAAATTGACACTTTCATTAAGAGTAATGCGGCTAACAAATAATCACGACAGGGGTGACTTTTCAAGCGCCGAAACTCCCTGTGAACACTTCTGCAAAGACAGAGGTCGCTCCAAAGAGACTCTACTTTACCTAGAAAAACATGGAGGCTGAAATAATAAACAGGGCTGAAGCAAAGCGCTGTGTGTTTCAGGCGTCGTTAAAATATGGTGGATGTCCTTTTGTGTATTTTGGAGCTCGTCCAAGGAAACTATCCCTAGGCTGCTGTGTCAACATGCAAGAGGTGCAAGTAAGGTGTGTGTGAGTGTGTGTGTGTCATAACGCACTGCAGAAGTAAATGATAAACTAGAATTCGAAGGTACATGTTAAAAAGTCAATGAAGGAAATTATTTTTTACTTCGACCTTCAGCATGTGACTGTCCTCTTTTTTTTTTTGCTCAAATAGGAACCAAATGAACTTTTTTTTTTAACTAAATTGAGAATCTATAACAGTAAAAATTGTAAAAAAATAAATAAATAAATAAAATAAATAAATAAAAATAAAATAAATAAATAAAGAATAAATAAAAACCTATGAAAATCAATGATAGGGTAAATAAAAGAATATTTATATTTTTATATTTAAACATTTATATGAACATATTATATTTATATTTAAGATAAGATAGAATTTGAAACTTCTTTACCTAAGAAATCACAGTATGAAGAATTATATGTAGAGATATATATATATATGTATATGTATATATATATACAACATATACATATATATATATATATATATATATATATATATATATATATATACACAACATTGTGTGAGGCTATGCTCAAAAAATATTTTATATATATATTTTAAATCTTACTCCCGTCTGCTCAGACGGTTGTTTCTGCTGTCCCTTAACGATAAATAAAATAAAGTAAAAATAAATAAAATTTAATAAATAAATATAAAAAAATAAACAAAGATACACAACATTGTGTGGGATTATGCTCAGAAAATATATTTAATTTATTTCATTTGTTTTAAATTTATTTCTTTTTTACATTTATTTATTTGTTTTTCTGAAACTTTAGGAGACATAGTTTTTTGGGGTTTTTTTTATTTATTTTTTCAAATCTCAGTCCCGTCTGCTCAAGCGTTTGTTTCTGCTGTCCCTTAAAGATAAATAAAATAAATTTAAAAACAAGTAAAATTTAAAAAATAAAGGTGTGAAAAATAAACAAATAAAGTTACACGACATTGTGTGAGACTATGCTCGGAAAATATATTTTATTTATTTAATTTTTTATTAAATCTCTATTAATGTTTACTTTGTTTGTTTGAAATTGATTTCTTTTTAAAATTTATTTATATATATATTTATTTATATATTTATTTATTTATTTTCTGCTGTCCCGTAAATGTATGGTATGGAAACAGCATGTTAAAGTTAACCTTCATACCAGCTCAGAAAATAAAAGCGCTTCTGTTCGCTTCGTGAGCTGTATTTTTTTTTGTTTTTTTGCTAGCGTAGCTGTACGATATCATTTTTACTAGTGGACTAGTCACCGTTTCCGTAATTAAAGCAATTCGCTGTTTTGAGGCAGTTTTATTAACGTAGTTAGAGGCTAATAAAAAAAAATATAACACAGCAAACACCACGTTAAACTGCACTTGTCTGAACAACCGAATACAAGCTATAAACTACATTTCAAGGCTTTTTGAAAAAAAAAAAAGATCAGCACAAACTTACAAAAAAAAAAAAAAAAAAAAAAAGTAAATACACTCGTGTTAATGAGCTGGCAGCTGAAATCGTTCATGTGCATGAGCAGCAGGGAAGCTCGTGTCCACATGAGGATGCAATGTTCAGCTTCTGTCTGGAGTTACGCCGGGATTCACTGCGCCACCTTGATTTTATTTCGATTTTATTTATCTTTACGGGACAGCAGAAAATAAATAAATAAATAAATAAATAAATATATAAATAAATTTTAAAAAGAAATCAATTTCAAACAAACAAAGTAAACATTAATAGAGATTTAATAAAAAATTAAATAAATAAAATATATTTTCCGAGCATAGTCTCACACAATGTCGTGTAACTTTATTTGTTTATTTTTCACACCTTTATTTTTTAAATTTTACTTGTTTTTAAATTTATTTTATTTATCTTTAAGGGACAGCAGAAACAAACGCTTGAGCAGACGGGACTGAGATTTGAAAAAATAAATAAAAAAAAAAACAAAACTATGTCTCCTAAAGTTTCAGAAAAACAAATAAATAAATGTAAAAAAGAAATAAATTTAAAACAAATGAAATAAATTTAATATATTTTCTGAGCATAGTCCCACACAATGTTGTGTAACTTTGTTTATTTTTTTTATATTTATTTATTAAATTTTATTTATTTTTACTTTATTTTATTTATCGTTAAGGGACAGCAGAAACAACCGTCTGAGCAGACGGGAGTAAGATTTAAAATATATATATAAAATATTTTTTGAGCATAGCCTCACACAATGTTGTGTAACTTTATTTGGTTTTTTTTTGTTCGATAAGAAGAGTACAAAACAAAAAAAAAATCCGTAATTTTGCAATATTTACGAGGTTGTGCTTGAATTGCGAGACTGTGTAACGACTGTGGGGTTGTGTAACAATAACAGATGTGCAATTACTGCAGGGTGAAGAAACAGGCTAGTGCTCTGAACCCTCGATGCTGACATTAGTGTGCGTTTGTGTGTGTGTGTGAGTGTGTGAGAGAGAGAGATTTGTGTATGCGAATGTGTGTTTGAACCTCCTGTGTGTACAGTTGTGCATGTCGTCCCTCAAAGCACTGAGTCTGAGAGAAGTAAAGTACCTTATATCTAAAAGCACTGGTAGAAAATCTAACAGCACGAGCGGTTTGTAGTTCTCATTTCTAGTCCTTTGTTGTGGTTGTGTCTGGAAAAGAAAGCTTTGTGTGTACTCACTGTTGTGTTTGAAAACCCGGATGGTGGAGCCAGATAAGCGCGCTCCCAAAACTAGAGAGGCGTGGTTCAGTTCATCGCTCAGAATCAAACACCCCTGCACACAAAGCACACACACACACAAAAAACACAACGTCAGAGGGGAGGGTGTGTGTGAACGGTTCAGGTGACACAGCAGATTCAGGTTCAAATCATCCTCATACCTGTGCAACAAACATCACTGTAATAACACAAGGCATGTGCTGTGATGGTGTGTGTGTGCAAGAGAGGAAAAAAAACAAAAAAAAAAAAAACAGGGAAATTCGGAAAGAATTCCGAGAATCTTTGACTCCAAGAATCATAGGTTTATCGTCATTGTCATCCATACTGCCGTGTAGTATTTCCGCCAAGTTAAGCAAATTTTTCCGGGAAAAAAGCTGGTGCGTTTATTAAAAGCATCTGTAAATAAAATCCTGTTTATTAATGAGCACGAATATTCACGTTGGTGTAGCGCAGTCGCTAATATTAGCTCTGAAAAAATGTCAAATAAGTAAATATTCATATATTTATCCTTAAGAATGCAGAAAAAAACTTGCTTGTGCTACAAACTTGTAGTTTGTGTTGTGGTATGGATCGGATTAAAATCACGGATCTCGTGGATCACTAAAAAACAAACAAAAGAAAAACTGGAAATACAGGCTCGGATACGGATTACTGACTTCAATTACGACACCACGATTCTGAGAAGGTGTCTTCTGGTCCATGTGAAATCACGTCTGCTTTTATTATGTCAGGTTAGATTAGAGTGTGTGCTGGCAGGTTAGAGAGACACGCCCATGTGAATGCTCGTCAGGTTGATGATCCGAGCCGAAGACCAGGAGCGAGAGATGCTCAGGGACAGAACTTTATTAATCCTAAAGGAAATTCTCTGCTTCAGATTTGCAAGAGAAATAAATATATGCTGATCAGGCATAACATTATGACCACCTGCCTAATATTGTGTCGGTCCCCCTTTTGCTGCAAAAACAGCCCTGACCCATCGAGGTATGGACTCCACTAGATCCCTGAAGGTGTGCTGTGGGATCTGGCACCAAGATGTTAGCAGCAGATCCTTTAAGTCCTGTAAGTTGTGAGGTGGGGCCTCCATGGATCGGACTTGTTTGTCCAGCACATCCCACAGATGCTGGGTTGGATTGAGATCTGGGGAATTTGGAGGCGGAGTCAACACCTCAAACTGGTTGTTGTGCTCATCAAACCATTCCTGAACCATTTCTGCTTTGTGGCACGGTGCATTATCCTGCTGAAAGAGGCCACAGCCATCAGGGAATAGCGTTTCCATGAAAGGGTGTACATGGTCTGCAACAATGCTTAGTTAGGTGTTACGTGTCATAGTAACATCCACATGGACGGCAGGACCCAAGGTTTCCCAGCAGAACATTGCCCAAAGCATGACACTGCCTCCGCCGGCTCACCTTCTTCCCATAGTGCATCCTGGTGCCATGTGTTCCCCAGGTAAGTGATGCACACGCACCCGGCCATCCACGTGATGTAAAAGAAAACCTGATTCATCAGACCAGACCTTCTTCCATTGCTCCGTGGTCCAGTTCTGATGCTCACGTGCCCATTGTTGGCGCATTCGGCAGTGCACAGGGGTCAGCACGGGCACCCTGACCGGTCTGCAGCTTTGCAGCCCCATACACAACAAACTGTGATGCACTGTGTATTCTGACACCTTTCTATCAGAACCAGCATTAACTTCTTCAGCAATCTGAGCAACAGTAGCTCGTCTGTTGGATCGGATCACACGGGCCAGCCTTCGCTCTCCACGTGCATCAATGAGCCTTGGCCATCCATGACCCTGTCACCGGTTCACCACTGTTCCTTCCTTGGACCACTTTTGATAGATACTGACCACTGCAGACCGGGAACACCCCACAAGAGCTGCAGTTTTGGAGATGTTCTGATCCAGTGGTCTATCCGCCATCACAATTTGGTCCTTCATCAAACTCGCTCAAATCCTTACGCTTGCCCATTTTTCCTGCTGCTAACACATCGACTCTGAGAACAAAATGTTCACTTGCTGCCTAATATATCCCACCCACTAACAGGTGCCATGATGAGGAGATCATCAGTCTTATTCACTTCACCTCTCACTGCTCACAGTGTTATACCTGATCGGTGTAAATGAAATATAAATGAAATAATCTGTACAAACAAAATGTATTCAAAAGTACAAAGTATTGTTGTACTTCTCTATAAGGATCGTTCTTTCATACTTCTAGCTCAACATGAATTAGCTAGCTAACACGATCCTTCATTTAATTATCGCTTAGTAATGGCAGGAAAAAAAGAAGAAGAAGAAGAAAAAAAAAAACTCTGGTCACTAGATGAAGGTTTTTTTTTTTTCATATGCAAATTTTTAAGCGCAAGTGTCAACTTTAGCAAATCAAGGCTTGAGGAACTGGAATGTCAATAATTTGTTGTTCGATATCTCACGACTTCTCCTCACCTAGATTAATATTTCTTTTTAATTTGCAATTAATATTCAGAAATATTTATTTTACGATATAAAAATTTGTGATTCCAAATGTAAAAATCCTGTGAGCTAAATTTTGTTTCGTTTGGACGCAGTTTTCTCCCGTAATGTCCGGCGTGAACAAGTACGATTAAACGGAATGTCAATTTAAGAAAAAAATTTTTAAATGGAATAAAAAAAGATTACACTAAAAACTGACAGAATCACCAGATTAAGATTGAGCAAATTATTTCTGGCTGTGTGATGTAGGACAGAAACTCGGTACCTTGCCAGTCAGCGCTGGGATGTTCATGGAGTTGGTCGCGAAGCCCATCCCGAACGCCATGGCCGCCTCCACGCCCAGGAACCGCGCCATCAGCTTCTCCAGCTCCTCGTGTCGGTCCAGGTTACCTAAACAATCAGCACGGTGCAGTCAGCCAAGACAAACCACAAGACCACTTCCTGCAGTGTAAACATCGCCTACAGGGTGTGTGTGTGTGTGTGTGTGTGTGTGTGTGTGTGTGTGTGTGTGTGTGTGTTTCTGAGATCTAGTTGCACCTTAAACAGTGTACTGTGATGGTGCAAGATAAACAGTGTTGTGCTGAGTGAACACACACCCATCTCCCGCCTGGTGCTGGTCACACCGACGCCGTGTTTCAGCGTGACTTCCGCCGCAGCGTCGGCGCACGGGCCGCTTTTCTCGGCAAAGCCAAGGTAATTATACGAGCCCATGTTTATAACGTCCTTCACCACGCGGCCCGTGTAACTGCAAGAGACACAACGTTTACCCGAGTTAGGAAAAGATCACACGCACACATTTGCACTCGCACGCACGCCCTCACACACACACGCCCTCACACACACACACACACACACGCCCTCACACACACACACACACGCCCTCACACACACACACACACACACACACGCACACACACACACGCACGCCCTCACGCACACACACACACGCACGCCCTCACACACACACACACGCACGCCCTCACACACACACACGCACGCCCTCACACACACACACGCACACACTCACACACACACACGCCCTCACACACGCCCTCACACACGCACACGCACACGCACGCACACGCCCTCACACACACACACACACACGCCCTCACACGCACACGCCCTCACACACACACACACACGCCCTCACACACACTCACACACGCCCTCACACACACTCACACACGCCCGCCCTCACACACGCGCACGCCCTCACACACGCGCACGCCCTCACACACGCGCACGCCCTCACACACACACGCCCTCGCCCTCACCCTCACACACGCCCTCACACACACGCCCTCACACACACGCACGCCCTCACACACACGCACGCCCTCACACACACGCACGCCCTCACACACACGCACACACACACGCCCTCACACACACGCACGCCCTCACACACGCACGCCCTCACACACACACACACGCGCCCTCACACACGCGCCCTCACACACACACACACGCGCCCTCACACACACGCGCCCACACACACACACACGCGCGCCCTCGCACACACACACGCGCCCTCACACACACACACGCGCCCTCACACACACACACGCGCCCTCACACACACACACGCGCCCTCACACACACGCGCCCTCACACACACACACACACACACACACACGCGCCCTCACACACACACACACACACCCACACGCGCCCTCACACACACGCCCACACGCGCCCTCACACACACAGGCGCCCTCGCACACACACACACACGCGCGCCCTCGCACGCACACACACGCGCGCCCTCGCACGCACGCCCACACGCGCCCTCGCACGCACGCCCACACGCGCCCTCGCACGCACGCCCACACGCGCCCTCGCACACGCGCCCTCACACACGCGCCCTCACACACGCGCCCTCACACACACGCGCCCTCACACACACACGCGCCCTCACACACACACACACACACACACACGCGCCCTCACACACACACACACGCGCCCTCACACACACGCCCACACGCGCCCTCACACACACGCCCACACGCGCCCTCACACACACAGGCGCCCTCGCACACACACACAGGCGCCCTTGCACGCACACACACACAGGCGCCCTTGCACGCACACACACGCGCGCCCTCGCACGCACGCCCACACGCGCCCTCGCACGCCCTCGCACGCACGCACACACGCGCCCTCGCACGAACGCACACGCGCGCCCTCGCACACACACACGCGCGCCCTCGCACACACACGCACGCCCTCGCGCACACACACGCGCGCCCTCGCACACACACGCGCGCCCTCGCACACACACACGCCCTCACACACACACGCCCACACACACGCCCTCGCCCTCACACGCCCTCACACACACGCCCTCACACACACGCCCTCACACACACGCACGCCCTCACACACACGCACGCCCTCACACACACACACGCCCTCACACACACGCCCTCACACACGCCCTCACACACGCCCTCACACACGCCCTCACACACGCCCTCACACACACGCCCTCACACACACGCACGCCCTCACACACACGCACGCCCTCACACACACGCACGCCCTCACACACACGCACGCCCTCACACACACGCACACACACACGCCCTCACACACACGCACGCCCTCACACACACGCCCTCTCACACACGCACGCCCTCACACACGCACGCCCTCACACACGCACGCCCTCACACACGCACGCCCTCACACACACGCACGCCCTCACACACACGCACGCCCTCACACACACACACACACACACGCCCTCACACACACACACACACACACGCCCTCACACACACACGCCCTCACACACACACGCCCTCACACACACACGCCCTCACACACACACACACACACGCCCTCACACACACACACACACACGCCCTCACACACACACACACACGCCCTCACACACACACACACACGCCCTCACACACACACACACACGCCCTCACACACACTCACACACGCCCTCGCACACACTCACACACACACGCGCACGCCCTCACACACACGCACGCCCTCACACACGCACGCCCTCACACACGCACGCCCTCACACACACGCCCTCACACACACGCCCTCACACACACACACACACGCCCTCACACACACTCACACACGCCCTCACACACACTCACACACACACGCGCACGCCCTCACACACACACACGCCCTCACACACGCACGCCCTCACACACGCACGCCCTCACACACGCACGCCCTCACACACACGCACGCCCTCACACACACGCACGCCCTCACACACGCGCGCCCTCACACACGCGCGCCCTCACACACGCGCGCCCTCACACACGCGCGCCCTCACACACGCGCGCCCTCACACACGCGCGCCCTCACACACGCGCGCCCACACACACACACGCCCTCACACACACACACACACGCCCTCACACACACACACACACACGCCCTCACACACACACACACACGCCCTCACACACACACACACACGCCCTCACACACACACACACACGCCCTCACACACACACACACACGCCCTCACACACACACACACACGCCCTCACACACACACACACACACACACACACGCCCTCACGCACACACACACACACACGCCCTCACGCACACGCACGCCCTCACGCACGCACGCCCTCACGCACGCACGCCCTCACACACACACGCGCCCTCACACACGCACGCCCTCACACACACACACACGCGCCCTCACACACGCGCCCTCACACACACACACACGCGCCCTCACACACACGCGCCCACACACACACACACGCGCGCCCTCGCACACACACACGCGCCCTCACACACACACACGCGCCCTCACACACACACACGCGCCCTCACACACACACACGCGCCCTCACACACACACACGCGCCCTCACACACACACACGCGCCCTCACACACACGCGCCCTCACACACACACACACACACACACACACGCGCCCTCACACACACACACACACACCCACACGCGCCCTCACACACACGCCCACACGCGCCCTCACACACACAGGCGCCCTCGCACACACACACACACGCGCGCCCTCGCACGCACACACACGCGCGCCCTCGCACGCACACACATGCGCGCCCTCGCACGCACGCCCACACGCGCCCTCGCACGCACGCCCACACGCGCCCTCGCACACACACACCCACACGCGCCCTCGCACACTCACACACGCGCCCTCACACACGCGCCCTCACACACGCGCCCTCACACACGCGCCCTCACACACGCGCCCTCACACACGCGCCCTCACACACACGCGCCCTCACACACACACGCGCCCTCACACACACACACACACGCGCCCTCACACACACACACACGCGCCCTCACACACACGCCCACACGCGCCCTCACACACACGCCC
Source organism: Hemibagrus guttatus (assembly GCA_033459395.1). Lineage (NCBI taxonomy): Eukaryota > Metazoa > Chordata > Actinopteri > Siluriformes > Bagridae > Hemibagrus > Hemibagrus guttatus. The sequence continues at coordinate 2,200,355 of JAUCMX010000008.1, read as the reverse complement.
ACACGCGCCCTCACACACACAGGCGCCCTCGCACACACACACAGGCGCCCTTGCACGCACACACACACAGGCGCCCTTGCACGCACACACACGCGCGCCCTCGCACGCACGCCCACACGCGCCCTCGCACGCCCTCGCACGCACGCACACACGCGCCCTCGCACGCACGCACACGCGCGCCCTCGCACGCACGCACACGCGCGCCCTCGCACGAACGCACACGCGCGCCCTCGCACACACACGCGCGCCCTCGCACACACACGCGCGCCCTCGCACACACACGCGCGCCCTCGCACACACACGCGCGCCCTCGCACACACACGCGCCCTCGCACACACACACGCCCTCGCACACACACACGCCCTCGCACACACACACGCCCTCACACACACACACGCCCTCACACACACACACGCCAACTTTGGAGTTCATACACACCCTGATTGGAAAGTGACCTTGAGCTTGCTGTGTATTTGTTCTAATATTTATGGCGCCTCTTATCAGAAAAAGTCTCAGAGACGCTAACAGGTTGCTCCATCGAATCTTACTTGCCTTAAAGGTGCAGTTAGTTTACAACAAATTTACAACAAAATATCAGATCACAATATTTACATACACTCCTGTTATAAACAATCAAAATTATTTATTTTAAATATTTTAAAAAAAGATCTGTAGCCTTTAATTACATAATTTACATAATTTATAATTTAAATGATATTAAATAATCACCGTCAGTTTTTTCTCATTATAACCCCCGCCATATTCTAGACCCTTGACCTCTAACAATTACATCACCACCACAATTCACAAGCAAAACTACAATTCCATGTCTGGACTAGTTTCTTCCTGTTTTTTATCTGGCCCAGAAATTAGCCCCGCCTCCTCATTTGAAACCGAAGCTGCCCTGATTCAAAATAAGACTCGAGGCTGGCTCATTAAAAAAAGAAAAAGAAAGGACTGCTGTTGTTTTGTCACCTGAAGGTCCAGTTGTAGTCGTGGGACACTCGCTCCACCAGGTCCATCTTGTCCCCTGGCACGCTGCATATGGGTCGGTTCCAGCTGTCCCGGATCCTCATGTATAAATTCCGGGTGTAGAAATTCTCAAAGTCTTGATAAAGTGGGACAAAATCCTTGAAATTGGAGAGAAAATGTGTTTCAGTACTTGAGTGCCTCCTCGGGAGGAGTGAAGTGGGCGTGGCCAAGCACAGGGACCGTGGTCCAGATACAGACCTGTAAAAGTATTTCAGAGCGGAACCGAACCCGAGTGCATGATAAAATACTGTGTTATAGATCTGAGATTACTTAAAAACAATGAAAATAAAAATAAATAAATAAATAAATAAAAGACGAGACCTTTTTTTAAATGAAAAAACTTTCGAACATCTTAAAAATATTTATTTAAACCACATATATGCCTTATAATGATTGTTTACTGCAAATAGATGGATTTTACCTTTTGCTCCTCTCTTTCTAGAGCGATGTGGCATTTTTCTATCTTCCACTGGCGGAGGAAATCTCTCAGGTAGCCGAAGATGGTGAGGATGCCGTAGCTCATGTAGGTGAGCACGGCCACCAGCATCGGAGTCTCTTCATACGACTCGATGAACGGCTTGCTGTATAAACCTCCATTACACCCACTCTGGTGAAGCTGTAGGTCAGAAATCAAAAAGATTCGCTTAGCATATATACTAATAGCATATATGCGCATAGCATAGATACAGATTGGCAAAGAGATTCAGGTAGCTTAAAAGATTCATTTAGTAAAATAGATTCATTTAGTAAAATAGATTCACTTAGTAAAAAAAAAAAAAAGATTCATTTAGAAAAAAAATATTTACATGGTACACTTGGCAAAGAGATTCAAGTAGCTTAAAAGATTCATTTAGTAAAATAGATTCACTCAGTAAAAATGATTCACTTAGTAAAAACAATTCACTAAAGATTTGCTAAGCGAAAAGAATCGTACCAGAAAATCACAAAAAAAAGATTTCTTAGTAAAAGGTTTCAATTAGCAAAAATATTCATTGACCAAAGTTTCAAACAGCACAAAGATTCGCTTAGCAAAAAGATTCACTTTGTAATGAGATTCGTTTAGCAAAATAATTAGCTTAGCAACAACATCTGAATACTTCACTGAAAACATGTGTTTTCCCATAACTGCTGCCCACAAAATGATGATGCAAAAGGTACGACTGGTGTCAGTCAGGGGGCGCGTGTGATTTCCGCTAACTGAACGCAGGACCTTTAGCGATAGCATTATTGTGACAGTGTGAAACTTTACTACAGAAAAAAAAGAAGTTTCTCTAAATCCAATGTATTTTTAGCTGAGAAGAGGAAATGGCTGAAATCTTTCATCTTAAATCCAATATTTAAGTTTTTAAATGTAAAAGTTAGTCACAGACAGTATTTTACATGCTAGCTGTAGTGCATGTGATAAATATCAGGATATAAGCAAGTTTAGTTGCCTTTATTTGTCACATATACATTACTGCACAGTGAAATTTTTTTCTTTGCATATCCCATCCTTGGGGGTTGGGGTCAGGGCGCAGGGTCAGCCATGATACAGCGCCCCTGGAGTGGGTTGGGGGCCTTGCTCAAGGGCCCAACGGTGGCAGCTTGGCGGTGCTGGGGCTTGAACCTCCGATCTTCCGGTCCAGGACCCAGAGCCTTAACCACTTGAGCTACCACCGCCCCATAATATTGATTAGTAGAAATGATAAAATTGTTGATTATGGTTAAATCCAACACTTTTGATACATTTTGAACTTCTGTGCTCTCATGTTAATATTTATTTCTTTAAGTCTCCGTTACCAAGTTGACATTATTAGCATTTAACACCAACGCGAACATCTGACGCATCCAACCGTACACTAATGTTTTGAACATTTGTACTTTTTTAATACACACCAGTGTGAAACTGGACTTGAGTCATAACCCCATAACAATGGCATGTTTTCTGCACTCACATTAAGCCGGTAATTTAAAACCTCGTGTGTCACAGAAGCACAAAAACGCGTCGCTAACGAATATTACCAAGGCAACATGGACAAACCACTCGCGCGGATTAGCTGCACTCGGATCCTGACCTGAGGGACTTGAGGACGTTGCGTCTACCACTTACGCACAAAAACAAGCAAAAAAAAATAAAAATAAATAAATAAATAAAAATTAAAAAAAAGAGACAATTATTAGAAACCAAGTTAAAATTTCACATTTCACTATTTTTAATTTTGGATCAAAGCATCCAAAAAAGAATTGTGTCCTTTGGGGAAAAAATAAATAAATAAATAAATAAATAAATCTTCTTCTTTCGGCTTTTCCCTTCAGGGGTCGCCACAGCGAATCATCTCTCTCCACCTATCCCTATCTTCTGCATCCTCAACACTTGCACCCACTAGCTTCATATCCTCATTAATTCCATCCATATACCTCCTCTTTGGCCTTCCTCTTTGCCTCCTGCCTGGCAGCTCCATGTCCAACATTCTCCTACCAATATACTCACTCTCCCTCCTCTGAACATGTCCAAACCATCTTAATCTGGCCTCCCTAACTTTGTCCCCCAAACGTCCAACATGAGCTGTCCCTCTGATGTACTCGTTCCTAATCCTGTCCAATCTTGTCACTCCCAAAGAGAACCTCAACATCTTCAGCTCTGCTACCTCTAGCTCTGACTCCTGTCTCTAAACCATACAGCATGGCCGGTCTCACCACTGTCCTGTACACCTTCCCCTTGATTCTCGCTGATATTTTCCTATCACACAGAACTCCCCACACCTTTCTCCACCCATTCCAACCTGCCTGCACTCGCTTCTTTACTTCTTTCCCACACTCTCCATTACTCTGGACTGTTGACCCCAAGTACTTAAACTTCTTCACCTCTTCACCCTGTAACCTTAAAATTAAATAAATAAATAAAAAATCATTAAAACTAAAATTCAAAGAAATATTTAAATACCAGGTATATCACCCAATACTGGGTGATATTAAATATATTTGACTACAAGCAGCTGATTTGCTGTTAAAAACTTTAGATATTTTGTAATTTTAAAGTAACTTTTAAAATGTGAAATTTCAATTTTGAAACTGTGCAATTTTAATTTTAATCTTTTTTTAAATAATTTTTTAAATAGATATCCTTTTTTAACTCATTTTCAAATGGTAACCTTTTTATTTAGGAAAAAAAAAAATATTCCTTTTTTCCCCCTCTATAGAAAATAAAAATCATACGTAGACATTAAAATAACGAATAATTTTAATTAATTTAAAAACTACTTTACATCTTAATTAAACTACAAATTTACATTTTAATGTATTATTTTTTTTATAACAATTTTTTTTACAATTTCTAATAAAATCTATATATTGTGACACGCAGCCTGTTTTGCTGTATTGTCCCTAAAACTTCGAAACACCTCTGATCTGAAACAGAACGCGATAAAACTTTCGGGATAATTCGTATCGTTTACTTTTAACATTAAAGCAACATCGAATAAGGTACACAAAACTTAAACAGTGCAGAAACTCCTGTGGTGTGTTTCTAATCTGAGTCACATCAGTCAAAGCAACACACACACCCCAGTGAGCAAAATGCATTGTGTGTGTGTGTATGTGATACATTCAGATTTCTCAGAGTATGCTACCAAAGTCTTCAACTTCACAGATTTCCATCTGACACGGTGCATCCCTCCAGTCCGGTCAGTACGAGTGTCCTGTCCTGTGTGTTTACTGTACTGAGTATTTATCAACTTGTGTATTTCCTATCCAGAGGATTCGTTGTCCTGCTTATGCATCGTCTTGTGTATTTATCGTCCAGATTGCTTAGAATCGAAAAGGATTTATTCTCTAAATACTGATCATAGAGAGTATTTATCTAGAGTTATCTATTTACCGTCTAGAGTATTTAATGTCCCGAGATTTTCAGGTGATTTTTGTCACATGGCTCAATTAACGTTTGCATATAATAAGTTTTATTTCCACATGTGTTTTTATTCAATCACATTTATCACATGAGGTCACATCTTTACTCGAGTCATCTCTGGATATAATTTGGTGACATGGACTTTGGTATATTAGTGCCATAAACACGCGAGGTGCATGTGTTTTCACAATGTATACACGTTATAAGGAGGATTAACAAGAAAACAAGTCGAGGTATCGGGGAAAATCCCATCAGATCGGCGATACTCAATATCGGATCGGGACACCCCTGAAACGGGCGTTTTATCAATCCACTTTCCCAATGTTGTGGGTAAAAATCACTGTCTATCCGTCAAGTGGAGTTTTTTTTTTTAAAGGATGTGTTAAGAGCTAGCTGGTCAAGCTTGATAAACACGTTTAAGATCATGGGATAATAAGAAAAGGAAAAAGCTCCCAGAGGTAAATAAACCGTTCAAGGGCTGGGCTTTGAGCTGAACTTTCGGATCTCAGGCCGGGATGAAGAGTGAAGTTTTCAGTCAGTGTTCCAGGTGGACTTGTAAGGTGTCGAGAGTTTATAAAGGGTTATGTAGAGGTTATAACCTGCTCACCTTCTCGTCGTGTTTGTAGACCAACCTCTGGTGACACTGCTGATCCTTCAGTGCGCTACTTCTTCCCGGTTTCACCCCGTTCACCGCCCGGTGCTGACACACATCCCCGTTCGCCTCCTTGTTCACCGCGCTCTCGGTCATACTTCCCTACAAAGACGTGTACATCAATAAACGGCGAAGAATTGATATTAAACTAAACCTGCAAGGAAATAAGCACACTTTCCCTACAAACACCCTCGGAAAGCCACTAGCACGAAGGAGGAACCTGAAATTCCAGCCTCCGCATACCGGAAGTCAACGCCTAGGGTAACTAGCAGGAGTAGCCAATCACAGGCTTCGCTATGGCGCGGTAGGCGTGGCTAGTTTGTCAAATTCCTCCGGCCGCCTGAGCAAACAGGGCGTGGTTTGAGCAGCCGCGTGATGAACGAGAGTAACCTCGAGAGAACCAATGAGAAGCGCTTCCTGAATATGACGTAGGTCGTCTCACGATGGCCTGGCGGTTCGTGGAGGTACTGCGAGGAAGAGGTTGTCATGGAGACGCCAGTTAACAGGAAGTAGGTATAATGTAATATAAAAAAAAAAAATAAAAAAAAAAACCCGGACGAATATTATTAAGTGTAAGAATAAATATTAAAGTTATAATGTAAAATAATAAATCAAATTTATAATGGATAAATTTACCAATATTCTAGATTTAATTATATTTTTTGCAGCCGAGGTTGTCATGGAAACATCAGGTTACAGACTATTATTATGTAATAATAATATTAACAATATTCTTAATAATATGTATTAACATCATTAACTATTGTTTTGCAGTTAAAATAAAAGTAAATATATTAAACTAATATATTGTTGTGTCTCATTATTCATAAAAAAATAAAAACATAAAAACAAGCATATTTCTAAGATTTTCTCAGGAACAAAAAAATGTAACAACAAAAAAACAAAACAGGAAACTATAAAATGTATAAATTTAACTGTATTTTTGCAAGTGAGGTTGTCATGGAATTTATTTAAAAATTGTACAGGAAAATATTTTTTTCAAATATTTTTCAATGTGCAATATCAGATCATGTGCAATATCTAATATGTTCTAGTTCCCTAGCACCTTTTTGTACTTTCATTTATATTTTATATTTCATTTACTTTTGAGTACATTTGCATATATATATAATAAAGTTCTATCTTATCTTATCTTATCTTATCTTATCTTATCTTATCTTATCTTATCTTATCTATCTTATCTTTAGCAGTACTGAAGACAGTAATGACAGTAATAACATACTACTACTACTAATAATAATAATAATAATGACCAAAATTCTAAATAATGTCATTTTATAACTGTTTCTAATAAAACTAAGTAAATGTGACTAAAGTAAATTCATCTAAATTGAAGTTCCATTTATCCCTGATTCAATTAAATCCCCTTATAAATTATTATTAGAATTAGAAAATGAAATGCTTCCGTGTATAATTACTTAAATGAAAAAATTAAAAAGCACTCAGACCTCTTCTTACTAGCATTAATCATGTGTTCAAAGAAAAATGAAGAAAAATCTGCACGTTCTTCTGTGTATTCCTGTGCTGGTCCTGATTGTGCTTGTGCCTCAGCTTGTTAAGACGATTCACATCAGGAGAAAATGCGTGTAGAATTGTGCAGAAAAGCATGAGGTAATTAGCTTTATAATCGAGGCCTGCAGGCTGAAATGAGCTCTGAGATCCTGATGGTGGCTCTCAAACATCGTAAGCCATACTTGCTGCCTTATCGGACAGTCTGTGTGTGTGTTGTGTGTTTTTACACCTTCTATTTGCTTTAGGAATGCCTGCTAACCCCCAGAAACAAAATCCACAATCCACAATCGAGGCCCTGTGCATGGACGTGTCTCTCAATTAGCCACCCAACCCCACGAGCACACATCCATCCCACGAGGCTGCGCTCTGTTTTTAACATAATGGCTTCATTGTCAGTGGGAACTCGGTGGGGAAAGGCTCGGGACGAGAACCGTAAAGCACTCTCCTGCTGCCAAGACGAGATAAGACAGCGCTTAAGTTTTATTAAATGATGGCTGCCATTATTTTTATATTTGCACGCTAAATAGTTTCTATTCCAGGCAGCCGTCCTGCTGTAAAGACATTAACCACATGCTTAAGGAAGAAATTTAAAACGTCCATTTTCTGATCACGTGTGTGTGTGTGTGTGTGTGTGTGTGTGTTGAGGATTCATTTATATGCAACACTCATGAATATAAAATGGGTTAAATTATGTGATACGCACACGATTCTCTGCTCAATTTGGTGTGTAATGTGTCGAGGAATGTTCACATGAGATCATTTTACAGTTTGAGAAAGATACTGGGGTGACATGGAAAAAAAGAAAAAAATGTGAAAAGTAAATAAATAAATAAACAAACCCACTGTTACGTTCTTACACAGGGAAGGTTTCCATAACATTTATATTTAACGTTACAATTACATTCCCAAAACTGATCAGCCTGCACATGCTGCTTTATTTATTTGTTTGTTTATTTGTTTGTTTGTTTGTTTAAAACAAAATTTCAAAGCAGAACCATAACATTAAAAACAAGCAAATAATTAGCTAGATAAACAAACCCAAACATGTTCATGATTTTATTTTGTTTGCATCAGCAGCTTTGCAAACAATTTTAGCCAAAACAACAAAATAAAAAACAAAAACAAAAATAAATACACAAGGAAATAAAACTACTAAACGAAACCCAAACAAACAGAGAAACAAACAAATAAAAGGATTTAGGATGACATTTTCAGTTTTATAGGTTTTCTTATAGGTCAGTGTTTTTTGCATCTTAAACATTCTACCACTAAAGTGAGACTTCTGCTGTCTCACTGCACTTCTGCTGTCTAACTACACTCCTCCTGTCTCACTGCACTCCTGCTGTCTCACTGAGCTGCTGCTGTCTCACTGCACTCCTCCTGTCTCACTGCACTCCTGCTGTCTAACTGAGCTTCTGCTGTCTCACTGAACTCCTGCTGTCTCACTGCACTCCTCCTGTCTCACTGCACTTCTGCTGTCTAACTACACTCCTCCTGTCTCACTGAGCTGCTGCTGTCTCATTGCACTCCTCCTGTCTCATTGCACTCCTCCTGTCTCACTGCACTCCTGCTGTCTAACTGAGATGCTGCTGTCTCACTGAACTCCTGCTGTCTCACTGCACTCCTCCTGTCTCACTGCACTTCTGCTGTCTAACTACACTCCTCCTGTCTCACTGAGCTGCTGCTGTCTCATTGCACTCCTCCTGTCTCATTGCACTCCTCCTGTCTCACTGCACTCCTGCTGTCTAACTGAGCTGCTGCTGTCTCACTGAACTCCTGCTGTCTCACTGCACTCCTCCTGTCTCACTGCACTTCTGCTGTCTAACTACACTCCTCCTGTCTCACTGCACTCCTGCTGTCTAACTGAGCTCCTGCTGTCTCACTGAACTCCTGCTGTCTCACTGCACTCCTCCTGTCTCACTGCAATCCTGCTGTCTCCTGAACTGCTGTCTCACTGCACTCCTCTTGTCTCACTGCACTCCTCTTGTCTCTTTGCTGTGCTGCTGTCTCACTGCACTGCTGCTGTCTCACTGAACTCCTGCTGTCTCACTGCACTCCTCCTGTCTCACTGTACTCCTCCTGTCTAAATGAGCTCCTGCTGTCTCAGTGATCTGTTCCTGTCTCTTTGCCCTGCTTCTGTCTCACTGCACTGCTGCTATCTCACTGAACTCCCACTGTCTCACTGCACTCCTCCTGTCTCACTGTACTCCTCCTGTCTAAATGAGCTCCTGCTGTCTCAATGATCTGTTCCTGTCTCTTTGCCCTGCTGCTGTCTCACTTCACTCCTGCTGTCTTACTACACTCTTCCTGTCTCACTGAACTGCTGCCGTCTCAGTGATCTGTTCCTGTCTCTTTGCCCTGCTTCTGTCTCACTGCACTGCTGCTGTCTCACTGAACTCCCGCTGTATCACTGCACTCCCCCTTGTCTAAATGAGCTCCTGCTGTCTCAATGATCTGTTCCTGTCTCACTGCACTCCTCCTGTCTCTTTGCCCTTCTGCTGTCTCACTTCACTCCTGCTGTCTTACTACACTCCTCCTGTCTCACTGAGCTGCTGCTGTCTCACTTCACTCCTGCTGTCTTACTACACTCCTCCTGTCTCACTGAACTGCTGCTGTCTCAGTGATCTGTTCCTGTCTCTTTGCCCTGCTTCTGTCTCACTGCACTGCTGCTGTCTCACTGCACTCCTCCTGTCTCACTGTATTCCTCCTGTCTAAATGAGCTCCTGCTGTCTCAATGATCTGTTCCTGTCTCTTTGCCCTGCTTCTGTCTCACTGCACTCCTCCTGTCTCACTGAGCTGCTCCTGCTGTGTGGTTCATTACAGACAGAAACAGAAGAACAGGAAATGAGGAGCTGCTGGTGTTCTCCGTCTCTGAAGTGTCTTTCTCTCACTCTTCATCTTCCTGTGCAGTGACTCTTCACACTGATCCTGGACTCGGAGCCAGACTCGGACTCGGGATTAGAGGAGCGTTTGGGTGGAATGTCACTCAGGGAGATTGGTGTCAGAGCTGATAAGAGCAGCAAAGTGATCGCAGTCTGAGATCTCAGCACATAATTACACAAGCTCTCAGCCACAGCGCATCTGCAGCAGGGAGATAAGAGGAGTGGAGCTGAGGGGAGGAGGAGGAAGAGGAGGAAGAGAGGAGAGAAACAGAGCATCGTATACTTTTCCTCTCATCAGAGGAGGAGGGAGGGATTGCTGTACTGATGCTCTCTCTTTCTTTCTCTCTGTCTATTTATCTCTCTATTAGTCTCTCTATAAACAAACAAACAAACAAACAAACAAACAAACAAACGTGAGGAATAGATGCGCAAGGATATAATGAAAGATCATGTAAATATAGTAGATTAATAAATAATAAACAACTAAGCAGGAGGAGGAGGAGGAGGATGCTCTAGCCATCTTTTTTGTATATACATCTTCATAAACAAACAAACAAACAAACAAATGAATAAATAAATAGATACAGTACATACATAGATAAATAAATGACTTTGATTATGTAACATTTATGATGGCATGCACACAAAATCAGGCAGGTACACGTTTCCTTACACGTGTATGATTTATGTTCACACACACACACACACACACACACACACACACACACACGACCTTCACGTTTTACTGAACTCTTAAATTGGCAGTGCTTTTAATTTACCTCGCCTGGCCTACAGGTGGCAGTGCTGGACTATACTGCTTATTTCAAACCTATGGAACGGGAGAAAGGGAAAGAAAGGAAAACGGACGGCACAGGATTAGTTTCTGTAGTTTATTGTGGATTCTGTAGATTCAGTAGTTACTGTAAACACTGTAGTTACTGTCGTTTCTTTAGTTACTGAACTTGCTGTAGTTTTTTTGTAGATTCAGTAGTTACTCTAGTTTCTGTAGTTTATAGTGAATTCTGTAAATTCAGTAGTTACTGTAGGCACTGAAGTTTCTGTAGTTACTGTAGTTTATTGTAGTTTCTGTAGTTACTGTAGGCACTGAAGTTTCTGTAGTTACTGTAGTTTATTGTAGTTTCTGTAGTTACTGTAGACACTGAAGTTTCTGTAGTTTATTATAGTTTCTGTAGTTACTGTAGACACTGAGGTTTCTGTAGTTACTGTAGTTTATTGTAGTTTCTGTAGACACTGAAGTTTCTGTAGTTACTGTAGTTTATTGTAGTTTCTGTAGTTACTGTAGACACTGAAGTTTCTGTAGTTACTGTAGTTTATTGTAGTTTCTGTAGTTACTGTAGACACTGAAGTTTATGTAGTTACTGTAGTTTATTGTAGTTTCTGTAGTTACTGTAGACACTGAAGTTTCTGTAGTTTATTATAGTTTCTGTAGTTACTGTAGACACTGAGGTTTCTGTAGTTACTGTAGTTTATTGTAGTTTCTGTAGACACTGAAGTTTCTGTAGTTACTGTAGTTTATTGTAGTTTCTGTAGTTACTGTAGACACTGAAGTTTCTGTAGTTTATTGTAGTTTCTGTAGTTACTGTAGACACTGAAGTTTCTGTAGTTTATTGTAGTTTCTGTAGACACTGAAGCTTCTGTAGTTACTGTAGTTTATTGTAGTTTCTGTAGTTACTGTAGACACTGAAGTTTCTGTAGTTTATTGTAGTTTCTGTAGTTACTGTAGACACTGAAGTTTCTGTAGTTTATTGTAGTTTCTGTAGTTTCTGTAGACACTGAAGTTTCTGTAGTTACTGTAGTTTATTGTAGTTTCTGTAGTTACTGTAGGCACTGAAGTTTCTGTAGTTACTGTAGTTTATTGTAGTTTCTGTAGTTACTGTAGACACTGAAGTTTCTGTAGTTTATTATAGTTTCTGTAGTTACTGTAGACACTGAGGTTTCCTGTAGTTACTGTAGTTTATTGTAGTTTCTGTAGACACTGAAGTTTCTGTAGTTACTGTAGTTTATTGTAGTTTCTGTAGTTACTGTAGACACTGAAGTTTCTGTAGTTACTGTAGTTTATTGTAGTTTCTGTAGTTACTGTAGACACTGAAGTTTATGTAGTTACTGTAGTTTATTGTAGTTTCTGTAGTTACTGTAGACACTGAAGTTTCTGTAGTTTATTATAGTTTCTGTAGTTACTGTAGACACTGAGGTTTCTGTAGTTACTGTAGTTTATTGTAGTTACTGTAGACACTGAAGTTTCTGTAGTTACTGTAGTTTATTGTAGTTTCTGTAGTTACTGTAGACACTGAAGTTTCTGTAGTTTATTGTAGTTTCTGTAGTTACTGTAGACACTGAAGTTTCTGTAGTTTATTGTAGTTTCTGTAGACACTGAAGCTTCTGTAGTTACTGTAGTTTATTGTAGTTTCTGTAGTTACTGTAGACACTGAAGTTTCTGTAGTTTATTGTAGTTTCTGTAGTTACTGTAGACACTGAAGTTTCTGTAGTTTATTGTAGTTTCTGTAGTTTCTGTAGTTTCTGTAGACACTGAAGTTTCTGTAGTTACTGTAGTTTATTGTAGTTTCTGTAGTTTCTGTAGCACTGAAGTTTCTGTAGTTTATTATAGTTTCTGTAGTTACTGTAGACACTGAGGTTTCTGTAGTTACTGTAGTTTATTGTAGTTTCTGTAGACACTGAAGTTTCTGTAGTTACTGTAGTTTATTGTAGTTTCTGTAGTTACTGTAGACACTGAAGTTTCTGTAGTTTATTGTAGTTTCTGTAGTTACTGTAGACACTGAAGTTTCTGTAGTTTATTGTAGTTTCTGTAGTTACTGTAGACACTGAAGTTTCTGTAGTTTATTGTAGTTTCTGTAGTTTCTGTAGACACTGAAGTTTCTGTAGTTACTGTAGTTTATTGTAGTTTCTGTAGTTTCTGTAGACACTGAAGTTTCTGTAGTTACTGTAGTTTATTGTAGTTTCTGTAGTTACTTTAATTTCTGTAGTTACTGTAGTTTATTGTAGATTCAGTAGTTCCTGTAGGTTATTTTGGATTCTGTAGATTCAGTAATTACTGTAGACACTGTAGTTACCGTCATTTCTGTAGTTGCTGTATTTTTTGTAGATTCAATAGTTACTGTAGACACTGATGTTTCTGTAGTTGCTTTAGTTTTTGTAGTTACTGTAGTTTATTGTAGATTCAGTAGTTACTGTAGACACTGTAGATACTGTCGTTTCTGTAGACACTGAAGGTTTTGTAGTTACTTTAGTTTCTGTAGTTACTGTAGATTCAGTAGTTACTGTAGTTTATTGTGGATTCTGTAGATTCAGTAGTTACTGTAGACACTGTAGTTATTGTAGTTTCTGTAGACACTAAAGTTTTTACAGTTACTTTAGTTTCAGTAGTTACTGTAGTTTATTGTAGATTCAGTAGTTACTGTAGTTATTGGAGTTGCTGTAGTTTTTTGTAGATTCAGTAGTTACATTAACACTGTTGTTTTTGTTTCTACTGTAGTTTTCATAGTTGACACTAGTTTGTGTAGTTTATTGTGATTCAGTAGTTGCTGTAGAGACTGTATTTTTGTGGATTCTGTAGTTTATGTAGTTTATTGTAGATTCTGTAGTTACTGTAAATACTGTAGTTTCTGTGTGCTGCGAAATGAAAGCGTTCTTTATACAGTAAGAACTGTAAATTTGGTTAATGTGTAAACGATTTCAACATCACACACACATATGCTGTATACATTGTGAGACATAATGTGACTCTGTGTGTGTGTGTGTGTGTGTGTGTAACCTGTACACAATTACAGGCCCTGGAACAATTTCACAGGTTCGTCTGGCTACTCAGCAGATAGAGTTGCCATGGAAGCGGCAGCGATTGAAGGAGAAAAATATTACAGGCTGCCAAAATAGCTGAGAGAAAGAGAGCGAGAGAGAGAGTGAGACAGAGAGAGAGAGAGCGAGAGAGAGAAGAAGCGATGAGAAACAAGAGCAGTGTTCTCACTACACAAGCAGAGCTTCAGTAAGATCTTAACAAAAGCCCTTTTACTTTCAGCCGCTGTGCTGTTTATTTTATTAATTACTTATTTTTTAATTCTGTATTTTAAACATGATTTCTCATATATACGGTACAGACTCTTAAACTATATGGTAGCATGAGTTTAACCCCCTTCTTGACATTTTCTACATTTTGTCATGTTACAAGCTGGAACTGAAATGTACTTCAATGAAAGTAAACTGAAGGAACTGTAAAAAAAAAATTGAGGGTCAGGGAAGTTCCTGTAGGTTATTTTGGATTCTGTAGATTCAGTAATTACTGTAGACACTGTAGTTACCGTCATTTCTGTAGTTGCTGTATTTTTTGTAGATTCAATAGTTACTGTAGACACTGATGTTTCTGTAGTTGCTTTAGTTTTTGTAGTTACTGTAGTTTATTGTAGATTCAGTAGTTACTGTAGACACTGTAGATACTGTCGTTTCTGTAGACACTGAAGGTTTTGTAATTACTTTAGTTTCTGTAGTTACTGTAGATTCAGTAGTTACTGTAGTTTATTGTGGATTCTGTAGATTCAGTAGTTACTGTAGACACTGTAGTTATTGTAGTTTCTGTAGACACTAAAGTTTTTACAGTTACTTTAGTTTCAGTAGTTACTGTAGTTTATTGTAGATTCAGTAGTTACTGTAGTTATTGGAGTTGCTGTAGTTTTTTGTAGATTCAGTAGTTACATTAAACACTGTTGTTTTTGTTTCTACTGTAGTTTTCATAGTTGACACTAGTTTGTGTAGTTTATTGTGGATTCAGTAGTTGCTGTAGAGACTGTATTTTTGTGGATTCTGTAGTTTATGTAGTTTATTGTAGATTCTGTAGTTACTGTAAATACTGTAGTTTCTGTGTGCTGCGAAATGAAAGCGTTCTTTATACAGTAAGAACTGTAAATTTGGTTAATGTGTAAACGATTTCAACATCACACACACATATTCTGTATACATTGTGAGACATAATGTGACTCTGTGTGTGTGTGTGTGTGTGTGTGTAACCTGTACACAATTACAGGCCCTGGAACAATTTCACAGGGTTCGTCTGGCTACTCAGCAGATAGAGTTGCCATGGAAGCGGCAGCGATTGAAGGAGAAAAAATTACAGGCTGCCAAAAAGCTGAGAGAAAGAGAGCGAGAGAGAGAGTGAGACAGAGAGAGAGGGGCGAGAGAGAGAAGAAGCGATGAGAAACAAGAGCAGTGTTCTCACTACACAAGCAGAGCTTCAGTAAGATCTTAACAAAAGCCCTTTTACTTTCAGCCGCTGTGCTGTTTATTTTTTTAAATTTACTTATTTTTTAATTCTGTATTTTAAACATGATTTCTCATATATACGGTACAGACTCTTAAACTATATGGTAGCATGAGTTTTAACCCCCTTCTTGACATTTTCTACATTTTGTCATGTTACAAGCTGGAACTGAAATGTACTTCAATGGAAAGGAAAGGAAAAAGGAAATGAATAAAGAAAAAATTGAGGAAAGGAAAGAAAAAAAGGGGGAAAAGAAAAAGAAAGGGAAAGGGGGATAAGGAAAAATGAGAAATATAATTGTGATTGCATCATTATTCACCCTCTAAAGTTCTATCTATCTATCTATGATGTGCAGAGCAACATATAATCCTAAGAAAATCCATCATGCTACCAACACCAGGTTTCATGAGAACGTAGTTCATGTCAAATGTGAAGCTGGAAGCAGATATTTTTTTGTTACGCCATCAACAGTTCAGAAAAATATATTCGGATCATTTTATTTCTATATAAATATATTCCTACATTTTATTTCAATTTTTATTGCAATTGTAACTTCATTTCATTTTTAGCTTTAATCTTATGCAGGTATTTATTTCATGGTTACATTGCAATTTTTTTTTTCTTTTTTTAGAATTTCTTTTATACATTTATTTTTTATATAAATATAAAAATATTTTGATAATTATTTTTTAATAATTAATTTAAAATTATTTTAGATATTTGTTTTTAGATTTTACAATTTTCTTTATGTAATGCATGCAAGACAATTTTATTGTAGCAAACAAACAAAAAAACAACCAATCAAACAATAAATAAATAAATAAGTGTTTACAATTTTCCTCCTTACTCCAAAGTTTTTTTTTATTGCCCCAGCGTCCAAAGAGGCCCTCAGTAAACACACAGCGGCGAGCCGTCCCGAAGGACACACGGCCCCGACGTTGGCGCTACCATGGAAACGGGGGCAAGCCAATTAAAAGCATCATCGGTGCAAATAACATAATGGCCTGTAATCAACTCAGCAGGAAGCCCTGCCGAAATCACTCATCACCATAACAACAGCAGCTGGTGCTGAACACTGCCTCGGCTCTGCGGCTCGGAGAACGCAGACTTTTACTACCGACCTCAGAACCGTGCTCAGAATAAAGGCAGACATGGTAAACAACATGAGGCTGAAAAAAAAAAAGGCAAAGTCGAATAACTTTTCCCAGATTTTAATTAATTGCACTTTATAACTCTGTTTATAACATCGGCTTTACCTCGTAGCGTTATTCTTACAAATGATCAAATTATATCAAGTTATATCAAATAACATTTTAACGGACTGAATCCTTCCTGAAAAACACATCATTTAGAAAGAGAGAATTTAAGTTAAGGTTTAATTGATCTCAAAAAAAAAAAAAAATGTGGATGAAACCGGGAAATAAACCTATTATATTTCGTCTCTAACCCTAACTGCCTCATTTACACATAACGTTGATCAACAGCCACCTGCGTGGAGTATACGCTCGCTTATTTCCTGTTTATCCAGTCAACCAATCATATTGCAGCAGCACAGCGCAGTGTATAACAAGTCAAGAGCTTCATTTCAAGTGTTCATCCTTAAATAGCAAGTTTTGTTCTCCATGGAACCATGGATCTACCTCAAGATCTGATGTGTCGCATGCACCGAGATGCTTTCCTGCTCACCACGGATGTAAAGAGTGTTGATTTGAGTTACCATAGCCTAACAACCAGAACACCTCCGTGAAGGAGATTTCTAAAAACCAGTGACTCGGTTGGTCGGACATCTAGAGGAAGTTCATTCCAACTCCTTGTTGCCAGAACAGAACAGAGTCTTGATGTGTACCTCCCTCTTACCCTGAGAGATGGTGGGACCAGTGGAGCAGTGGTGGAGGATCTGAGAGAGCGAAGTGCAGTGTGTAATAAGAGCTTTGAGGTAAGAGGGTGATGGTCCATTCTTGGCTTTAAAGGCAAGCATCAGTGTTGGGTGCAGCTACTGGGTGGGGTGGTTTGTGAGAACCTAGGCAGGTTGAAAACAAGTCATGCAGCTGCATTTTGGATCAGCCTTGGATGTACTTCTATGTAGCTTTGGATGTAATTTGATCAGCCTGAGATGTAGGTGGATGCAGCCTTGGTGTAGTTTGCGCAGCCTTGGTGTAGTTTGATCAGCCTTGGATGCAGCTGGATGCAGCCTTTATGCAGTTTGATCAGCCTTGGTGTAGTTGGATCAGCTTTGTATATAGTTGGATGTAGCTTTGGATGTCCTTTGAGCAGCCTTTATGTAGTTTGATCAGCCTTTGGTATAGTTGGATGTAGCATCCAGCCTTGGATGTAGTTGGACGCGGCTTTGGTGTAGTTTTTTAGATTGACATTTCTGGCATTTGTCCATTTTATTTCATTTTACACAAATTAGCAATTGAGGGTTAAGGGCCTTGCTCAAGGGCAAGCAGTGGCAGCATGGTGGTCCTGGGATTCAAACTCACAACCTTCCGATCAGTAGTCCAATGCCTTAACCACTAAGCTACCACACCCCTAGTTTGATCAGCCTTGGTATAGTTGGATGCAGCCTTGGATTAGCTGGATGCAACCAACTACACCATGGTCAGATTATTTATTTATTTAAAAAAAAAAAAAATTAAAAAAAAGTATAACATTCATCAGATGGAAGATCAAAGTTTGCGCACTGATCCCCAGGTACATCAACATACTGTTTCCTGTTTACTTTTCCTCAGTAAGTTCGGACCACATGGTCATCCAGTCGAGACGTTGAGCTAATTCCGGACGAAATGTTCAAACCGGACTTCCATCCTTCCTGCTCATGAACCGTAATGACACAGAAATGAAGCAACAGCACAGAACGGCAGGAATCAAAAGCAATAACTGATTAAATGGCAGAAAAACAAATAACATGACATACCTCGTCCTGACGACATATACATGTCGAAGAGTTCCAGGTGTCCAGAAGAGTTTACATAAAAAGATAAGCATGCTGTGAAAGGATTTCTTGGAAAATTTATCCAGATTAACGTGGACGTATTTGTACATCGCTTCAGTTAACAGTCTGCCACGCTATCATGATCTCGCGTTAATCGCCTCAGCCACGGACACTAAAGCTAATTATTCACCTCCGAGATGAACTTACAGACCGACCATCGCTCATTCTGTCGTGTGTCGGGAATCTTACGGAATGTTACATAGCATCGAAACTGGAGACTCCTTCCTTAATCCTACTGTATTTATTTCACTGCATTTATTGATTTTGATCTTTTATCATCTCTTCTGCTGACAACATTTTTGGAACAAAATTCCTTTGAGGACAAATAAACCTCTTGAATCTTGACTCATAAGTATTAAATAAACATCTGATTTACGATTAAATGGTTTTTTTTGTTTACATGAACACCACATTACTATGCCACACCCTTGCACGCCCATGTTGCAAGTAAATTACAGGAATACCAGGAATAACTTTCACACACTAGAACGTGTTTTATTCACATATGTACAGCTTTTAAAATTGATTTTTAAATTAAGAAATTTTAACATCCAAAGCATAGATTCACAGGTCATGAATCGAGGTCATATCCTGACCCACTTTTCCTCTTCTTAGCCCTCTGGGTCTGCTCGTCACGGTCACTTCCGGATTGTTCTGTTGTTGGAACGGTGTGCGTGTGCGTGACGGGGAAGGTGTGACCCGGACCGAGGACCTGTCTGACCGTCATGTTAATGCGTGATGTCTTAAGGTAGGTAGAACACACCTCCCAGTCCTTTTCACACACAGTCTGGACGATGCTGTCTGGATTCGACTCGTCATTGACCACACGCTTGTCCAGGCAGGAGGGTAGGGGTTGGCTAGCAGGGGCGGGGACGATGCAGGGTACAGCGTGGTACAGCAGGCGACTGGAACCCGACATCACCATGATGTCACCGCTGCGCATGAACATGGCAGTGGGTGGGTCCTGTCGTTTAGTCCCGCCCAGCAGGAAGACTGCCGTCTGACCGAAGCTGAGACGACAGCATCGCTTTGGTCAGTGTTTATTCATGAACTTGATCATGCAATGTGGCATGAAGTTAACACTCAAACTCACCTGAAAGACAGAAGAGGTGGCGTGTGATCGAGCTCCGATTCGTCCACGTGGATGCCGAGAGAGGAATCGGAGCGATAGTAGTTCAGAATTCCCGCCTCCGCGTTAAAGCTGGGAAAACCGCAAGCTGCTGCTACTTTGTGGGACAAAGAGTGAAGATCCTCAGGGAAAGGAGTGTAGTGATCAGGAGAATATGTCTACACGAGGAGGGAAACACACACACACACACACGTTAAAAGGGTGCTAATGTGAGAGGAAGCGAGAGAGAGAGAGAGAGAGAGAGAGAGAGAGAGAGAGAGAGAGAGAGAGAGAGAGAGAGAGACAGCGAGGGGAAGAGAGTGAGAAAGGGGGAGAGAGGAAGAGAGAGAGAGAGATTGAGAGAGAGAGAGAGAGAAAGAGACAGCGAGGGGAAGAGAGAGAGAAAGGGGGAGAGAGGAAGAGAGGGGGAGAGAGAGATTGAGAGAGAGAGAGAGAGAGAGAGAGAGAGAGAGAGAGAGAGAAAGAGACAGCGAGGGGAAGAGAGAGGAATCGGAGCGATAGTAGTTCAGAATTCCCGCCTCCGCGTTAAAGCTGGGAAAACCGCAAGCTGCTGCTACTTTGTGGGACAAAGAGTGAAGATCCTCAGGAAAGGAGTGTAGTGATCAGGAGAATATGTCTACACGAGGAGGGAAACACACACACACACACACACACGTTAAAAGGGTGCTAATGTGAGAGGAAGCGAGAGAGAGAGAGAGAGAGAGAGAGAGAGAGAGAGAGAGAGAGAGAGAGAGGAGAGAGAGAGAGACAGCGAGGAGGAAGAGAGTGAGAAAGGGGGAGAGAGGGAAGAGAGAGAGAGAGAGATTGAGAGGAGAGAGAGAGAGAGAGAGAGAGAGAGAGAGAGAGAGACAGACAGACTGAAAGACCAACAAATACAGTAAAGAGAGAAAGAAAGAGAGAGAGAAAGAGTTT